>OY740768.1:103892532-104372468 GCA_963513935.1 Aphrophora alni | reverse complement strand
AGAGAGAGATCATATTCTTGTCTATGTGTGTGGGTTTGTAGCAGTTGTGAAATTCCATTTCTTCCCAGAAATCTAATTAAAGAACTCTAGCGGAATCTGACCGACTGACTAAAAACATAACAGTGGAGCAACGTACTTCAGTTGGTTTAGGCGTGCCCTTATCTAGCCGCAAGTTGAGAGAAATTAATCGTTAAAGGTTACACAACGGTTTTTGGCATTCTGTTCTTCCTTGTTTTACCTATATCCCTGTCTTCATTAGTATCAAAGGAATCGAGTAAAGAGGAAAAAACAACAACTACAATAATAATAATAATAATAAATACAAAATGAAAGACAATTAAGCACCGTTATATAATGGGATTTCCATGAGTCAACTGTATTTACCATTCTGTAAACATTTATTTTCTTTTTATACTATTCCATAACAGACTTTATTTCCTTCAACAATATTCAAGGTTAATGATCTCAGATCTGGCACAGTTTTACGGATGTATAGTTAGTAGGTTAAAGATAGACATTGAGACTCACGAATAGATTTTTAAGACGCATGGGTAAAGATGCAAGTTAAATAGAAAATAAATTAACTAGCTCCCCTTCCCTCCAAAAAAATATAAACAGGTATAATACCACTATAATCTCAAAGAAACTAACTTAACGGAGGAGAAAATAGTGAATAGTACAGAAAAACACTAGACATGAAACGGTTTGCGCGTGCGCGGTACGTTAACGACGGCTCGTAGCTCTCCAGTGTCACTAAAACATTCTACAAGGTACATATTGACTGAAAGATTTGACATTAAAATAATCTTGATTGATGAAAATCATATGAGTATTTTCCAAATAAAATAAATTGTAGTTGGATAAATAATTAGGAACGGATTTGGGACAGTGTATCTCTTTTTCTGGGAACTTGCGAGTTAACAATATCACTTATACCCTATATTTTTAGGATGGAAAGTTATTAGCTGCCTCTATTATCATTGGTAGCCTTTTACCTCCCTATTGAGGCCTTCTTACCTTTACGCACCCGTACTTCGTATCTAATATTATCATCTGTACTATTATTGGTGAAAATAACGAAATTTCTTAAAGTATCAAAATCAGTATTGTATTTCTTTCATATGGTAACCGATGTAAATATTAAATGTTTGTACTTGATTAGACACCTGTTCGCTCAGACTTAAAGAATAAAATCAATACAATCTTCTTCGTGTTGAGTTGTCCGCAACTATAAGATAAATTCACCACTCACAATAATAACAAAACATTGCAGCCATAGAATACACAGTCACATCTTTGTAATGTATCCTGTGGGGCATTTCTGAAGTTTCATTCTCCTTATACGTTGTGCATACAAGCTAATAATAACAACAAGGATAACCTCACTCCTGGATCTTGACACTGGGGACTACTTGCACCACAGCACATCTAACGTTACTGCAGTACATAACTTAACATACTTTTATATATTTACCAGCAGGACAAGAAGTTGAAACACTAATCAAATGGAGGTAATGTTATTAAAAGAACAGAAATCCTTGATGCGCTTCAATAATAATTTTTTTACTGTTTATAAATGTTATTATTTCTCGGAGATATTCCTATATTATTATATATTCATAGTGTTATAAAATTACTGAGTCGGTTTAATTTATTTTTAACGATTAAACAACAGACAAGTAAGAATTACACTTATTGGTCAAAGGTTGCATCTTCTTATACACACCCCAATTTCACAAGCCCAAAAAGAGCCTCCCCGAGAGCGTACGTAAAAATTTTAAATAAATACTTTTTATTAGGAGATTCCATAAAACGTAACACGTTAACCTTTTAAAGCTAAGACAAATATTTTCATTCCATTAGTGTATTATTCAAATTAATTAAAACATAAACTCAACTTAAAATAAACTATGAAAATAAACAATAACACTCTATATACACAAATTATAAACTTTAAACAATTAACCATCCCATATTTATACAACTCCTAGCTATAAAAAACTAGACTCGCTTGTTTTCGCGGAATAATAATAAATAAAAACATAGTATTAAATAAACTATATCCTTATTTTTATATTTAGTGACACAAACTACGATTGTTTCTCTTTCGTTTACAAAAGCATGTAATAAAAAAAAAATAATAACAAGCCGATATATCTGCTTTCAGCCGTTATTCGGAAATATTATCCCCAGTCGAGATATTGACTTAAGATCGTAAAAGGGTTAACGTGATTTTATTCTTCGCATGTCTTTAAATGCAACCGTTTATAGGAGATTGAAATGCTCAAATGTTAATGATATAACTGTTAAAAGTTATAATCGCTGAACAAAAATTAAGATTCTAATCGTAAAATTTTAAACATCAATAATCCAGTCAATCGGTTTAGAAATTTCTTAAATCGTGTATTTGTAAAATCGAAACCTGATAAATATATATATATATATATATATATATATATATATAAATAAATAAATATATATATATATATATATATTAATTCTTTCATTTTTTTTAATTAACGCTTTCTTTCTACCACAGAAAAATCAATATTTTCAACAATTTTTAAGAACTACTAACTCATTTATCCCTGAGGATGGCGACGACAAATGTAATTTTTGTGAGATCTTGTGTTTGAGTTTTATTCTATCTAATATTATCTCACAAGTGAAGGTAAATATTTATTCATAAATGTATGTTTAAAATGTTATAAATGTGGTGTCCGGACAGTTCCCCACACTGACACTTCCACAAACTGCAAAAAAAAATACCGACACTTCCCCACAGCCCTTGGACGTGGCTACCTGTTTAATGACTCAGAAATAATCTCGACTGACAGTTCCACACATATCACCTAACCTAACCTCACCTACCCCACCCCACCCCCTAAAAAACTTCGAAACTTTGATAATTCGAACCTCCGATAATTTGAAGTTTTTAGCCTGTCCCGTCGACTTCGAATTATCGCGACTCCACTGTACTTCAAAGGCATCCTTCATTTTACAAAAAGAAAAGTAATGTAGAATCCACAGGTGATTTTGAATTTGATAGACCTTTATTTTGTAGTAAGAACGTATTAAAGGAATAGTAAAACCCAGCTTACGTATGAAACTTGACTGAAATTCTACTAGATATATTATACAAATTTTTGTTTATAAATCACTTAATTTGTTTATGTATAACAAAATATATAGACGTAGTTCATACAAACTAAATCTATTACTTAACTTGGACCCTATAGTGTATATACTATTTCCCAAAACAAATTTTGAACTGTTATTTTAAAATTTAACAGCCAATTTTTATGGTCACATGTTTTAGATACTGTATAAAAAGTATATTTGTAGCAAATTTAAAACAAATCAGACAAACATTATAACTTTAAAACTCGTAAGGCATGCACATAAGTATTATTGAACGCCCATACACACAACACATGCAGTGCTTTTAATAACAGTTCAGACCAATACGCAGTACCGCCACCTCAAATCCATTACACGACGGTTCCTTCATATAAAAGTGTTTAAGCCTTGACAGTACTTAAGCGAGGATTATCATAAATGAATCATATCATCACTGACATTAAAGTTTCAATATTAACAGAAACTGCGCCATCACTACTTTCTTATAAAGCTGAATGGGCCAACTCTGCGTCATTCCAACCCCACTAAATAAGTTTCTACGTCGGTACTCGGTATTTCGTGGTCATCACTCAGCTGCCAATCTCATTAGCAAGGGGAGAGAGAGGGGAGGGAGGGATTGGAGGGAGAGGGAGGGATGGAGGGAGGGAGGGAGAGAGAGGGGGAGAGAGAGAGACGAGAAAGTTCATATGAAAAAACATTAGCAACTTTAGTGCATAGTTTAAAATGAAAACAACTGACAGTTTATAATATTTTTTTCATTTCTACAATACAATCTCAGATTTATACAGAGTGTTAAAAAAACTTTCAGGGCTTTGGGTTAAGATTCCTCATACAAAAAGGAAGAAAAAAATTCATATGAAGGTATGTCCTAAAAAGTTTAGTTTTCCGTCTATCTGTCTGTATGTGTTTATTACTATAATACGTTATATCTTAGGAACTTTTTAAGATATCAACTTCAAACTTCGTACATGTATTACATCTAATAAGGCCCATTTTGGCAAGGCATATCAAATTTATACTTTGTACCATTTCAAAATGGCGGCCATTTTTAATTTACAAACTCAATATCCGTAAATTTTACAAAATATTTACAAGAGACAAAAAAGTTGAACTTTTTTCTTCATTTTTGTATGAGGAATCATATCCCAAAGTCCTGAATTTTTTTTTGTATTTTTATACCCTGTATAAAACTTAATATTGTTGACATGTAAATTATATAAACAACTTAATTAAGTTAACCTAAAATTGAATTTTACATCGAGATTTTATTCCCCTACTGTCATTTCCTTTTCCAATATAAACTATACTGCATGTATTAAAAATAAATTATATCAACACTTGAGTTGTATTGACAATAGTAAGTCTCCTAGTTGCCTACAGCCTATCGGATTGTGTTTAAATTAAGAGTAAGTTTTGTATGTTATTAATTAAGTTAAACCATTGACTTTACATCTGAGAATAAGTCCCATAGCATACGACAATGTGAAACTCATTATGTGGGATGAACAGTTGTAGTTTTGTGGGTTAAGGTTCAGAATGCGTGGGTAGAGTTGGAACACAATATATAGCAGGCTGTCCTTGAAGTTGTTCCCACAAGTTAGCCGTTAGATGGGAGCAGTTGAGCCTATACCAAACTATACCATAGAGATGGGCAATCTATTCAATACGGTATGCAAAATTAATAATTAAACCTACTACAATAATTACCTCTATGTTTCAGGACATGGTGGGATGAAGAGAGGAGTATATATTTTTGTAAAAACAACAACTGCATAACAAGATCTTCCGTTCTAGTTTCGTTATCAGATATTTATTTACAGACTTTTATTCTTTAATTTGGAAGTACAATTATTTCTTAAAGTATGGCTATTTAGTTTTGAATCATCCTGAGTTTTATACAAAGTAAATCATTTTGGACGAAGTTTTCTAATTAATAAATCAGTTTTCCATGACAAACTGTTATCTCAAAAAAAAAAAATAGTAACGAAACAGGAATATAAAAAACAAACTTTTGATATCTCGACCTGTCTGATTTGCATCATCACAATGTAAGGTGTTGAAGACCGAGTTTCACAATCTATAAATGTGTGCAAATTGTGTTAGTGTAATCTAGAAATCTAACTACCTACATGTATGTCAATGGGCGTCAACATTCATGTTTACCAACATTTATATAAATCGGTAAAGTAAACATAAACTTTGGTGTTTAAAGTTATATTGTGAACATCAAAAACCAGTTCAGTATAATCAGTTATTCATTTATTCAGTTTAACGATTCCGCAGAAATCAAATACAGTATATCAAATTGGTGATTATTTAAACGGATTTTTATATATGTTTTCTAGACACGTTAAACAATATTTGTTGGACACGTTTTATATATTTCCAAGCATGTAAACAAAATTTGGACTCGTTGTCTAAACCCGTTTGACAGGTTTCTTATAAAAAACACAAACAGTGAGACGTGTGGAAGGATTTACGGACAGATGTTATTTGGAACGTATTATTTTGTATACCGCGTGAATCTGAATAATGTAAGCACTATTCAATTATTTTTCGATCAGCCATTTTGAAATGAAATTGACTTTTTATATACATTTGAACGCAATTTTTTTCTAATAGAAAAGTAATAATTATTTCCACCACTACATAACTTTGTAAAAACTATCCCTAAAAGGGTAGACATGGTAGACGTTGATAAAATTAACAACTGCATATATTTAGACGGGTGATCTCGCACTGCTCAGGGCAGATCAGCTAATTCATCGTAGCACAACCCTAGGAACAACTGTCTTTAAAACAACCTTAAGTTGCAGAGATCCTTCACCGAGAGTACCCTCCAGGAGAAAACTTATTGTTTATATAACATAAAATGTTTTAGCTTTTTGTTTATAGGAGGAAAATCTACATCCCGTGATATCCATACATGTTTTGTATTGTACAAATTAAAACTATTGCTAAAAAGTTTAAAATGTTCATAGTAACCCTATAAAGTAAAATAAAATAAACTACAGCCAAGCGCATTCCGTTGCAACTGTTTTGGGACAAAGGTTGCAAACCAATTACTACAACCAGTTTACAGCCAAATCGAAACTTTGTTCCCCACACAGACAAGAGTGATTGTGGATTGTGGATCAGATGGTGTTATTTATTCGAACAGTGCACTGTGCAATTGTTTTTTGTTGTTGTAATTTTGGCTATTGCGATGTCAAAAGATCCAGATAAGGATGACATCATTGATTATTAATAACAATACCGCAGGATACGGAGGGATTATTGTGTCCATCCATACATAAGTGAAAATGCGAACTCTAGGTTGTTCATACAAGCAAAAGAACTGTCTCAGACCGATAGAAAGTTTATTACTTTCTACAGAATGCCGAATGAATCTTACCTGGAATTAGTAAGGATATTTACTCCTTTCGTGGAAACGAACACAAATATGAGGGAATGTGTGCCGGCAGGAGAAAGAATATTGATCACTCTGAGGTAATCTTAATTTTATTCTACATTATTATTCAAATTACCAGATATTTTGAAAAAATAGATACCCAAGTAAATGGTTTGAATCAGAAAATTATAAAAACATTGTTTTAGATTTTTTTTTAAATACATGGATATTTAAACATCTGAATCATGCAAACCTGTGGAAAATCGTTATAAAAGTCTGATGTTTGCTACATTTGTGAGAAGTGCGATGAATCAGACAATGTTGGGAGCATTCTGTGGAATGTAGACATTTCCACGTGGTTCCGTGGAACTTTAAATGTCAACTCAACTGCGATCGCGGAATACAATCGCATACAACCGATTTGAAACTTATTGCAAACTAATTTCATTCCGATCGCCTCGTGTGCGGATTCCTACAGTTTGACGCTGCCAATGCCAACTGGTTTGCAACCTTTGTCCCAAAACATTTGCACCGTGTGCGCTTGGCTTATGAATTTTAATTGCAGACAAATTTCAATCAAATTGACCAAGTAAGTTGGATTTTTTACGATTCCTTTAACATATATCTTACTAAAAAATAAAGGTTTCGAATTTTAAAATGGCGGCCGTTAGAACTGGAAGTTTCTTCGTGTCCGTGATCCTATATTAGTCAATTTTACATCTCAATGTCAAACTTGGAGATTTACATACCAAGGTCGTCAATAATCCAAAAATCTCTTTAAACGAAAATCTCCGACCTATCACGTCAGCCACTCAGCTATATGCTGAGTTTTTATTTTTCACAGAATTTATATTAACCGTCTAAAAAAAATCATTAAACTGTTAATCTACACCTAAATTGACTCTATTTCGAATGATTAAAAGTAAATATTCATGGTTTTAATACGGAAGTGCTTACTAGATAACACCAAATTTAATATATTCTGCTAAAATCCTAAAAGTGCTTTCTATTATTTTTTAACGATGAGCTGGCGACCGTAACTTCAGTTAAATCTCTATTTTAACCCAGTACACTTAATCGAACTCACATTGTATCCTGCGATGGTGGCGTTATCTGTTATATAAATCATGGATTAAAACCTAATACTTTCAAATTGGTTTTAAGGATAGGAATCATTTATATTAGTTTGTCAATACATCAATATAAATATTATTCATAGTTTAATAAAGTCAAATATTTATAAATGTTTGTTAATAACAGCTCTAGCAACACTAGGTTTTTTCCAACTTTATGAACAGGCTCAAATCGCTATTGAAGTTAGTTAACAAAAGAAATTGGTTTGTAAATTTTAAAATTTCATTAATTTCAAATTACAGAAAATAGTTTTCTTTAATTATAACGCTGTACAAGATCATTGCGCGTACAGGATATATAAATGAAAAGTTATTTCCAAAAAAACTATTATATAAATTTGAAAATTGGCAGCCATTTTGAATTTGTAACTTCTATTTCATTTATTAACATATACAGTGTTGAAAAATTGTGTTTTCAAACTTCAGGAGGTAGTTATTTACATCCAAATTAACAAGAAGTTCCGATAACATATGTTTGACATTCCCTAGATTTTCCATATACGGTATTTATTATTTTATTTTTTCGTAAAATATTTTTGAACTCCAGAATGGTTTAACGGATTGAATTGTAACTTGGCACGGTACCTAATCAGCTAAAGATTGCCAACTCATCCACTAATCCAGTTCAAAATGGCGGCTGTTTTTTTTGACGGATCTTTTGAAATCTAAATAACTGAAAAACGGGAATTTTTATGTAATGGTACAATTACAATACCATTTTGTATATCTGGGAAACTAGGCAATTCCGGAAATATATTTAAAGGGACTTTTATTACTTTTGATGTTGGAAACTACCTCCTGAAGATTGGAAATACAATTTTGCAACACCCTGTATATAAGTATCTAAGACGAGCCGCTTAAAGTGTAACGATAGATACTTCTGAAACTGTTATAGATAAGATATTCTATAAAATAAAGACCAACCATTACTTTTTGTGTAGAAATAAAATTATGGTAAACAACATACAAAAAAGTGATGCACAAAAATGCACTGACTGACCTTCTCACACACCTATATACCAAAAATACCAAAACCAAAAAAGTGTCTTCAGCCCAAAAATTGAAGTTCTAGGTTATCCCAAATTTCTATGCTCAAATGAAATTTGTTTCGTTTTTGCCGATAACTCAGCTATCCTTTGACATACAATAAACACAGATATGATTTATTTTCACCATTAAAGAAGCATAGTAATTTGTTTTTTCGTTTTTTTTTTTTTTTTTTTAATTAACGTTTTTCGAAATATTTGCTATAAAAACATTTAAATTATCACAATTTTTAAAGGTTAAGTGACGATTTATATAATTTTGTAGTACAATGTAAACTAATAGCATAAAACATTATGCAACATTAGTTACCGATGTTTCATTCCGTTCTAAAATTATACCTTAAAAAAGACGGGCAGGTAGACGGAAAATAAAAAAAAATTGGAAATATGTTTACCGGGACGTTTTTCTGTATTTTGATGTCCTGGAATTACTTCCCTTGGTTTGGCAAGTTACTGGAATCTCTGTACGCAGTGAGTGAAAAATAGTGCTAAATTACTCCTATGGGTGGATCGGTGGACATTTTAGTGAAGGGTGATCATAATAATTAGAAACTCTCTAATAAAGATTACATTAACAATAATTTAGCTCACAAATTTGAATATAAATGACCTGCAATTAATAAAGCCTATACTCAGTTAAAATGAAATGGTCCGTTGGGACGATTAAGTAGGCTACAGCCCTTATCTACCCTCTCCACTCAGAGAAGGGGCCAACGGTTTAACCCTCTCTCTACCCTTCCAATGGTGAAATATCTCCTAGACCTTAAAATTAATCGATCTCATATCTAATAATTTAAGTGATCATCATTTGTAAAATACATTGTTTTGTGCAGAAATTTTAAAAAACATAAGTGTAATGCAAAAATTAATATTTCGGCTACGTTTTCCAGTTACCAAAAAAGTTTGGCAGTTAAGAAAGATTCTGCCAAATATTACTGACAGAACGAAGTGAGGTTGTGTTTTAACTGTAGCATTTGGCATTTCCTCTGTGTATTTGTTACACAGTTACGGCTAAACGTGTGTACCAATCGTTTAGGAATTTCTGAAGAAGGTTCTTTACAACTAGGCAAAACGAGTCCAAGTTTTTTATTAATTTTTCTCTTTCTCAATTATTAAATATAATAGTGTGAACGAAGCATATTAAACAGTTTGAAAAAAAAAACTACAAATGAAATTTAAACTGTTTTTTAAAACTTTCTGGCGGGAACTTTTTAACTGACCAAAAAACTTCATTTATTACTTTTTGATCTTTCTATTGTACGAATTGAATTATTTTCGAGTTTCATAGGGCTATAAAAAAAGTATAACAATTGCAGTGTTTAGTAGTTGTTCCCAGAGATTCGCTCTAAACGTTGATATAATTTTCAGGTAACTTGAATATATACATTAATGACTACAGTAAGATAAAAGAGTACTATGATATTTACGCTTTAAACAAACTGGCCACTATTAATGTAGGGAAGGCTGGGGGGGGGGGGTAATGATTAGGTTGTTCGATAAGATCAGGCAGACAACATTTAGCATTTCATGGTTTATATACATCAAATCTTCAGACCTATACAGTACAACATCGATAGCAAGGGGATTTGGGAAACAGTTTTGTTATCAAGGGACTCTTCTAGTTGAGGTGAAATAATCAAGGTTATCTTGACTAAAAGTCGTACTTCAAGGTCACGATTTTTTCTGAAACAACCTTTTAGCAAGTAGATTTTGAACCAACCCTCACTAGCACGTTTTGTTTTAAAATTATTTTATTATTATTGTAACAAATTATGTACTGTAATGAAGGGTAGGAAGCTGGGTTTTCATGTTTAAACCTGAGGACAAGACATAGTTTCCATCAAAACATCCGTTGCGTTGCGGCACTGACTGTGGGAACTATGCACTGGGAAGGGTGAAGTCTTCCTATAAAGGTTCCGTTGTGTAAAACAACTTTACTACTGAGGTTGAATTCTTGCTATAAAGTTTCGGTTTTGCAAAAAGACGTGCTACAGAAGGTTAGAGCAGCTATGTGTATGGGGACAAAAATATGTGTTATGGAGGTTTTTAAAATAATAATAGTCGTGTTATAAAGGTATCTTTACCATTAAGTGTTATGACAATCCCAGTGGGATTAGAAAAATACACTTGTTATCGAGGAAGTTGTGTTATTGAGGGTCGTGTTAGCGTGTTTTTACTGTTTTTACTATCAATGTGATCACAATAAAAAGTAAATCACATCATGGTATAAAGAGCAACCATCCATAAAGCATTAACTATTATCCCCCCCCCCCTGTGGCTGGTGTTTTGTTCACACGTGCAGTAGCTTTGGTATTATTTACTGTTAATCCTTGATCTATGAATATTGTTTTGTTTGTTACATCATTCGCTGAGCAGTAGCCACGTTGGGGTATACAAGAACGATTTAATAAATATATTAATAGGTTCTTCCAAAGCAAGGTTTACTTTTTATCACGGTTTATCTAACAACAGATTATTTCGTTATAGAAAATACTCTTAAAGTTGTCATGAATCAGTTTATTTTATTGGCTAATGTTTTAGGTCAGTTGATATGCTACGAATTATTGAGTGACACTGGCTAGCTAGGAGCTACTGTCAACCTGTCGCGTTGTGCATACAGTAAAGTTATTTACAATCTGGCAGCCCTTCATATCTACTATCTGTATATGTATTTTGACAGCGTTCTATGACTATATTTCTAACCATAGCTCTACATATATAAAACTCAACGTCCCCGTCTGTTTATAAGCTTAAAAATCGAGAACAACCGATTATTATGATTTTCTTTCCTATGTACGTATGATATCTGATCCGATTTTAGTCTGTACTTGATTCAAATTGATCCCAAGTTTAAAAAAAATTGTCTGTACGGGTAAATAAAAAACTAGTGATTTCGACATATTTAGAGTGTTTTCTTAAAATTTTCATCTAGCCTACATGTATTTTGTCAGTGACAAAGTTGGTACATGATTTGAATACAAGTCAATTTGAATACAACTGAAATCGGAGCAATGGTTTCCAAATTATAATCATTTTGCTGCTAAAAAATAGGAAAAACTAATTTTTGATATATTTTGCTGATTTTCTTAAAATTTTTAGAGAACTTGTTTTCTTAGTGAAAATGTTTATATAAAATTTAAACTCTAATTGGAACAGAAATTGATGCAGCAATTCCAAAGTTCTACCCATTTTTTGATAGCGTCTTAAAAGAAATCCACATTCTACAGTGAATTGTTAACATTTTGCAATATACATTTTATAAATATCAAAGTTAGTATATAATTAAAACGTTATTTGAAACTGAAGGAATTAAGAGCTTCACAGATTTCAAAGATATGTGTGGTTTTAGTTTGAACGCCGCCGTGGGAGCGACTTGCGAGATTACACTACTTCTATATAGCCTGAGCTATCCTCTAACCTCTAGATACTGAGACTATTGGATTGGAGAGGAGGCAATATCGTTAGGTTGTTGGATACGCGTTGACCAAGAATATGGTTTTATTCTGAACACGTTCCAAAATGAGTTACACGTTCCAGCTAGGCCTACACAATTGAACATACGAAACGAAAAAAATCAAATAAACAGGATAGCAACAATCATAATTTTGATTTATGTGTAATAGGACGAATAGTAAACGAATTCTCTTCAGAAGGATAACTACTGCGATTAGTTAAAGTGTTGATAGATATAGATTTTAATAGAAATACCAAGCATCAAGTAAAGTTTTAACATATCTGACATTTCAGTGGACAAAATTAATTAACAATATAAAAGCGATTATTTATCTATTGAAAATTCATATTTTCTAAAAGGAACACCACTTATGTACATAGACGAGACTTACTTGAACAACAATCATCGATTTTATAACACGTTGAATTGGGTGGGGAAAACTAAAAGATGCAAATTATGCTTAACTGCGCGGACGTAATCTAGGTTAGGTTAGGTTATACATTACAAATACCGATTTTCACGCAGACGGAGACCCGCACACAACTAGTATAAAATAAATCATAACGATCGTTCATTTAACATCATCGTCTAATAAACTCCTTACATAAAGTCATAGCAACTTGTTTAGATGTTCAACATGTATAACCCGTCGCGTCGGATGAAACGAACGTGATGTTGCATTGCTATAAACAGTGCTAGTGATGTAAGAAGTTGGAGGCATATACTAAACTAGCCTAGTTCAGTAAAATTAGAAAGCACCCTGTAAAAATTTCCAAAAATAGAAAACCCGCAGTGAAAAATGTTATCAATGGTGTGAATCAATTACGATAAAATTACTTTCGAAAGGCTATGGTTTAACTCCCATCCAAGGATGGAAACACACATTTTTCTTAAGTCTAGAAAAAACTAATTCAAATTTTCCAAGGCAGGCACATTTTTCCCTCCATTTTGCAAGCGTACTTTAAAAAAAAATCACACAAAACAGGTACTTTACACAAAACTAAACTTGCTGTATATCTTTAGGGTAAAATATAAAAAATTCATCTGTGGGATTAGAAACTAAATTGATAGAATTTGAAGTTTGTTTGTAAGAAATAAAAATTTCATGAGTGTGTAGCCTATTGTATACTTCACAAAACACCTACCTTAAAAACAAATCCAGAATACACAAATGATTTGAAATTAAGTTCTGATGGAAAAACATTTTAACCGTTTCAAAATATAGTTTTGTCAAAAATTATTATAATTACAAATTCGAAAGAAAAATGAAACCTTTATAAATTCAATGCAAATGGAACTTAAAACTATTATGTATTGTGTTGTAAAATTATTATGCATACTGTTAGTATTAGCTATAAATACAAAACACATTTCAAATAAAACAACATTTCAAACAAAACATTTTGGTAAAAACTTCTAATTTTCGTTCAATTTTCGATCATATAAAAAATACAATGTCCAAAACCTCTATTTCCCAAAGACGCCAGAACAAATATTCTTAAGGGGCCAAATTACAAAAAAGATGACAAAACCGAACTCCAAATAGTTTAAAGTTTCCAAAATATTTCATTTTTGTATTATCATTCATTTCTTAATGACCTTTAAAAGGATTTCTTTTTCATAAGGTACATTATTTTATTACTGGCTTTTGATTCTAAAGTCTATAGTGTCAACAGAATTAAATTAATCAGTAACTCTTAAAAATATACATCTATTTATAGCTATTTAGGTCTAATATTGTATTTATAATTTAAAATGTCTTAAGGATACAACAAACATATATTTTTTAACTATTATTAGTTTTCAGATGATTATACTATGAAAACTCTTGTTCACAAAAGTAGGCTATATAATACTTAGTTATTAAAATATTTTTGTCGTATTAAACACTTTTTTTAAAGTTGAGGTAGATTTGAATAGTATTTTTTTTTTAATTAGGTAGAAAATATAAAAAATAAAACAAAACATTCCAAATACAATAATTTTAACCAAAAATTAGGAAACTCATGTAAGAGGTAAAACAAAGCTCTTGTAGTTATTGAGACATTAGGTTAACATTCAGTTCAAATAGCGGCTGACTGCCCTTAAGCGAGTGTTACTATTTTAAAATACTTTTTTCCAAAAGTCGTGATAACTTATAATTTGTATTTCAGAAACTATTCTCATGTTCAAATTTTTACTTCACATTCAATTAAGTATTTGTTCACTTTCAACGTGAGGTTTTAGGTTAGTTTACTTCTGACATGGTAAAAGAATATTATATTCATAAAAAATGTATTTAAAAAAAAAAAATTCCCCATGAGTTAAGCAACCTTTTAGAAATCACCCAGGATAAAAGTTTAGAAGGAGGTGATTAGTAGACCAAAACATTTCAGCTCTGTAGCTTTTGTAGAACCTGAGAAAAGGGTACTTAAAAATACCTAATTTAACAAGGGGAAGATATAACATTGTGATACCCCTTAAAATCAATAAAAGTTGTGATTCTATTATTTGTAATGTCGGCTTTACAATTGAAAACCAAGCCTTAACCATAATGTCACATTTACTTATAAAACAGGACAAAAAAAATCAGCCTAAATTATTAAATAATATAAATATTTTGTAAACAATAAATATTTGCACCATCGTTTTGAGAGTAAAAGAGAAATTTGAATAATGTACTACATTGCCTCTATTTGTATTTAAAATTGTAAAGTTGACTCCACTGAAGTGAACACAAAAATATTATTTGGAAAATCTGTAGACAAAAGCGAGAGGGGCTTTAATTACTACGACAAAAAAATCAATTCACATTATAAGAGTGTACTGTAAACTATAAAACTGCCAACTAGATATCAGCTAAATTTAAAATCAAACAATCTTTACTCCAAACCGACGTTGTTAAAGCAAGTACAGGAAAATTGATGAGCAAATTTTGACAATTAATTACTTAATCTTACGTCACGAACTGAAATCGATTATGTTAGAATTTGTTTTCTGGGTTGACAACTTTATTAACAATCGATTCTAGAGGCAACACATGACTTCCTTAATCGATTACACAATCGACAGGCTGTCAGACGCTATGTAATTCTGAACGAGATATCAAAAGTTGATTTGACATTCCTTACTTTCCTTACCTTTCATCAATTGGTGACGAATTATGTGATATTAGAAAAAATAAAATAAAAAAGCAAAACTAAATTGCGACTAATGTAAGGTAAAAATGTAAGGAAAATACTTGACTAAGCAGTCATTTATTAAATATATTTAAAATAATTGGTATTGGTAATTGGGTAAGCTATATACTATGTAGTAACATTTATTTATAGGTAAAAAGTAAAGAATTTTGTATAACAACTTTAAGAATATATATCTAGCTGTAAGAATACTTGTTTGTAGTTAAATTTATTTTGATTGACAAAACTGAAATACCACTTAGTAGATTGTGAAATAATTCCACTAATATACAGGGTGGTTTTAAAGTCACTCCCCCCTCTATATTTTGCACATTTTATATCAGATTGTTTTTAACCAATACCACCAATTATAAATAATGTAAAAACACTACCTTTATAAGAGTTTGGAAAATTTTAGAGGATTACTCTAGGTCCAACATGTTGGGGTCAACTTCTAAATCTTAAAGCGAAGATCGTCATGTGAAATTTCGTTTAAAACCGTCTTTTTTCTAAAAATAATAGTTGAATTAATACTGAAAAAAGTTTTACCGTTTTCAAGATATGAGAAGACTTAAGATTTAAACGTCCACTTGAAAGTTGTAATGAGAAGCCGGTCATGTGATATATCGTATAACATTGTGTATTTATATATATTAAAAAAAAATTGTGAAATCTAAACTGTAAACAGTTTTACCGTTTTCGAGATATCCTCAACTGTTTTTGTGAGATACTTGATACAGTTTTTTTAAGTTTTGATTCAAGCACAGTTTTTAGGAAGAAATAAATAAGGTGTAGCCATCCTCTAAAATACTCAAATACTTAAAACGTTAGTGGTTTGCATTTATAATTGGTGGTATTGGTTAAAAACAAACTGATATAAAATGATATATAAATTAAAATTTTCAGTGACAACATACTGTATGTACATATAATCAGTGGCAAAACGTTTCAAATCGAAGTTTTAGTAACTTTTTGCTGCTGAAAAGTAGGAAATACAAATTTCCAGATGTATTTTATGCACTTTCTTAAAATTTATCTAAAACATTTTTTTCTTCAGCGACAAAGATGATAGTGTAAGATTTAAATTCTACTTTAAACTGAAAAGTTGATTTAATTTATTCGCGTCATATCACGATACCTGGCGTTGATTTGTGGAGCTCGTGATTCTCACATGAACACGTGTCATGTTCACAAGTGAGTTCTAACAATAATCTCTACCTGCTTGCGTCTAATGGTAAAAATTAAAATATTCATGGCAAAGAAGCCCTCAGATAAAAAGACTTTTCTATTATGCCTTCTCATTTTGTTTATTATATCCTATCGTAATTTGTAAAGGGTACAAAATTTTTTAAAGATCGATTTAAATCACTAAAATATCCTGTACTGTATCAATCTTCGAATTAAACATCGATCTATGGAACACCATCCTGAGCATCACACACTAACTAATACAAGTTGATGTGCATTTCAAGCATCAGAGCTGAAGAAAATTATGGATAAGCCTACAAAGTCCGATTTTATCGATGGCAGAGCCATAGATTAATATATTGTAAAGTGAACTTTTACGAGTTGGTAAAGATCGGTGAACTTAATCGAGAAGAACCATCCAGACAGGACGTGAGCTCTTGTAGAACACCGAAAGAAGTTGAATACAAGGATAGATTGTAGTCAAACAAGGAGAATATTGAGAGGAAACTATAGAGGACAGGCACTTCTGTTAATTGGGCATCATACACCGAAACTTAATATGTGAACATGATGACCCATCTTCCGATAGGTGCGGCGAGAATGAGACATCAAGGAATATACTGAAGGTGTGTTCCAGCTATGAGTTCATTCTGTGAGAGAGGTGTGGAGTTGGGAAACCGATATATATATATAAGAATCTTCATAATACGGACAACTTGGACTTGTTGATAAGTCTTCTTTAGTGTGTATAAAGAATGTTGGTGTAACTACGCAGCACTTCACCTGACTCAAAATATAAAATAGATAAGTTGAACTTTTAAAAGATATGTACAAAATAATATTTCCAATAATTGCTGATATTTTAAAATGTTCCTTCAGAACCTATGAATTTAAGTAAGTTTCCATATGGACAAAAGAACTAGTCGTTCATGCCAAATTTCAAATCTATATTAAAATTTTTGTAGCCGTTTAGTGCCAAGCACAATTATTATAAGATATATAATTACTATTCTGTAAACCTGTATAACAGGGCTGAGTAAGTACTTGTTTTAAATATTTGTATCACAAAAAAATTCTGTACATGGGTTTTTGAGTCAAAATATTTTTATCACATGGGTTTTGGTCATTTTTCACAAATATTATATCAAAACTGCACAGCCAATTTTAAGCTATTCAATCTTTCCAAAATAGCATCATTCGTTGTCAGATTATAAAAGAATATTCACATAAGGTTCTTTTTGACGAAATTATTACTAATAAGTTTTGTTTCGGTCCTTATATACCTAACGTTTCATCAAAATCGTGAAAACTGATTTCGTAAAAATCAAACTTTTGTACTTTGGCCTTACAATAGTATTAAATTTACAATTAAAAAAGGGGCGAACGTCTGGAGATATGGTCAATATACCCATTTTGATCAATATTGATACATTTGTTTAGTCTGTAGCGTACTGTTACTACTGTGCTACTTTTATGAACACAGGGACCTCAAAACGGGTATTTCTCTAAAAAACTTCAATATAAATCTCTATACTAGCCTACAATCACATTACAAATAAAATAAAACGAAAAACTATTTAAAATGTTAAATAAGATCAAATATCTTTTTAATGGTGTAAAAAGTGATTATTCGCGTTTAAATTTGTATTTAAAAAAGTAACCCTAGAAATAAAAATAAAACAGTAATTTTAGTAATCCGAAATTTAGTCAAATTTTTCATATAAAATACTTTTTTTATTCATTGGATAAGATTGAATAGTCGCAAAACGTTAAACTGGTCGTTTGAAACGGTTTTTATATTTAGATGAGTCTGTAATCTCGATCTACATGTATTAACACAGACTTGAAGTTGACAACAGCAAACAAAAATCGCGTTTAATCACGTCACCGTATCTGTTATTGATGGTGGGTTATTCACGAAACTGTGATTTTTTTCACGGCGATTTTAAAATCGCCATTAACCTAATTATAAAACAGTTATTTTAGTGATTCAGTCGATGTTTTTTTGGCGTTTGGAACTATGATATTGGAAAAAAATTATTATTGTTATTTCCAGCGATTCTATCAACTAACTCTCGCACCGTTATAGTTTCAAGTTTTTTTTTGTTTATTGTAGATTTTATTTGTTGATAGGGCCTACTAGAAAATTCTACAAGCGAAAATTGTATAAAACAGCGAAAGGAGTGGGATCTAGATTTGATTTTCTCTGCCGATAGAACACATATCATCATATGCAATTTGTGCGAACAAAAACTTTCTTATAATCTTCAACGTCTAACTTGAACAAATTAATTCACTTCGTGGAATTTTCATCATGCAATCACAATAACGTATTGATGATATTTTACAGAAGTCACAGTGATCAATCAAGTAAATCACTGTTCATAAAGCTTTAACTGTAAAATCACCATTATTAGTATTTCGCTATACAGTACAATATTTAAAAAAAAAATTAATAACAGAAGTCACATTACAAAATAGTTGTGATTTTATTCACCATTTCGTGCATCTCAGTATCAGTATTTCGCTGTGCAATAATTTTAAATTTAATAACAGGATTCTTAGTAATCATCAAGGAAAATACTGTTAATAACGCTATGAAATAGCTGTGATTACTGAAAAATCAACAATGTTGGTATTAGTATTTAGCTATACAGTACAATAATTTAATAACAGAATTCACAGTAATCAATCAAAAAAATCACTGTTAAAACACTATAAAATAGTTGTGATCATTTCGTGAATATCAGTATCAATATTTCGCTGTGCAATAATTTTAAATTTAATAACAGGATTCATAGTGATCATCAAGTAAAATACTATTAATAACGCTATAAAATAGTTGTGATTACTGAAAAATCAACAATGTTAGTTTAGTATTTCGCTATAGAGTACAATAATTTAATAACAGAATTCACAGTAATCAATCAAATAAATCACTGTTAACAACACTATATTTCACTGTTGTGATCATTTCGTGCATCTTAGTATCAATATTTAATAATTTTAAATTTAATAACAAGAGCCACAGTAATCAATCAAGCAAAATACTATGACGTTATAATACTTGTAAAATACAAGTAATAACGCTATGAAATAGTTGTGGTTACTGTAAAATCACCATTACTTGCATCATTAGTATAAGAATTTTGTGTACAATAATTTTAAATTAAATAACAGGAGTCACAGCCATCGATCAAGAAAATCACTGTCAATAACGCTTTAAATAATTGGGATTACTGACAAATCACTATTATTTGCACCATTAGTATCAAAATTTCGCTGTACAATAATTTTAAAATTAATAATTCCCAAAAACTCGCAAAAATATGGCGGAAATAGAGGTCTATATCAATGTCACTTGGCTGTCGAAATATGTTCAAATGTAGGTAGAGGAAAGGAGGGGGACTTTACAGAAGGGTGGCGGGTGTTCAGGCGACCCTTGTCATTCCTTGTCCAGATTCTTACGTTCAACAGAAAACATTTTCCTTAATAAAACTTCCATTTTGTTCCTTGCTTGAACAACTAAAATAGCATATTATGAGAACTGTATTCAGTCAATATTAACTTTGTGTACAAAAACAAATAATTAATATAGATTAAGAAGGTTAATAAGCTGTAGACAAATATTTCACAAACTTATATATATACAAAAATAAATATTAATGACGCTCTAAATTTAGGTCGAAATCTGTCGTAAGACAAAACTTGATATTCCAATTTTTAAATACTGACTTCAATGCTTTTGATACCATTATTTCGTCTGGAAGGGATAAAAAAAACATTTTACAAAATTCTGGTTTGGGAGTTATCGGGTAAAAAATAGAAAGTCGTAAAATGTTAAATATCTCGAAATTGGTACAGCCAATTTCAATCAAACCTTGGTTAAAATGTATTACCCAAAGCAATGTCCTAAACAAGTAAAAAAAAAATACGGTTCGAGAATAATTTGTGGGGGGGGAGATCTCTACGATTATGAAACCTTTTTCGGTATTGTCCACGTTACATACAAAGGGTAATTTTTTTTATTTTTCAATTTTGGCCCTTGGTTTGGGTTACACTTACGACCATCAACTTTTGTTGAGGTACTGAACAGTATAAATAACAATTGAGTTTGACTTGTGAGATGGTATATTTGATAGAATAAAACTTGAACACATATTCTCACAATTAATAAGTTTATCTGTTCAAACGAGTTGGAACCACAAAGTCGCTATCTTCAGTGATTCACAAGTTACAATAATTAAAATATAACTCATTTTTAGTTTAATTTTAATTATTGTACCTCCGCATCACTGAACGGACAACTTTGTCCTTGAAACCCATTTGAATAAAGAAACGTACTATTTATGAGATATTGCGTTCAAGTTTTATTGTATCTAGGTATTGCTTAAGCAAAATGTTTTAAGCAATTTTGAGAAAATCGAAATTTCGTGGGAAAAATTTGGGTCATTAACCCCAGTTCACTAAAATGTGATGAAAATCACTTTCGCTGCTAATGAGACATTTCAACTTTTACGACAGCACCCTTAGTTTATTTTAACTTTTCAGCAGAATTGGTATATTTGTCAAGATGGCCCAATACAATTTGGCAGCCCAATGCGAGCCCTGGCTCCCTCTATCTATCACATTTTCCGGGCCATTCCAGTTATGGATACGAAGTAATTCAATTGCAACCCTCGCCATGCCGTCTTCACATCTGTAGCTTCCCAACCTCTCTTGTATGTCCAGTTAATTCTTTAGGATTCGTATATCTGACATCCTTTGTACGCGCTCTATCCATCTCGAGTGCTTTAGCATTATATGGACCGAAACGCACGTTTTCATATAATTGTGCCAATTCCTGATTATTTCGAATTTGCCAAACACCACTCACACAAACTGGTTCGTATTTTTACCCATCATTTTTCTCTCCCAATCTATAGTTTCAACAGCTCCGGATGTTAAAGTCCATGCTTCACCGACATATTTCAAAAGAGTGTAAATTATAGTCTTGTATAGTTGTGAACATTTGGATAACAAAGAAAAGAAAGTACCAATTCATTCATTATTTTTGACTCCTCTTCATTGCATCGTTATAATCAGCTACGTTTGTACCCTAATAAAAAAATTGTTATACACCTCAAAATTATAATTCCCGTTGTAAAATTTCGGCCAATTCTATTTCAAAAGTTGTCTGCTTAGGTGCAAATACAAAGTGGGGCAGAGAAATATGATGTTTTTGCCCCCAAATATGATTACTATCCACGAATATTGTTGAATACGAATTTGTTGTCGAATACTGTCCTTCAATTCATCTAATGTCCTTGGTCTCATACACGCGTTACTTGAGGTAACACCATAACACACTGATTGAGGAACAGTCGCACATTGATAAATCTGTGGACCGAGGGGGGCGTGTAATGAGCGCAAAGAACATCCATTGAAGTTCGGACTGTGTACGATATATCCCCATCTTCTCCGTAACTCAGGCACAAAATGTTTTTATCATCTCCATGTAACACTCAGCTGTAACAGTTACATTAA
The DNA here is from genome assembly GCA_963513935.1 of Aphrophora alni. Lineage (NCBI taxonomy): Eukaryota > Metazoa > Arthropoda > Insecta > Hemiptera > Aphrophoridae > Aphrophora > Aphrophora alni. The sequence continues at coordinate 104,350,431 of OY740768.1, read as the reverse complement.
CACCATTAATGACGCAATTCTTCCCATAGCGCGTAACTTTTGAGCTGTGCAGTGGATTTCTCGATATTACCAACAGCAACATTGAGATAAAACTATCTTCATCACTCTTCAACAAGATCATGTTTTAATTTGTTTATAAAGTGCAAAGCTGTGCGTACAAAGTTCAATGGTTGTTGGTAATATGATTCGTTCATCTCATTCACAGCCGCTTACTTGTAAGGGTGAAAAAGTAATTCTTCATGGAAAATATGTCTCACCGTGTGATTGCTGATTTTAAGTTCTGCAGAATGTCTCCCAGCAGAGCTCGTGTTCCAGCAGAGCTCTTTTAACACTTTTCACACTTTCCAGAGTACGTGGACATCTGCTGGTTTTGTATTCATTAATAAGCCAACTGAAGGAAGATTATTAACGTAACGTAATATTGTGTTATGAGAGAAAACGGAATCATTTCGTTGGATTTCTAATCTGCGCCGAAACTCACACTGAACAGTAATAACTGATTCACCATTCTTTACAAAACAGTCGTACAAAAATATTATGCGAAAAAAGTGCACAGCGAATAAAGCGCACAAATAAATATGTGCGAAGAAAGCGCACAAGGGCCAATATGACAGTTTAGGGTAGGGGTTACGTTACCAGGAAATGAATACTTGGAGCTGATTGGAGGTGAGTCATCACGCAATACAATAACTCAGGTACATTTCTCCTGACCATCCACCACAGTTCATCCCTTCAGGTGTGTCATCACGTAATACAATAGATCAGATACATTCCTCCCGAGCAACCGCCCCACCTCACGCACCCCATCTTTGTCATTACTGTTCTGGTGGTCTTTCAAGTCACTTCATAAGCAGCAATCATCTCTTTTAGTGTTTTAAAGTTAGTAGACCTAGTGTTAAAGTTATAGTTACTAGTTTAGGGTACTTGGTGTTTTGAACATATAATTCCTAACATATAAAACCTAACCTAACCTAAACACGCCTAAATGATTAAAAACTATTCAGTATTTAATCATTTAGCCAGTCCAAAGCCTGGATAAAGTGTGATGGGAATCACAAAAAATAAATTCAACTTTTATTTTCTGTGTAACATTCATTATTTCTAAGAAGATAGGGGCTGGATTCCTTTTGTAACTCCAAAAGGGTTAACTGTGCGCTTTCTTCGCAGTGCGCTTTTTTCGCGACACCGTACAAAAATATGACATTAATTCAACGTCCACGGCTCCATCCCGACTGGAAAGTCTGAAAGTGAAATGTTACGAACAAAGGAATTATACCCCCCCCCCACCTGAAATCCTCTGTCTTCCTACATGGAGTACTACCCGTTTCAAAAACATATTTCTCTGCTCCATCCTGTATTTCGTCTTTTCTTAGTTTTAAACCTCTAGTTCGGTTGCTGCCTTTTCTAAATTTCCAAACGTTTCCTGGATTTGTTGGTCTACCAAGGATTATTTAGGTATCAGTATATCTCAGATTTTGTTAATTTTATATTAACCCGCTTATCTCCTATTACTTTTTCGAGAACAGGATTCAAGCCAACACCGTTTCCAAACCTGCTTGCATCTCTGTTTCATGTCAAATTTGTCTGTTAACTCTTCTTCACCCACCTTCATCCGGCATTTACTTCTTCCCTCCATTGTAGAACAAAAAGACAAATCTTAAAAGCTTATGAACTATGTTCAAAATTCAGTGGCTACATTTTAGTGAAATTTAAACATAGTTCAGAAATCGGAATTTCGAACGGCTACCCACAAATTTTGTGTTTTAATCAAATGAAATAAACGTCTCGAGAAATTATAGATTTAGTTTAGTTTAGAAGCAAGACCCTCCGATGATGATAACCATGTTATCGAAATGTACATCAGAGCATTTAGTGGAAAAGAATAAATAAAGAACAAATAATTGTGTTTTATTTTAAAGTTTCCAGTGATTGTGGTTAGGGGTAAATTCGAATCATTATTGTGAATTTCACCACAGTGCTTAACAAGATTGTACACGACTTTCTCTATACTACGTATATAACAGAGCGAAGAAATTAATATACAAGGAGGAAATTATTTAGAACTTTATAAGTTAGTATTTTCTGCTGGTTAGAGATTAAAACCATGTTGTAATAATAATAGTTAAATATAGGTTAACAAACCTAATAACCGAGTTCTTTCATAAACTATTATTATATCAGAAAAGGTAATAGCGAAAACAATGATGTAGATAAAACGGAAATAACGTTTAAAATGTAGTTTCTATGCAAATATTACTCTTCCGGTTTGAATGCAACTAAAGTGTAATGAGGAAGTAAAGGCTTGTATTATAACTTCCAGTTAAAGTCAAGTTGATGAAAGATTTTAATTTTAGCTACATGTATAATCAAGCAAGCAGTATTAAAATATAAAACTAGCGGGAAATGATCTAGTATGCGAATTTACGTTTTAATTTTAACTAAAAACTAGTTTTAATAAAGAGGAAATATGATACATAATCTTCAAAAACCTGTTTTAACAACATACTAAATGTCTCCCAAAATCGGCTCTTAGAAGTTTGCGTTGTATTGGAAAATTGGCACCAAATGATAAGGCATTATTAGATGGAGGAATAGCAAACCAAAATTATAGCGTAATTTAAATTCCTTAAAATTTTTAAACGACATTTAGTATTTCGAAATAAAAACCAGATAATTTTTCTTTAGATCTAAGACTAAATCCATAAAAAAACGTTTGTACTAAATGGTTGAATAAATTTTTATGCAGTTTTCACTTAACTTTGGATGGCCTAGAAGTGCACTAAGAATCCGATTTTTAAATATAAGAAATCAAAACTCCTTAGCAACATTCACAAGTCAGTAAGGGAGGACCTTCCTTTAGAGAAATACAACACAAAAAAGCAGTTATAGGTTACAGAACAATCATACTGTACATATATTTTAAACAGTATTGAAGTGTTGAAAGGTAGCCCTAGTTTTCATAGTGGAGAGAGGCTTGGGTTAGGCACTTTGAGTTTGTCGTAAATCACATTGATACCGTAAAGTGTACAGGTTCGAGTCCGGTTATTGTTATTGAATTTGCCCGTGCATTCCCCCGCTCACCTGTTTTCCTTAGTTTAAGGGGCATTAATTAAAGACGTTAATCCACAAAGACTGTCTTCAGAATATGTCTTTATATATATATATATATATATATATATATATATATATATATATATATAATTTGGGAATAACAAAATATTTGTAATGAAAATCAAGTGGCACTATATTATTATGTTGTTTTTTTTTTTTCCATATACAGACTGGTTACTTCAAAATAGGTTTGTCCCTGGAATAACCTAAATTCCTTTAGAACATTGTGGTTTTATTATCTTCTATTATGTACTAGAGACTTTTAATTTGTCACTTGCTATAGAGTTTTAAGTTATTTCATTAATATTCTAATAAACAAACTGCAATCTCTAGTGCTTTTTTTGTACAGGAAACTACAAGAGGTATTCGATATTAAGTGCAGAAGAGTGGTATCATACTTAAAAAACAAGGAACAACACTTTTGAACATTTAATGTATTTATAGGACCCATATGCCAAACCAAGGGCGTACCCAGGATCAAAACTGGGGGGGGGGGCAAAGCCATGGTCATTCAATATACAATTGATTATTAAAATAGTTATTTCAAGAATTGTATTAAATTCCAGCAACAAAATGTACAATAAAGATTTATTTTTTTGCTTCCAGGGGGGGCAGCTGCCCCCCTGCCCCTCGCTGGGTACGCCCATGTGCCAAACCAATGACCATTATAATTTCACGCGCTTGTCTGTCCGTCTATCTGTAACTCGCAACTCGTCTACACAGAGAAGACGATAAATCTTATATATTTCAAACTTTACATTTAGGTTCTTTGTGTTGTCCCACATATATTGTCCTTATATGACTATGGATTTAGCACGCGTTTGATCTTTTTATACTTTTTGTTCTTTAAAAGCGAAAACCTCTCGGGCATTATCTCCTTATAAAAAACGACAGAAAAGAGCTTAAATTAAAAACCCCTTGCCCTCAAGTACTGTAATAATGTCAGGATAGTAAAGGAACCAAAATTGGTCAAAAGAGACCTGATAGACGTGATGTGAGAGAACTAACCCAAGGCTACATATAAAAGGTGTAGATCCAGCTAGGGTTACTCTGGAGTACCATGCCCGTATAAGTTAGCCTCTGACGTATACAAGTAAATAACTATTTGAGTTCTACTACTACTACTATGGCGTTGCATGTATTTTTTTACTAAGTATTTGTGAGAATGGAATAATATTCTTAGTCGCCAAGTATTATATTCCTACTCGTCAAGAAGTAGTATATTCTTATAGTTCTGGAACGGTCGTAGCGAGGCAGAGATTCGGTCGGTTCAGTAACATTTCGTCCCGCTCAGTTTTACATATGATTAAACAAACTAATTAGGCTACATCATCTCGTAGTATCATCTCGTCCCGAAGAAAGTTTGACAAGGGTTGACGAATAAATTTACAAGTATTTTATCTATTTTTACCAAATTCTATAAAAACATTTTCATACGAGAAATGTTATTACTATTAACATATTTTTAAAATTTGTAAAAACAATAATTATTTTTTATATTATATTATAACCTAACCTAACCTAGCGTATGTTCCTGGACGAGATGTTACTAGTGGGCAAGTAGAGAGTTCATCCCCAACCCCACGCTCGTGGAATCGTGACGAGATGTTACCGGTTACGAAATGTTACGACACCATTCGGTCAACTGCCACTAATCGGCTTAGCTTGCCCGGGCCCGGGTCCCATTGTTGGGGCATCCTTACTGACCTGCGCGGAGACAAGAGGCACTGACTCATAATATATTTGTCCAGTACAAATATTTAGCTTAGGCAATTTTTAATAATTGACAAAAACAAATATCACTACGTCTTTTGCCATAAAATGATGTAAATTTTGATATAAAATTTCAAATAAATCAATTTACATTTGCATATACAAGCATATACAACAACACTATTGTTATTAACAAAACTGAAAAATTATTATTAATTTATGTGGGATTATTGTTATATAAGTTTTAAATATTGTATAAGGCAGTTGTGTGTTTCAAAAGGGTAATTTGTCACTTTCAACGAGTCTATTATCTTAATGCTGGACAATTAAAATATGTGTCACAATATGTGAGCGACGTATCATATTAAATGTGTATGCAGTTTTGCGAAGAGAAAATCCAGATATGTCAAAGAGAAATACAGCAGAAAGAGTTGGAGTCTTGACAGGGTGTGGTAGAGCGTCTGTAGAACGACAAACTTTACATTTACTTAAAATTACAATAAAACTCATTACTTCCTCAATGTACTGTACTTAGTTTCGTCCAAACCTGAAAGTTTATTATAACTACTTTCGTTTTTAGATGCATTATTATTTTCACTATTATATTTTCTGATAATAAATATTTCAGAACAGAAGTCAGTTATTACGTTTTGTTACTATCTGAAGTTGTAATGATTACCATAACTAGAAAATATTTTTCGCACGGTATTTTAATTTTTTACTTTCTCACTTACATAGGCCTAGGCAACATTTACATATTGTAGAGAAAGTTATGAAATTCATTACAAAATTGCTGTCAAGTCTTAAATGGAAACATCCTTTTGAAGTGCTCTTGAGACTCAAAAAAGTGGTTTTGGAATTATATTTGTCTGTCGTCTGTAGGGTTCTTTACAGCTCAAAGAAGTGAACATATTTTGATGAAATGAGGTACGTGTCATATTTTAGTCACATATCAAAATGATTATTTCAGTTCGTGGAAGCCGTCGTAAAATCTTGAATATCTCATTACCGGTGAAAGCGTTTTTGATCAAATTTTACAAATTGTGAATACTTAAACAGAAATCAATTTGCAACACCGCAAGTAAAAGACAATTATCGTTCGTGACTAATTTGGAAAATATCTAACCTCACTCTGTTCAACGTTGTTTGTTTTTCTGATGTAACGTACTAACACTAACGTGGCCAAACACGAGCTCTTGTACATTATTTCAGTGGAAAATTGTTAAATACCACTATAACAATTTTTGTTATAGTCACCGAGTATTTTTACTTCATACATGGATGTAGAATTTTACGGTTGACTTATCTAGAAATAAATGCCACTATTATGTCTAAACTTAATTTGCCAGAACCCTCTAATTATTAGGTTCGACGGACTAATATCATGTAATTTATAGTATTGCATGAACACATCATGTTCTCGCTTTCGGAGTTGTGTTGCTCACTTAAAACTTTGAAACGAGACTATTTCTTCGTTCTGTTTTTAAACACAAATCCTCGCCACGCAGTTGATACGCTGATATAATAGGCAAAACACACGATTTTTGTAAAATGTAATCATTATGTCTTCTACATTGATATTACTACATAAGACCCTCTAAGCTGCACAAAATGAGCTATTCATGATATCCATGTAGCACCTAGTTAAGAAAAAACTACCGAAACGACCGCCATTTTGAAACTGTTCAACTATATGTTTTCAGTAGCAACCATATTTGAGTAAAACATCATGCTAAATTATACAAAAAAATCATAAACAATTGCTCATTTTATCAAATTTCGAAGTTAACTTTTTAACACATGTCATTTCATTTGATTCTTAGAAACTTTTTTTTTTTTTTATCATAGAGAACATGCTTTGACATTATTGGGTATAGATTTGAAGCATGCACAAAATGAGATATTGTGGTAGGATGTGCGACGTAGGTACAGATAAAACATTATCTTCAAAATGAAGTTTTTACAAATTTTAAAATTGGTTGCTTTTTTAAAAATGCCGATAGATTTTTCTGGTTAACGAATATCTGTCTCCTCTCCCTCGATTCTCGAAAAGCAATATTAAATTTGACTTTCTAAAATTATCACCAAAGGAGTAGGCCTATTTAATATCTGACTATTTGTGACACAATACTGCATACGACTACGATTTTCATCTCAATGGTGAACGTGTTTTCCATTATCTACTCTATTTAACTACGCCATTCTTAGAAATCAGATACGATAAAAAACTAATATCTTTGCTGTTTTCTTGTAATACAGCAGGAAGTATTTTTTGTTATTATTATTATTATTATTATTATTATTATTATTATTACTACTAATATTATTGTTTATTATGTTATTATGAATTTTATTTTATATGTATTACATTTTATAATGTGAACAGTTGTCTATTTTATTATTAAGCATATAAGATTGTCAAATTTTTCCTGTTAAAATTATGTATAAAAGAGGGTCAAATAAATAAATTTTCAATTTTCAAAATATGCCCCTGAACTCAGTATTGAAAAAAACAACGTTTAATCATATGTGGTCATTTTAAAAAACTGACTCAAGATCCCGGATCAAGTATTTACAATTGTAAACATTTAAAACGTGCTACAATCTTATTTTGATCTCAAAAAAGTGCGGGGGGAATTTTCAACGCCCAGTAAGTTATAAAGTATTTTTCGTCACACTGCTTCAAAAATAGCTGTTTTCAATACATGCATTGAGATGCTAAAGTTCTTATTTTTAGTCCTAAGACCTAAAAACATAAGCTGAGGTCGATAGTGATCAGCTGTTACTTCGTTTATACGAGTTAATTAACGATTGTACATCATCTATAAAAACAACCGATACTCTCAATTGTAAATAACCGTTAAAACAGCTGTTACCATCGATTTGAAGTTAAATAGGTTATAACATTTTAGTTTTTGTGAAATTGATTTCTTATATTATTTGCAGTATAACAAACAATATAGTTCATCACTTGGACCAAAAGAAGCTTTTCGATCCTCCCTCATTTCAAGTTAAAGTTGAGCTTGTACTAAAAAGCTGCACTTTTGCTCGTAGTGATAAAATGAGATGAGTGGAAATGATAGAAATATTTTAAGTGTAACGTCCAGTACAAATAACAAAAAGTAGGATATGTTGATCTTTTCAAACCTCCCAAATTCAATAACTGTATATTCATGAAAACATGGCAATGTCCTAAATTTTATAATTTACCGAATCATATTAAAAAGAATCTTACAGTTCAGGCTTTAAAATTTACATTAAAGAAGTGGTTTTTTGCTTCCTTAATAGTAAATGTTCACACATTATTTGAAGTTTTAGAATGATATAGGTTTTTTGTTTTTATTATTCATGTTCCTTGAAATTGTGAAATCAGGAGCTGTTCCGTCTCATCTGTTCGGATTTAGAGAGAAACATTCCACAATCGATCGAATCCATAGAATAACAGATATAATAGAGAAATCCTTAGAGGAAAAAAGATTTGCTCAGCCATATTTCTGGACAGCGCAGGCGTTTGATAGGGTCTGGCAGGATGGTTTGATATTTAAATTAGAAAAAAACTCTGCCATTCAAGTACTGCGAACTATTAAGGTCGTACTTGAAGGGAAGATACTTTAGAGTTAAGCACGAGGGAGTTTACTCCAGCATAAAAGAAGCTAAAGCAGGAGACCCGCAGGGGAGTGTCTTAGGACCGTTCCTTTTCATACTGTTTACAAGCGACTTATCGCAAACGAACAACACAGTTACTGCCACGTTTGCAGATGATACTGCAATTGTGGCTGTTGGTGACACAATCGGTGAAGACACACTCAAACTACAAAGAGCCATGAATAATATACAAGACTGGCTAGCTAGGTGGAGAATTAAAGTGAATGAATCGAAGTCTACTCACATTAACTTTAACAATAGATCAATTGAACCATTACCGATCACTTTTAATAATATTCCTGTACCACATTCAAATCAAGCAAAATATCTTTGTATGAACCTTCATGCAAAGTTAAAGTAGAAAGTACACGTGAAAAAGAAAACGGAAGAACTTCAATTTAAATACAGAAAAATGTACTTGCTAATGGGAGAAACTCTCAGTTGTCAATTCATAATAAACTTGTGCTTTATAAACAAGTGCTCAAGCCGGTCTGGACTTATGGCATTCAGCTTCGGGGCTGCACCAAAACCAGCAATCAACAGATTGTTCGACGATTTCAAAATAAAGTTCTCAGAGGGATTGTAAACGCCCCTCAGTATACTCGCAACAGTGACCTTCATAGAGATCTCGGGATAGACACAGTCTCAACCGAAATAAAGAAGTGTGCTCAAAAACATCAGGAGAGACTCCATCAACACCCTAACATCGAAGCTGCAAGACTACTTCATCAAGAGGGTATCATAAGAAGACTCAAAAGACTGAAACCTTTTGAGTTACCTGAATAGTCCGCATAATGCAAGTCAATCAAAACAACACTTCATAGAAGGAATACATAGGAGTGCTTTTTTTATTATGTTGTCAGAATCAAACGCTGTTAGTCAAAAATGACTAGTTACTTTGTTAAAAGTTTTACTGTTACGGTAAGTAAAATTAAATAAAGGGGGGAAAATATTCATGTTCCTCTCTTTATTGTTTTAAATGTTGCACGGTTGAACATTGACCATCTACTAATATATTTATGGCAAGTGAGGATCTATGACGGGTAATGTATGCAAATGTTTGTTTTGAATGTAATGTATGTTTGTGATTGTGCAGTAGGCACAATCACAACATAATGATACGTATTTATAAATAATATATTTGGTTGTACAATAGCCTACTGTAGAATAATACGTTTTGGTAGTAAAGCAATGTTTAATCATAAGTTTTAAGTGTGTAGGGAGTTAAGAGAATGTCTATACATTTTGATGAACAAGTTTGTGAGTATGTAATGTGTAAATTTGTTTAATTATAGTGCACTTTCTGCTTCCAAAAACTGTGCACCAAGGCGACAATTTAAATAGGCTCATTTTATGTGCGTTTGAATAATTTTTCTCCGTTGATTTTTATAATTTAAAAAAATACAAAATAGAGTGGTAATATTCAGAATTACATATATTATTCATATTTTCATGTTTAGTTTGTGAATATTTCTTAAAGGGGTAATAGAACTTTTTATATTTGAGATTTGTCGCCACTTTTTTCATTGTACTTTTCTTAATTACGGAGCTTCCTCTTCCATTTTGTACGGAAGATAAGTTGGTATAGAAAGTCGTAAACCGTATTAGCTTGAAAACGAGTTTTAATGGCGGTGGCAAAAGTTAATTTTCGTTCGGCGACAAAAGTTTTACCAATTATTCCTGAACTGTACGTACGATTTGACAAACTGATTTAGGTCAGCAATCTTCACATTTTAGCAACATTTGAATTGATTTGAAGCATTTTGCTTTATATAATATATGTTATACAGCCGGTCTTTTCACAGATTAATTTCCTAACCCATATTATCTGGGGAAATGGTGACATCATCTGTTTGGGTCCTTTGAGGCCATATTTGATAAACATTTCATACAACTCATTTAAACCAATTTTGAGTTAGGCCTAATGGATTTTGCGTTTTGATCTTTTAGCAACTACACCCAAATTTTATGATCCGAGAGTTTTTTTACCTGCAAACTAACAGGGGAGAAAAGGAGATAACAAATAAAACATCTAGAGATATGACCACAATAAATTATATAAAACTTGGTCCATAAGTTTAGGTTATAGAACAGAGCACTCAACACCTACAGACGGACATCATTCAATAAAACTACTTTTTTGGACTCAGGAGTCTCAAAACAGGGTTCGCTATGTAAGACTCAATACCGATTCGGAACTTTGTGTACACCACGTTGATATAAGAGAGTAAACCAATTAGTTTTGCTGATCTTAAGTCGTCTCTACAGTACCTCGAGGCCTACAGACGGAATTGAAATGGATTACGTTATCACTTTTCTTTTTCAGTTGAATAGTGCTTAAAACACAATTTTCAATTTTCAATTAAAAATAATTCAAAAAAGATTTTTTTTGGATATAGGTTTTAAAAGATATCTGATGAATAGATTTGTCAACATTTGTGTATGTAAAACAAATACACGATGTTTCGAAAGTGTGGATCAACTCACGTTATCATGTGAAAATTCTACAAAATGAGAAATATGAATAAGGCCAACATAACCTGGAAGTCTTGGACTATGTTGGAAATTAAAACTAAAAATTGTAACCTAAGAACCTAGGCCTGAACGAATATGGTGTAGCCATTGCAAAAGACGACATTTCCTAAAACCAGTTCTACCGATTTCCTTTAAATATTGATGAAATATTACAATTACCGACTCAACCAAAATTGCAACGAAATTAAACTTACGGTTCAAAAGTTATTGAGAAGGAAAAAAACTAAATTAGAGCCTAGTCTACCGTCATTTTTATTAATAAGATAAACTAAATAATCATAATTTTGTGCCTTATGACCAAAGTATTAAATATAATAGTGGAAACGAGACATAACTGGCAGTTCAAATTAAGTTTTATAGAACTTTCCCTCTGTAAGTTTTTACCAGACCAATAAAATACTTTCACACACGTCATATTTATCTGTTTTCATTTACTGTATAGGAATTAAAATATTTTATTCTCACTTCGTATATGTTAGAAAGTAAAATTAATTAATAAATTAGGTCTTATACAAAATTCTTTGGCATATTAAAAAAAACTGCGATACGTGATTCACGAGGAGAGTAAAAACCAATTACAAAATAGGCCAACTACTACTTGTTCTTAAGGGCAGTTTAAATAAAATACGTTAGGTTTACCAACATTAATTTTAAGCAAATTAATTGCCTGCCTATCTACAATAAAGTGTAAAAACATAAATATTCAACTTAATTTTAAGCAATATTATAATTATTTATTCGCAAGGATTATAATTATACTGTATTTCAAATAATTTGACATAAAATTAATAATAAAGGAGGCCTACATCCAAACAATAGGCTAGAAACGAGTTAAAATTAAACAAATAAACCAACTAAAATTAAACAAATTGTAGACTAGGGTAATTGTTTACTGTGACTGCAACCTGTCTTTTTGGCGATTTTTTTAAAATCATGTTCTACATACCTTATTTATTAAATTAATAAAATAAGTATTTTATATGCCAGTATAAATTCCATTTATTTGTAGGTTATGCAATGTTACGTTTTAAGACATAAAGAAATTATAAATACAATAATCTAGAAAATATTTACACGGTGTTCAAAGATCTAACCTCTCAAATCATGCCCATAGCCGGAGGGTGTTTTAATCTTCCAACATCCTATAATGCATCTTGACTAGCCTAAACCGTTACTAACTATATTGTATTGTATTACCGACTGTACCTTATAAAAAGAAGACTTTCCTCATTCCAATTCCTCTCCTCAGGTTATGTCTTGACGTTTCACACACTAAAATATTTCAGATAAGGTATTTAAACTACATTTGTTTACAATTTTCAAACACTGATGATATAGGTTAAGATACAAAGGACAGATCAATTTTATGTTTTCACAGGGAGCGGTTCACAGCACTATTGATTTAATACCACAACACATTGAAGCTCTAAGTATATACTGATATATTAACGCACATATATATTAAATCGATTCAATATTATTTATAATATTAAACATTGAATTACACAATGGAAAGACAACTACTTCCCTCATCCCAGACACACACTGCACTGGTTATTGTTGCCAACTTAACAAGGATAGCAGGCGGGGACCTAAATAAGAGTTGTAGCTGTGCCAACTGCGGAACGAAAAATACCGTACGTTTTCACTGTAACAACGAAAAATTTTACTACTGGAACCAAACCAAATACGATTCATTTACAAATCTGTTTATTTATGATTTGGTATGTAGTTATTACACTGTTTTTCAAGTAAATGATTTAAACAAATTTATTAAAATGTAAGTAAAAGTATTTCGTCAATGAAAATTTCAGTAAAAAAGTTATCGACCAAACAAAAAAAAAAAAATAACAATTGACGTCATGTCATAACTTTATAAGTTTTTCAAATTTGGTAAAATGGGAAAGAATTTGACCTAAATTAATGTGCTGAACTACAAGTAAAAGAAAATTACAGTTTATATCTCTTAAATTAGTGCTATTTTGCAAATGGATACAATTTGTTTTGTTTGAGACCTGATGAGTATTTTAGTTAAATTTTATTACAAAATCATTAAAGCCTTTCTCATAGAAATCGAAATTTTGTATGTTTTCGCTTTCAGCTGGTACGGTACTCCAAATTTTAAGTGATTTAAAAATATAAAATATAAATATGCACTTAATTTTTCACACCTATGTACAAAACAAAATAGTAATTGTTGCTATCTGCCCAAAAATTCAATCGAAGTAAAAATAAACTATTTTTCTCGTCATGAAAAGCTAATATCTCAAAATAGGCTCGAAGTATTCCAATCAAATTTGCAAAATCGCAATTGAAATCCTCCGCCCCCTCTCCCCAACGGAAATCAAAATTCTTTAGGTATTTTACAATCTTCTCACTAACTGTATTTTTGTTTTACACATTGATTTTGATACAGTCCACGTCCTAAGACAGCATCCATTATTATTCTTTTTTATATTTTATCCTGATAACTCCCGTTATTTTTGAGGAAACTCTATTTTTTAAACTGTGTATTATAAAGTACCAACAATTTTGAGTTGCCAAAACATGGGGGGAAATTCTAAAAATATGGGGAAAATAATTATAAATTTTATCAAAATTGGTTCATCCGTTTAGACGTGTGTTGTTTGAATATGGAACACTAATGGGGCTGTAGATATAAATTTTTCAAAAACCATTTTATTAACTCCGATAACTTCAAACAATTATATAAAACGAAATGCACAATACTAATTAAGATAATAAATATTTAAGAAATTGAAAATGACCCTTGACAACTCAAAAATAATTCTTATTTTTATATACTGTATAAAGGTTGTGAATTTTTAAATACATATGTATTAGCCAGATTATTTTATTTTACCTTATCTAGATCTATTCTACTCCTCTGGAATTAGTTTTTATGGAGTATAATAAAGATTGTTCTTTCATTCATTTCCTTTTTACACAAACAAATAGATTTTATTTCATAATTAGTTTTATGGCTAACATAATTATGGTTGGATATCACGTTAAAAAAAATAGTGTATCATAAAAACATGTATTGGTATGAAACATAACGAAGCCTTTCCATTAGGGCATATTCTACACCCATACAACTGGTGCCATCTCTTAGCGTCAATATGAACTTCTACCAATCATTTCTTCTCTATGTATTGTATTTCTACACTTTTACCAAATTGTTTGTTTTTTTAACTTCCTAGATTTCGATTTTCAATTTCCTTCATAGAAACTCTAACACACCAGACTATGAAATGTCCACTGATCTTAGTCTGTAAAGTAAATGACCACCATTTTTTTTGGCTAGCTGTAACATACACTAATGTGTAAATAATATGGTTATTTTTAATACTTTTGAACCAATAACAGAAGAGAGAGAACTAAACACACTTTAGTGGAACCAACTTTTTGTATACAAACGGCACTTCAAGTAGGTATTTTAAAATCAAATATACAGTAATCAATACGAAACTTCATAAACAAGCAAATTTAAAGATAATTACATTCCTAACTCTTTAAAAAATGCAACAGATTATGATATACAGTAGTGGTTTTTAGAAGTTATTTATAATATAAGGTTTTCAGCCCAAGAATCGAAATCTAGGCTATTAATTAAAAAACTTGAAACAATAAAATCGTTCTAAATAGATTTAATTAGTACAGTTGAAATTTTTTAATGAAATGGTTTTTTACTTTTTAAGTTTTCAGATTCTGGTGTTTCAACAAACAAATTTTTCTTACAAATTTTTAACCATTTTGAATCCATTTACCTAATAATTTTAGTGCTACTTTATTCTTTATTTTTTTTAAACGATAAACATAAATGCATAATTTTGCATTTAGGGTTGAAAATTTGATACTTTTACCAACTTTTGAGTATAAACAACTTTATCTCCTAAAAGGTTGCATATATTTATATTTATTTCCCTAAGGAATTTCTGCGCCAATCAAGTATTTCTTTACTATAGGGGCTATTTTAATGATGAAGGCATCAAATTAAAGAGTGTTACCTGCAGATTTGTCGAAAATTATTCATTTTCCTTGGAAACACTTAATTAAAAATAAAAGGTGTAAATAATCAAAATGGCTGTCATTTGTAACTTTTTTGGCAATGCTGTATCTAGATCTTGTATTAAAGTATTAGCCTATAAATCGTTTTGTTTTTTGCAGCTAGCGATCTCCAAATATTGATTCAAAGGTCAAGGACGTTAATGAAATGGTCTCACTAAATAAATTCACGTCTTAAATCAGTGTATCATCTACTGGGATTGATCTTTAGTTTTGCGTAACAAACTACTACACAATATTTTACTAGACGTATAGTTTAATTTATAGAAAATATAAATTTGCTTATTGTAAATTTTATTAAATTAGTTTTAAGCAGAGTGTCCAGTAAGTCGGGTGCCAAGCTTTGGGAGGCGATTTTAAGTTGGATATGAAAATAAAGAAAACAAAGTTCCTATAATCCTACGTTTAAAATACTTGGTTTTCCGTCTTTTTGACCTTTTCCCAAAACGAATTGAGATAGTGATGACAAATTTAGCAGAAATGTTTACCCAATTAGAATGAACTATAAATTAATTACCCATTGTCTGTCATGTTAGTTTTGTAATGTTTCACAAAACCTCAAAATGTTATCATTTTTCAATAACTTTTTCAAAAATCTATAGGTTAAAACTTTCAATGTCAATTATCTCCAAAACCATTGATTTCACATAATTCTTACCTTGTTTAATTAATAACAAGATAGTATCTTTATTTGTATGGTATATTTAATATAAAATTCAAGAGCCTTTTCTAGCACATAGTCAATTTTTAAAATATGTAGTTGTTTTTTAACTAGACAGAAATAGAACCAACTTGGTCATATTTGTATGTGAATTAAAAAAAAAAAATGTTATCCAGAATCATTGCCTTGAGTTTAGCGCCTTGCTTGGAAACTGTGAATATAAATAGAAAATAAATCACTAATTTAAGTTGGAATAGCTAACAACTTTGAATTATTTTCAGATTTTTACGAATTATAAAATAAAACGTTTCCTTCAAAATTTCTCTTTACATACATGTGATTACGAATATTGAAAGTAGTACAAGAAATAGTATTTTTAAAGTTCCATGAGATTTCCTAGGCGCTGTAAAATAGTCCGTCATATTTATTATGGATACGAAATAACTCTACTTTAAAGTGAAGTAGTTGAAAACAAACAATCGTCGTTAACTTTCTATTCTATGATGTATAAATTACAATTTTCTTAGAACTGAAATTTGTTTTTCTATTCCTCTTTTTCTAAAACTGAAAGACATGTGTCTAAAATTGAAAGGTTGAAAGCAGTTAGATCTAAAGTTGCTTACACGCACTGTAACATGGAACTGATGTTTTGTCATGCTAGTGTTTTATCCTTCTTTTAGTGCTCTTCCTTAAATCTCAAAATGTCGGAAATTAATTGCCTACAGGAAGACAGTCAATACAAACAGAAGTACAATTATATTTTTATGGAAGGACTTTAGTCACGCACTTTTCTTACACGCATTTTATTTTATAATTCATTTGTTTATTGACTCTTTCATTTTATACAAAGCACAAAATAAGAGAATAATTTAAACGCTGATATTCTTGTCAAAATCAAATATGATATACTTCGGACTTTGCCGAGTGCTGACGAGACAAATGATTTTCATGAGTGTTTAAATCTCCAATTTTGTCACTGGCAATAGATGTTTGAAAATAAAGAAATTGAATTAAATTGGTCGTAAAATCTGGATATCCTACTTTTGGCAGTACACTATTATTATATCTCGGGAACCACTGCACCTATTTCTAAAAATATGCCAGTCCAATCATATATCATCTTTGCGACTGAAAAAAAATATATGTTGTCCTTGAAATTTTAAGAAAATGCGTAAAATGTGGTGAAAATTCTACTTTTCGTATATCCGTTCAGACAATTATTGTGTTAATTTCGTAACTATTAAATTAATTGAAACAAACAAAGACTAAAACCTGAACAGATATCACAGCTAGGTAGAAAAGAAAACTAAATGAAAATCGAATAAACAGTTCTCGAGTTATAAACTTAAAAACATACAGATGGATTAAACCGGATTGGCTCTGCTCCCGGCTTGTGAAGATATCGCTCATCTTGCTATCACAGCTTAGCATTAATGCTACAGTAGCACTCCCTACGATTGATCAGTTAAACCAATGACTACATAAATACTATAAGACACGACATGGCCATGTTAAATATTCTACGCTTATTCTTGAGTTGACCAATACCCGCTAGGTGGCGTTGATGTGACCAATCTGAAGTTGATGTGACTGGCGCTAGGTGGCTCTACGGTCAAACAATGTTTCAGGCGGGTAAGAGAAAACGCACTGATGCCACATATGGGACCAGAGATGCGAGGGAAGGTCGAGAATAGCTTATCTCAGCGCACGAACTGACAACACTGACTATGCTGACGGAAGTAAGTGAGAAGGTTTGTGAGAGAGAGGTCAACAGTTGTACAGTCTCAACCAAGTGGGATGCTTACAGTCAAGCACCTGCTACTAGCGCTTTCTGATAGCTGTGTGTCAAACTTGTGACGAACAGCACCCGTAAAGCGTAGACTATTTCCCTATCCTATGTCGTGTCTTATAGTATTTATGTAGTCATTGGTTAAACTAACGCCAAAACGATTAACAAACTATATCAAAGGCCGTCTCTTGTTTGTAGTGCAATGTAGGTGAGACCAAACTTTAACTTCCTCCAATATCCGTTGTCAGTTATTAAGCATCTAGTCGGGAGTCGTATGAATTGTTACTACACAAGCCATTACTTAAAAAAAAACTTTCCTTTTAACTGAATTGGATGATTATTCCTCTATGTTAGTGAGTAAGGAAGTATAGGTTAAGAGGGAGACAGATACGGGGGCTATAAACAACCCAAAAAACCCATTAACCAACCTATTCTTAATCCACAGAATTGGTTGCTGATTGTAATAATTATATTCTACAGTATAACAAACACACAGAACACAATTCTCATAAAAAAAACGTTATAACTTTGAGTTATAGTTTGATTGGTGTAGATCGCGTATCACTGAAGAGGAGGACCTTGTCGTTGAAACGCGTCTGATACTTAGGCATATTTTTTTTTATGAGAATTGTGTTCTGTGTGTTTGTTATACTGTATAGTTTTTCTCATAAGTCAAGCTCAACATTTAATATTAATATATTCTGTTTACTTATACAACGTAAAGTAGCAGAATTATTGTCGGAAAATAACGTAAAGCAGTGTCCATTTTTTAATTTACCTACCGATTTTTTTATTCTCTAAATACGTTTAGTTTTCCGTATGTAAATTACTCGCTGTCTAAAACGTTAAGAAAATAAAAACAAAATATAAATTACAATAATTATTTAGGGTTAAACACTATAAAAGTGATAACAGTCTTATTGAAAAAAAAAAAAAAAAAATTGGTCATCATTCGAAGCAGCAGATTTTAAAATGGTACATAATAAGCCATGAAACGTTGTAGGATCGACAGATGAGATGTCGATTTTTTAAAAATAAATATATTAACGGATTCCAATTTGAATTAAACATCCGACGATTTACCAATGAGGATCTTTGTAATTAGAAAAATGTAACTCTTAGGTTTAGGGGGGGGGGAATTATAAGTCGTATAGATTTGTAGCTTCCACAGTTTCTTTCAAAGAACTATTAACGTGAAAATTGGTATTGAATTATAAAGAAAATTAGATTAATCTGAACTCGTTGGGTAGAAGTCATTGAGCTGTAACAAAACTTCAAATTTCAAATTGAAGATTTTTGTAGTGTGACATTTCGAAAAAATGTGTCAATTTGCTTTAAGAAATAAAATTGCCCTCCTACATAACTCTAAAAAAATGTTTCGTTTTACTGTCTATATGTCTGTCCCTATTGTTCTTGTATACACTACAAGCTTCATCAGGTGTGCACTTTTAACAAACTTACAGTATAGGTCTATTCATAAATGATTCATATCATATTCCTTTGTTGTTGTATACCCTACAAGCTTCATCAGATGTGCACTTTTGAACAAACTTACACTATAGGTCTATTCATAAATGATTCATATTATATTCCTTTGTTGTTGTATACACTACAAGCTTCATCAGATTTGCACTTTTGAACAAACTTACAGTATAGGTCTATTCATAAATGATTCATATTATATTCCTTTGTTGTTGTATACACTACAAGCTTCATCAGATTTGCACTTTTGAACAAACTTACAGTATAGGTCTATTCATAAATGATTCATATTATATTCCTTTGTTGTTGTATACCCTACAAGCTTCATCAGATTTGCACTTTTGAACAAACTTACAGTATAGGTTTATTCATAAATGATTCATATTCTATTCCTTTGTTGTTGTATACCCTACAAGCTTCATCAGATTTGCACTTTTGAACAAACTTACAGTATAGGTTTATTCATAAATGATTCATATTCTATTCCTTTGTTGTTGTATACACTACCAACTTCATTCATAAATGATTCATATTCCATTCCGATAGTTGTTGTATACACTACAAGCTTCATCAGGTGTGCACTTTTGAACAAACTTACAATATAAGTCTATTCATAAATGATACATAATAATAATAATGTTTAGCAATACATTTTAGGCTTAAACAAAATAAGCGCTTATAAACTTTAAATTATATGTAAACTTAAAGGTGAGTAAAATATTTAATACGTAATTGTTTATACTTTTACAATTTCACTAATAAAAAATTGCTTTATGATGACTCCAGTAGCGTTAAAGTATGTGAATGAGAGAGGAAACTTGTACACGATTTACCGTGGTTTCAAAAATTATATCGATATTTGGTAAAAATGTTTGTATTTAATATGGATTAAAACAACTCTTTTCGAGGAACTTTTTCTATCGAGTTCCAGGCTTTGTTCCCTAATCAAACAGAAGTTATGCGGGTGTAGTCAAACATGGAAAGGGTGGGGTGAGAAACGAACGTGGATAAAAGAGGTTAATGAATCGATTGTCAACAACAGTCGAAAGATGTGCATCGTACCGTAGCTAACCGACCAGTCCTACTAACAGTGATGAAGAGCTGTTAGTTTACAACATAACAGTTTCTTCAGCTTCGTTTGACGTATTTCATACTTAACCGCATTTATTCCCTTGGTTCTCTTTTAACTTGACTTTTTGGTATTTCGTCTGTTTGTTACGTAGTAACGGACAAACGCGGTATTCATATATATTAGGAATAAAGTTATTTACAACTATGATAACGATGTATGTACAAAGAATTTACATTTTAAAATGGTTTGGGACTCAAAACAGTTACTGAACTGTTCCCAACTACGAACTCGTGTACTCTAACCACTAACGAATAGGACACGCCGAAGTATTAAATATTATGTTGTGAGCACGAAATAATGAACAGTTGTAAATTTTTTTTAAATATCCTAAATATTTTTTGATGTTTTCGTTCATTTTAAATAAAACTTTTTCTAGTTTAAGAGGATTAGAATATTACTAAATAATTTATTGTTTAACAGATACACTGAATAAATAGTCTTCAATTAATAAAGCCTTCATTCAGTTAAAGTGTAATGTTCCGTTGGGACGATTAAGTACTGTCCTTATCTACCCTCTCCAGTGAGAGAAGAAGCTTAGTGTTTTAACCCTCTCTATGATCCATTGGTGAAATCTCATACGAACTTTAAAAGTAACCGATCTTAAGTCTAATAATTTAAGTGAACATCATTTGTAAAATGTATTGCTGGTACGGGTGAACTTTAAACAAGGGTAATCAAGAATGCCTGATGAGGTTACAGTTTCCAGTAGTAATGAAAATAACATAACTTAGTAATGAAACAGTTAATGTCAAATATTATTGAGAGAATATTGTTGAGAGAGCAAACCAAGGTGCTGTATTATTGGGATCAACTAGGTCTTTGAAACTAGGCAATGTGTAATTCCACCACGATTGATGAAGATATAGTTTCCAGTAAAAAAAAAAAAAAAAAAAAAAAAAAAATATATAATATATATATATATATATATATATATATATATATATATATATATATATATATATATATATATAGTTACTGTCAGATATTATTGAGGGAGCAAACTAAGGTCCTGTTTTATTTAGATCAACTAGAACTAGGCCTTTGAAAGTAGGCCGAAGTGTAATTCAAGCACGACTGATGAAACTACAGTTTCCAGTAAAAATAATAAAGTTATTGTCATAGATTATTGAGAGAGTGAAGCAATGTACTGTTTTAATTCGCCCGACTAGGTCTTTGTAACTATTTCTAACAATAGTTTCGTATAAAGTTTTTTAATTAAATGTTTCGTTAAAAAATGGTGGCTACTCAAAACAGTTTAAAAAAAGGTCGTTGGCTATCCATGGTTAATGTACGTCGGTAAGTAATGTATAATATTTATTACTACTGAGATCCCACTGTTGAACCACAATCATAATGCATGCAGGTAGTGGTTTGTTCAAGTGGACACTAGTTATGATATTATTTACTATTATATCTTAGTCTATAAATATTGTTATCATTTTTGCATGTTTGGCAGTAAGTATATTGGATTTACAAGAGTGATTTACTAAATGGATGAAATAAGAAGCGAGGCTTGTGGTTCATAGAACCACTGGTGCAGTTTTCTAAGACTGCAGCATGCAAATTGTAGTGTAATGTCTAGAATCAATAATCATACAATCATACTGATTATTTTATTTCGGTTCAGGAATAATTTTGAAAAAAAACCAAAATTAAACTTTACCAGCGTCATTTCAATTTCAATCAAATTATATGTTCTGAGGGTATGCGGGTCAGGGAAGAACAACAGATTGCACCTTGTCTTAGAATAGATCAGAGCGGGTTATCGCAACAAAAATGTTAAACATTACCTCTTAATGAGCCATCTATTTACTAAGTTATACGTTACAGATTAATTTCTGAAAATTTTAAATTATGAGTCTTTTTACTTTAATCTGTGTTAAAGTGAACATACTAATAATTAAAAATTTTAAATCAATCTTAAACGTATAATTAAAAATTGCAGAAAACCAACACCTTAGATACTTAAGTTAAAATTTTGGCAAAGTGAATTTTTTTAGAATTATATTTTAAAAACAGATTATTTTCAATAATACTTTTTAATAGCATTTAAAATATTTTCAAGTTTATCTCTTTATCATATTCATTTAAATATTTTAATTTAATCTTACGTCTAACTTAAGTCTAATAAATAAAACACAAAGACCATAATGTGAAAGTTGTTTTATTACAGTCTTGTGTGTACCAGCTGAAAGACCCACTCATAAAGAGTGTGTGTTGTGTGTTCTATATATGTGTGTGTATGTGTGTGTGTGTGTGTCTGTGTGTGTATGTGTGTATAGCTGTCAATGCATCGTCAGTTAGCGACCACCAGGAAAGGTAGAAGTCATCATATTCTTCCTTCGCGGTTGACAACCCCGGGATTGTACCGACACTACTTTATCGCACCTAGCACTATAGATATTTATTTATCGCGACCGGTCATAACAGAAAAAAAACTTTAAAAATTAACAATGAATTATCAATTATTGAATAAAGGTAGTCGCGTACTGCATTCCTAAATGCATGTTTTGTTGTGTATCGGAATTTAAAAAAATGAATTAACAACGGATAGATTCATGGATTATTTACTTGCATGTTTTTTTTCTTTTTGTATGTCATGCAGTAGTTCCATGTTTTTTTTGTCATGCTATTGTGACATGCATGTTTTCTTTTGTCATGCAGTCATAACTTGCATGTTTTGTTTTGTACACACCCTATTAATTCGATAAAAATATTCCCTTACTAAATAGGTTGAGATCGAAATGTATATCTTACAGTGTTTATACTTAGTTTCAATCACCGAATCGACGTATGATGCCCATCTTTCCATTCTAACCAAGCGAAGCTTCAACCACTATTATGTTGCAAATGTAAGTCTTTCAGCCAGCCTCCTTAAGGAAGATGTGATCTGTGTGAGTGTTGGATATAGAATCATCTCCAACAATAGAAAATTTTGATTAGCTGCATTTAGTAGTTATAGTAATTTCTAACAATATCACATTTTAATTGTTGGAATTTATCTATTAAAAATGGTATACTTTTTAATTTAAAAAATATTTTATTGGTTATGTTAGGTTAGGTAAGGTTGCGTACAGCCACCTGAAATCTTAGCACTATATATTGTAACATCCTTCAGATATAAAATCAATCTGCATCACCCTTACCAACAAAATTCAGATATAGCGCCTGCACTATGCTACCTGGCGTGTGCTGATACCTGGCGAGCCATATCAAAAATAACGCATCGCATGTTCCGTGTACCCTGACCTAGGGCAGCTACGGCAAGTCAAGTCGATTCCGAACTTCAATACTAGGCAGTAGTTTTTCTTACAAGATGAAATTTCTAAAGTAGAAAAGTGAATCATGATCGTAATTACGCCGTATCTTTTCTAAATTTGTAATCATGTGTTACAGTTACATAACATCACATACTACTAGGTTTGTTCATTGAGTTTTTTTTGTTAACTTTTCGTCTTACAATGACCTTCATGGACATATCAAGCTTCTAAGCTTCTTTACAACAAATTCCAGCAAAAGCTGGTTCGAGATTGCAAGTGAAGACAGGCTCAAACTCACCCTCAACATTTCCTAAGTGCACCAGACATCTTATATATATATATATATATATATATATATATATATATATATATATATATAAAATATATAAACTTTCAAAAATGACAGTTGTTAACTAAAGGAACTTTGGTTGTGAATTATTCTTTTTTTTCACGAAAGTAACAAAATTTTGTTTAAGAAACAAAACATGGTATAATAATGTGTCTTCATTTCGGCGATTTCTTTCTGTGAAACAATGTGTACTAATTTAGAATTAAAATAAACTTGGATGGGACAGCATATGCAAAATTTCGGCCTCCACGACCCCAAAGGGGTTATTTTTCAAAATTAGAAAAGCCTAAATATTGACGTCAATGGCATAAAATAAAATAAAATAAAATAAAATTTAATTTCTTTTTTTTTAATATAATAAATTTGTCTTTTTTTAAAATAGAAAAATATTAAGTTGATCAACCTAGTTTTAACATCTCTCTCTCTCTCTCTCTCTCTCTCTCTCTCTCTCTCTCTCTCTCTCTCTCTCTCTCTCTCTCTCTCTCTCTCTCTCTCTCTCTCTCTCTCTCTCTCTCTCTCTCTCTCTCTCTCTCTCTCTCTGTCTATATATATATATATATATATATATATATATATATATATATATATATATATATATATGGTAGTAACAATATAACAATATATAATATAACTTCTGTAACAATTGTATTTCAAAAAAAAGGGATCAAGAACTATAAAATGTTGGTTATGGTTAATCGATTTTTTTGTAAATGGTCAAATTTTGATTCGAAATTTAGGCTTAATAAATTTCAGCACTTGTTTTTGAAATTTGTTTTCTTTTTTTTTTAAACATGTTTACCAGAAGGTTCCAATAAACTTTAATTCTTAGTCGCCTGGTAACAATATATATATATATATATATATATATATATATATATATATATATAAAGGTAAACTAATGTAATAGACGAACATTTGTTTATTAATATATAAACTATCATGTGTAGAACAAATACATTTTAAACTGTCAATATTACCTAATACTTTATTTTAATTTGTCGTAAAATAGTTCGTTAATGGTTTTCAGGATTTGACAGGAGTTCAATATGATGATCATTTTTAGTTTTAACTACACGCGGATATAAAGCATTTTTTTTTTCGCCATTATGAATTTGAATTTCTTTTGATTATTAAATACCGAATATTTTTTAAAACAATTTCATACATTCAACACTAAAAAGAGAAACAAATTACAAACTTATCAAAACAGATACCTACAAATACAGCGTATAACGGGTACATGTACAAAGGTAAGATAAAATTTCCTAGAGGTCTGAAATCTAAATTTAGTAAAGATTATACATGTTGAGAGATTTTTTTTCTTCTTATAATGAGCCAAAACTATTTAACCGTTTAAACGGAAAAAATAAATCACGCTACATTCGCTAGAAAATTATTATGATAGTGGACACAAGTGAGAATACAGAATCAATTTTTAAGAACAGTGGATGAAAAATGAACAAAATAAAATAATGAAAAGGAGAAATATATGTGTAGCTTTATTTTTTCCATATGAAAAAGGGGATATATATATACTCAAGCCTTTCAGAAATTAAACGGTGCAAAAATTTTCTCATACACTCATAAAATTAAACTTAGAATTTCAATCTTCAACTCAAATATTATTCTATCGACTTTGATAAAATTTCACTGAAATGATACATTGGAAGTTCATGAAAAAAAAGGTGGTTCAAAATGAGAAAAATATATACATTGATTTGGCTTATTATCCCCGATTTTGAGATATTAAAACTTAATGATTAATGTTTTTAATTTAATCGATAACTCTGGAACTAGAATTTTGGGGGGATATGGCAACTATACCTTATTTGGGACCTTATAGGTTATATTTTTAACATGATTTAATCAAAATCATTGGGATCGATTTTTCAGAAGCTCGGAATGTTTTGTTTTCGTCTTACACCATCTACTCCAATAATTTAGAAATTTCTTATTTCAGATGTAGATCTGCACAGTCGATAATGGAAGACATAGTAAACAAACAACTTCTATGCCTCAAGGGACCCCAAAATGGCTATTTCCTTAAAAAACGAAACGTCACAACTTTATTAACAGAAGGTTAATTGTGAGAAAGTCAAAAGTCAAAATGAATCGTAACTCCATCATTTAAAATAAAGTATTTCAAATTAGATTCGATCTATTTTCATTAGATTAAGTTTTGCTGAACTTATATAGATAATGTGTCAAACTTCGATGAAAAAGAGTCCGCGAGAATTTGAAAAATAGTAAAATCAACTCGGCTTCGATTGTAGATAGTTGTGGTTTACATGAGGAATGTCATTTTTGTTTAAATAATAAAATCTTCACATTTCATCAAAATTTGTGAAATCGCTTTGCCCGATTTGAGATATTTGACCTCTTAGGCGTCGATGGTTATTTCCCTTTATGACAGACAACCGAAATGGTATTCCGAAATCGATAGAGCTAATTTAAAATAATAATAATAATAAATTTTGTGTTTAATAGTCTGTAGAAGGAATTTTATATATAATATTGAGAAATAAATTTTATAAGCGGGTTAAATATATACGATTTCATCAAAATATGAACATAATTTAATAAAACAGATCATAGAACATGTGTGTGTGTGTGTGTGTGTGTTTGTAAAGTTTTGCAGATATTTCAGTTCCTGCCTTTAAAAACAAGACAGACAAGTGGACTAAATCAAGATACTGTAGTAATTTCCTCTCGTCGCGTCGTCATAATCAGATGTCGAAAGTTGTTGTAGCATTTTAAAATTGATTATTTGTTCGGAAAACCTGATTATTAATTACACATTTCGTCATATCTGCATTCTCTTCTCTCTCTCTCTCTCTCTCCTCTCTCTCTCTCTCTCTCTCTCTCTCTCTCTCTCTCTCTCTCTCTCTCTCTCTCTCTCTCTCTCTCTCTCTCTCTCTCTCTCTCTCTCTCTCTCTCTCTCTCTCTCTCTCTCTCTCTCTCTCTCTCTCTCTCTCTCTCTCTCTCTCTCTCTCTCTCTCTCTCTCTCTCTCTCTCTCTCTCTCTCTCTCTCTCTCTCTCTCTCTCTCTCTCTCTCTCTCTCTCTCTCTCTCTCTCTCTCTCTCTCTCTTGTTGACAATGTTAGAAACCGAAATATACCCAACAAGTTTATTATCTAGTGTTTGTTAATAATTAAAAAAAGTCTTTATGTGTAGGTCCCAGCAAGTACACTATTTCAAATCACTCTTTTGTGTGTCATGGTGTTTTAAAACCAAAACTTTCACGAAAAACTCAACTTCAATATTTCTGCATCACTAATACGACTTATATTTAAAAAAAGTAAAAGGTAAAATTATAAACATTTACAAATTTTACACCAGGTATTTATTGGAATATAAAGTTTTAAATTAGTGCATGATGCGAAAAGCAAATAAAAAAATATTTATACATTTATACATTTCATGTTTACATCCTCTTGTTTTTCTAAGCCACTATTCATCTTCTCCCTCCTCGGAAGTTATTATTAAAACCTGGAAACTGTTGTCCTCCGAATCCATTGAAACCAGCTGTACCAAATCCAGGTCCTCCGAATCCGGGGCCACCGAAACCAGACAATCCTCTAACTTGACGTCCACCAAATGGTCCTCCAAAACCAGGACCGAAACCGCCTCCAAATCCTTGTTGGCCACCGAATCCTCCTCCTAAACCTCCAAAGCCGGCTCCTCCAAATCCGCCGAAACCTGGGTTACCTCCAAATCCACCTCCGAAACCTTGACCTCCTACTCCGTTACCATTGAATTGAGGGATACCCGATACTCGCGTAATTTGGATGAAAGCTAAGAGCAGAGTGGTTGCAAAGATAGTCTGAAATATACATATAAGTTAATTACTTAAGATTTTAAATAGTTTAGCAATGTACGTACCATAAAGTCCCTGTTTTCAAAGTCTTAAGACAATAATACAAATTTCAAAAAGGAATACATTTTGTTTCAAATATCGAAGCTTAAACCCACATACCAATATTTGGAAGGCCGGATATCAATATTAAAACTATACAATCTGTTTTCAATATTTAACAAATTTAAAAGAAAAAACAAATTACTGGTCTTTCCTTGAATTTTATAATAAAAATAAAATGCTAATTACAACTTTGTAACATAAACAAAAACATTATTTTAAACTACAACTAGAAAACCATTATATATAACTAAATGTTGAAAACAAGTTTATGACAGTGAACAGAAATGGCACAGGTTTAGTTCAATACCTTGGGGTAGGATAATAATAATAAACAAACAAAGAAAAGAAAATTAATAAAAGTAGCAACCGTCCAGTAAATACTAATAGTTATACGAAATACAGAGTCTATTAGAAATTAAAATATATTATAAAAGCTTCATACTTGAAACATAAAGAATAAATAGCTAAAGATAATTTCCTATTTTACTTGTTCCCAACATGAAATGTCACAATGGTTGTATTTAATTTTGTTTAAAAAAAAAAAAGGAACATGAAAAATAATAATAAAACAGAATATTCAATAAAATACATATTCATGCACACATATCCGACTAGAGCAAAGCGAGTGGAGACCATCTTTAAATCTGAAAAACTAAGAGGATTTTTAAAGTCGGGCTTAACATAATTCTCACCCATAATTTTAAACATGAATATATGCTTAACTTATTTATTTAATCAGAAATATTTTGGGATTTTTTCTGCAAAAAATCACTAGTAGGCTAAAATTTTTTATCTATGCTAATGTCTATAGAGCATAAAAACACTTATTACTCACGACATAGGTAGGCCCTAATTCATGGGGGGAGGGGGAATACTTATAAATATTTAGACCTTGTGAGACTGATTTTCTCTTTGCTGGACTCTTGCAGCAAACCAGAAACGCCATTTTGAATTACGCCAGCAATACTGGGTAATATGTAGGCTATATTTATTGTTACTATTGTTAAAATCTCCTAAATTTAAAGCATTTAATATTTAAAGTAGAAGATGTTATATTAATTCTCTTAAATGTACTAATTTTATTTCTTAAAATCTGTTAAAAGAAAAAAGCATTCAAATTACTCTGATTTTGTATCACCTAGTATGGAAGGAAAGTTGTTCAAACCTATTTACTGTAGTTGATGAGAAATTATAAGCCAAAGAGAAAAAAATATATAAAAAACTCATTGAATTATAAGCGAATACACATATACATAGGTATAAAAAGTTAGCTAATGAGACAAACAAATAAGAAAATATGTTTTTCAGGACAATAACCATTATGAGAAAAAAAAAAAAAAAAAAAAAAAGCTTTTGGAATGATGCTCCTCTGTCAGTCTACTGTGATCACATACAGGTTATCAAATTTAGTATATGGGTATTATTATAATGTATGTACTCTTGTAGATATTGTACTATTGTACAATATCTACAAGTGTATTTTTTTTCAATTTTTATCTTAACATATAATTTAAATTTTGATCTTAATCAGAATTAATGATATTGTAATTTTGCTCATTTTGATATTGTAATTTGTAATATAGCTAGTATGGACACAAATGAAACAAGTTAGTCAGGATTTCCTAATAAATGAAGTTTGTAACGTTAACACAGTGTTTTATTAAAAAATAATTATAAAATGTTTTTAGAGTTAATACATCGCGTGTAAAAGAGAGCACGACGATTGAATTGTGCAATAAAGCTCCTGGATTTTTTTTTAAATATCCAAATATTTTTTCTTTAAAAAATAAGTGAACTTTATCAATTCATCCATAACCTAGAAGAGCTTAAAGCTTTCAGTGCATTGAGTGGTATAATAATATTGGATATTGAATAAAATTGATGAATCCTCTTGAATAGGAGCATAGAGTTTTTATTGATAGTAGGTCGGAGTATGGGCATTTGCTCTATTTCTTATGAACAACTTTTACCTTATACTTTAAGCTTTTACTCGACAAAGTTGGGGCATTTGCCACTATTTCACTTAAATTTAATTCGTGACAAGCAGTTTTTATTGAATTATTTTTTCTAAAAGTACCTAAACGTTTTTACAAGTCATGTACATTCAAACATGAATCTGACGCAGATCACACTCCACTTTATTTGGAACTTATTCTTCAAATTTCTATTGTTTGGTCTTTTTATTCATATGATTATGCTCAGAACAGATGCTCATATCTAATTTGGATGCGGTAAAACATCATGAATATCTTACCCATGTATTTTATAGGATTTATTCCAAAAAAATAAGTTTAAGCCCATACAGATGCTTAATTTAATTAAATTTAGAAACGAGAACACTGTTTAAAAACACTTAAACAATTTCATATTTTCATTTTGTGGTTTTCATTTTCAAAACAATTGTTACTGAAAGTATTAATTCGACATAATTGTATAAATTAATGGATTAAGGAGTTTTAAAAATAATTAGGTATAAGTTACACACAATATCAGTATTTTAAGGGGGGGTATATGTGATACGAGGGGTGATTATATATACATGTAGAGTCTGAACATGCATGTGTACAAGATATTAGGAAATTAGTTTTCACTAAATTACCTATATATAATTTCTAGTAAAATGTGTAGATCAACAATAAATGATTAAATACAAGGTTTTTCATGATTTGAGTGAAATTTGAGAATAAACGAATAGTAATTGTTTTCGTCAAATATGGAGTATAAAACATATGTAAAAAAACATACACATTTTAACAAATTCAGAATATACAGAAGAACTATATTTAAAAATATTATTTCAGCAATGTAAAATTTGGTAGTAGGCTACAAGTAACCATTTTTGTTAAAAAATAAATAAAATTATAAATTGTAAAAACGCTAATATTTGTTGTAAGTATGTTATGAAATTTTATTCAGAGTAACATTTAAAATAATAATACAGTATGGAATTTGATTTAATAATTATTTACATTCCAAACAACAACAAAAAACAAACAAAAACAATAATCCATGTTTTCTGATAAGGGTCGACTATTTAAGAAATAGTTTTTCGTTTTTTCTGTCCATTATCATACAATACAATAAAAAGAATAATAATATAGGCATATTAGGAGATTTAGAATATTATTTTATTGTTGAGCCTATGTCTGTATACTAAATATTAAAAGCTATGTATGGATTATATATTTGTTATGGAAAAAATAATATAAGTTAGTTACTAATTATTGTAATATTTTACACTGACAAACTCCCTCCTCCCAAACACATATATTATTTACTTACCAACTTCATAGTGAATGTATTTCCTTAGAAGACGGTACAACTTGTGATGGATATTATGGTCGGTAAAGAGGGTTTTATGATGAATGTAGTACAGGGGTAGGGGATGTAATTACAACATAAAGGGTTGTAACTGGAGAAAGTACAATGGTTAACTAGGCTAATGGTTAACAGTTTCACATTACTACGTTCTCTTAACGATCTTCTACGACCTATATGTTGCGAGGTTTTCTCTTTATTTTGTGAAATAACAATAAAAATTGTATATTGGAAATGTTTTAACTTTACTTAATCGTAAAATAAAAATAAAAATTGGCATTTATAGAAATGATTTATTTAATAAAGATAAATAAAATAGATCATAAAAAAAACACACTTTCTCATTTATACACCATAAAACGAACCAAATTTTATAGGTATTTTATGACTTAACAAAGCGAGGCTCTGTTCTAACGCAACCATTTGACATTTTGTCTGTACAATTGTAATTTTCTTTATTTCTGTCATTGTTACGTAGTTACAACCAAACGTATTTACCAATTTTATTGATATATGCAAAAACTGAATAATTTTAATATTATATTTTTATTTAAAATGGTGGCCATTCGAAAGAGTTATTGCACGGTTAAAATACTTCCACGTGGATGCCCCGACAAGGATGAAATAGGCTACTACGTTTAGAAGTATTAAATATATTTAGTACGAAAGAAGCACAAAAAGTTATCGTACAAAAGATAAATTAAATTTTATGTATTTTGTAAGAATCCCACACGAGAAGATTACTTAACCGAAAAATAAAAAATAAACTTCTAAACTATTACTTTTTGATGTTCCATTTATATGAATTAAAAACTAACCTAACCTAACCTAACCTAACCATTACTTTTTGATGTTCCATTTATATGACTTAAAAACATTTCGAACTACATAGGGTTATTAATTATAACTTTATTTAATTATTGGGAACATTTTATAATTTTCAAAATAGTTTAAAACATAGTTTTGTTCCTCGAGATTTACTCTGAAACTTAAAACAGTATTGTACAACTTTCGTGTAACTTTTAAATACTGAATACGCATCAATGTGAATTACAGGAAAATATAAACAATTGTCAGATTGTCTGTGATTGAAAAGAATTGAGTCACCAGGCACTAACACTGGTGGGAGAAAAGGTATATTTTCCAGTAAAGGCAGTCAGCTTTCCAGAATTTCTATACATATTGATAACTTAGCATACTATTTACTAAGTAAATCACAATCACATTGAAAGAAGCATGCAGCCCATAAGACATTCAACTTACTTCTTCTTGTGTGTGGTGTTTTGTTCAAGTATACAATAGCTGTAGTATTATTTATTGTTACTTCTTAATCTTTAAATATTGTGGCAAATTGGGCGCTAAGCCGATGGATCTATTGAATGTATTGAGCTAGGTCTATTCTTTACAAAAATGTGTATACTTGGTTCAACTACGTTGGATACCTAGCCTAAATTTACTATGCTCCTGTCGGTTTGAAACCCATATTACAGATAAATAAATTTTAAAAATAAATACTCAATTTTTAAAGTCGTATAACACCTTCATTGATTTTATTTACATAACCTTTAAAATAGTCAAATATACATTATTTCTAAATTATTGTTTACAATAAAGAATTCAAAGGAATAAAAAATACTTGTTAAAAATCGTGGATTGGTGTATTTACTAAAAAGAGACACCTTGCAGGAACTTTCTGAGTTGAGCGATACCATTTCAGTATAAGCTATTACCGCGCTGACAATACAATGCACATTTTTATGCCATTCTTTACGGAATATTAATATATGTATTTCTTAAATTTTGCCAAATATATTTACAATATCTAACAGGCCAATAATTATATTACATACAATATTATTGAAACTTTTTAAAATTCTAATGGTAATTAAATTACAAATTTAATAGTTTTTACTTTTTATATATTTATTACTTAAAAAGACAACAAAAAACAATACAAACATAATTTATAAAGCACCAAAAAACTAGTCGTTATGATGGAACAAACCATCACCGACAGATAAATTGAAAAGTTTGTAAGAATACACATAATTTTACGACTCATGCGGAGGCAATTTTTTCAGGAATCGTTATCGGTTATATTGACAGTAATGGATTATTAATTGTGGATACCAATAATTTTAATGGTTTCAGAAAAAGTAAATAAACTATACTCTAAAAAATTGTTTACTCTATGAAATGCGATAACAATTATAATTGTGTGACAATATTCTTATGGGATTTAGATCCAACGTGGAACTAAATTGAAAGGTACTTTAAAATTCGTAAAAGTACTTTTTTGTATTTCCTTAAATTAAATTTAGTGTATGAGTTTTTCAAAATTATGATTTTTGTTGTTAAATATCAAACTCCTTACTTTCTCAAATATGTGTAGTACATTCTCCTTATTTTAAATACAAACAAATATATAAACAGTATGTCGAAATAAGTTTGATTCAAATTAAGATTCAACAAATTAAAAAAGATTACATAACCCTTTGTCCAAATCAGATTTGGGTTTATCACGCAATTAGTAAATTTGCGTGATAAATATATATTAACAAGAGAATATCCTAAAATTGCTTTACTAAAAAAAAAACAACCCAAAACAGCATTTAATTCATCTACTAATATCCATATAATATTTAAATTACACAAAACCCAGCTATATTGGTAAATATAAATAAATTAATACAAAACAATAAATAAATACAAATGGTAGAATACTTTCTATTTTTCATTACCCAATAATAAATTTGTGAAAAAACATTCAAGCTCCATAGCATCTTTTTATATTTACAGCTAAAATATTAAAAATCCATGAAGTTATAAAATGCCTTTTTTTAAAGCGTCAAATTTGCTATCGGTAAAAGATGTCTCCATTTTTTGGTATTGAAATAAACTTTTTTCATACCTATCATTTTAGAAAAAGAAGATCATTTTAAATTGGAATAAATATCTAACAAATACAATATTAATTTTTTTAATCAGACGAAAAGATGATTTATTATTTGTTTAAAAAGCATACATTTTACTATACGCTGTTTAATTAGAACACTCTATTGGATTTAAATATTTACTTTTCCACAACGAAAGACAATAAAACAGTATGAATTAGACAAGAGCGTAATAAATTACTTTAGGCAGTTCAGGGCTCTATCTTAAGTGGAGGCTCCACTAGCCTGCCGGTGCCGTCTGCCGCCCATAAGACTAAAGCAATACCCATAAGACTCTCGTTGATACCCATATTTTTCCCTTCATTCTTCATCCGATTTCGTTGATTGTATTATTTTTTTTGATAGAAAAGTACAAACTACTTTATGTTAACTGTGAGAAAAATCCTTCGTATCTTTAAAGGTACTTTCTTAAATGATTGCTAAAGTAAAAAAAATGATATTTTAAATTTGGTTCAACAAAACACATCAGCTGTACAATACCTTTCTATTGGTACCTCATTTATATTTATATCTTTAAAAACCAGGAATTTATGGGTATTATTCTATTGCATTAGTCTTATGGGCGGTAGAAGGCACCGGCCGGCTAGTAGAGCCTCCTCTTAATAAGTTTTTCTTAAACGACTTGCAATCTTTGAGTGAATACATCCTTTCGAACTTAACTGATGATCTAAGGCTATTCCTCCTGGTATATATCAAGCGATATTATGTCAAGCGACTTTTAAATTCTAAGCATTTATTATTGTTATACTGGTTTCACATTATCTTAATATGTATTGTTTTAGTTTACAAATAAATTTTCATTTATTTGTATCTGAAAAGAAAGAATCAGTATGCATATCACTTCAAACTTCTATTTATTTCAATCTATTTCACTGTATCTGTCACAAGTATTTCAATTGTTATGATTTATATTACATTTCTTTCAAAGAAAGTTTCTTTCGAGGTCAAAACTAAACTCAGAAATGTAACAAGAAAACTCACGATTCAAATTATAAAGTCAACTGGCATTTATTTGTACTTCTATTTGGTTGCCATGGGGACAATCAGTTTAATTTCAAAGTTCTCCTATTTCGTATAAGACTAGAATATTGCCATGGTAAGTTAAACGAAAGCAACTACAAAGAGGGAATTGTAACTTTGATCTCTTTAGTAACTTTGAACGTCCGTTAGCACAAATTGGCTTTCATAAATTGCATAGTTTAACAAAGACTAGATTATATATTTTTGTTTGAGATAGAATTTAATACAGAATACGGTTGATATACATTTCGGTAAATAACTTTAACCATAAATTATAAAACCTTTATGCTAACACAAACAAATGTGTAACTCTACAAACATGCACACATAAGTAAACACAATAAACATGGTTGACACTTGCTCCATCCATACATCGAAACTCAAGGTATAAATTTACAAAATTAGGAATCACCACCTCCTCATATATTCAGATTATGGAATTATTTCTTTAATAAATACTCATATATCTTAAAAAGGAAAAATAAATGTGTAGACAGCTATAATCCTCAGCTACTTACTATATAATAGTGGTAGGGGCTTGACAGTTCCAGGAGACTTAGCTGGATTTACACTTTTTTCATGTAGTCTTGGGTTAGATCCCTCTCTTTCATCTTTCCTTTCCGGTCTCTTTTGACCAAATCTTGTTCTTTTCCGACTCTGATGCTATTAGTGTATTCGAGGGCTAGGAGTCTTTACTATATGTTCTTTCCTTCTTTTTTTTTTAAAAGAGTTTGAGGACCGATAGGTTTTTCGGCTTTAAACAACAAGGGGGAAAACTATGGGAATTGTTTTAGAATACTTACGTTTAAAGAAGTCGATGAGGTCCGACTTCTCTGAAGATTCTCTTCTTGAGGGGAAGAGGTTGAAAGACTTAGATACTGGACTATATAATAAAATTCTCTACAATTTAAAAAATCATTTTGTTTCAATTAAAACTGACAGAGTATTACCTTTTAAAGGTGGCGCTGCAGTCCCCCCCCCCACTTAAGTTTCACACACGATTTATACGAGCTTTATTTTTTCTATGTTGTTTGAAAACGAAAACTTTTTGGTCATTATCGCTTTATAAAAAACAAAAGAAGAAGAAAAGAACAAAAAATAATACCGATAAGCCATAGAATACTCTATTAGCGTCAGGGTCGGAAGAGAACTGACTTGGTCAAGAGAGACTCAATAGGCAAGATGAAAGAGAAGGATGTAACCCAAGACTATAGAATTGAGGTGAAAATCCAGCTAGGATATCTCGTGATTGCCACGCCCATGTTCATTATAGTCAACCTATGAATGTTAAAAGCATTATTGATTAATATGTGAAAAATATCATTGTATGAATGATATCTAGCAGGTCGTATCAAGGTCGTCTGCTAGGAGTTATTCTAATATTTATAGTTCATACGAAGTAGTAATTCTAGTTTGTTGATTAGTATGGATCGTATGCCTTTATATTTCATCAAATCCTAATAATCTTGTAGAACGCTACCCGTGAAGATCCTAGGCCTTTGTAACTTCAGTAACCTATCGTCAGCATATCGTGTTTCTACCGTCCTAATTTATTTGAAACTACAATTCACTAACCTACAACTAAATACACAACTGAGATAGCATCCATCGCAATTCCGACGATCCTGGGTCAACACCGTAACTTGTAAATACATTACAGAAACTTTCTCACTCATCCATCCTCAAAACTAAATGAAACGAACCCAAACATAAACCCGACACCAAAAATGTTAGTTAGGTAGTTGTCAGTTAAAAAGTTAAAATGAACGATGGACTTCGTGTTTGAAAAAAAAAAAAATTATTGAAAGAAATAGGGCCTAAATTTGCTTCTATTGTGCCATAAACGCGTTTAACGTAAATCTTATTTTATTAAAATCGAGCATTTAATGACGGCGGTCAAGGTACATTAAAGTTTTTGAAGTGAAAACTTCTATTGGCGCGTTGGGTACTTTTTGGGATGGACTTTCTCAATAGAAATCGCGTCACGCACAGTAGCGTAATGCAACTTTAATATAATATATAGACAACGGATACGCGCGTACAGCGTATATATCCTATATAAACTCATATATCTACGAAAAATATTGCACAAACTTTCTCACATACCCATATATATTAAAACTAAAAATCTTCAAAAAATATTGCACTAACTTTCTCAAAATTCACATACATAGTTAAACTAAAATCAATGCAAAAATATCGCAACAAACTTTCTCACAAACCCATATATATTAAAACTAAAAATCTAATATTGCACTAACTTTCTCAAACTCATATACATAGTCAAACTAAAATCAATGCAAAAATAATGCACAAACTTTCTCACATACCCATATATATTAAAACAAAAATCTACGAAAAATATTGCACTAACTTTCTCAAAATTCGCATACATAGTTAAACTAGTATAAATGAAAAAAATAGCACTAACTTTCTCTCATACCCATACATATTGAAACTAAAAATCTAATATTGCACTAACTTTCTCAAACTCATATACATAGTCAAACTAAAATCAATGCAAAAATATTGCACAAACTTTCTCACATACCCATACGTATTAAAACTAAAAATCTACAAAAAATATTGCACTAACTTTGTCAAAATTCACATACATAGTTAAACTAAAATCAATGCAAAAATATCGCAACAAACTTTCTCACATACCCATATATATTAAAACAAAAAATCTAATATTGCACTAACTTTCTCAAACTCATATACATAGTCAAACTAAAATCAATTCAAAAATATTGCACAAACTTTCTCACATACCCATAAACAATATTAAAACATATTAACACATATTAAAACAAAAATCTACGAAAAATATTACACTAACTTTCTCAAAATTCGCATACATAGTTAAACTAGTATAAATGAAAAAAATATAGCACAAACTTTCTCACATACCCATACGTATTAAAACTAAAAATCTACGAAAAATATTGCACTAACTTTCTCAAAATTCACATACATAGTTAAACTAAAATCAGTGCAAAAATATTGCACAAACTTTCTCACATACCCATATATATATTGAAACAAAAATCAACGAAAAATATTGCACTAAATTTCTCAAAATTCGCATACATAGTTAAACTAGTATAAATGAAAAAATATCGCACAAACTTTCTCACATACCCATATATATTAAAACTAAAAATCTAATATTGCACTAACTTTCTCAAACTCATATACATATTCAAACTAAAATCAATGCAAAAAATATTGCACAAACTTAAGTTTTCTCTTCTAAAGTGTGGTCTTAAGCACACCCAGTAGGCCTATATTTTTTCGCCTCTTATTTCTGAACAGCAATATTTTTGACCTGTGATTTTGCACAGGTATTTTGGTCATTACGTTCATATTTTACTTAAATTTGAATGAAATCGTTATTGCCGATTTTAGAAATTACGTCTTTTTAACATTCGATTGATTTTTATCGTAGACCGACATTTTTGATAGAAAAGACCAATAACGTTTCGAACTATAGAGTCTACACTGGAGCGAAATTTAATCAAAATTGTTAGAATTGTGATTTTTTTCTTCTTACGGCAGCTACTTCCAAATATTGAGTTATAAAAACTTAATAAATTAATGCTCCGCGATTTAACTTTAGTACCAAATTCGATTAAAATCGGTCTATGCATTTTGAACTGTAGAGTACTGCACATAAGAAACCAGATATTATTTACAAAAAAAAAACTTTTTGATCTCATCGGACCTCAAAACGGACATAGTCACACAAAAACTCAACAACTGTTCAGAAAATTTGGAACAAACCAGAACTGTAACAGAGATGTCATTTTTTCCGGTTAACTCGACATCCTTCAGATGTTACTGCTCTCGACTACTTGGCATCTCATACATTAGTACAGATGCCCTCCATCGATCGTGATTTGTATAAAGGTATTACACATTATCTGAGCTTGAATTACAAACTACCCAGTTTACTGCATTGTGTAACAACTGTTTTGGTTGTCATTGCTGATATAAACATCAGCACCTAAACGAGATGACGTCATAACACCACACTCTTAACAGAAGAGAAATGTACCACCGTTTATTAAAAAGCAATAGTTACTAACAATTTTGTCATTTTTAAAATTTAAACAATAAGAAACGAAATACCAGTGTTGCTACGTGTTAGCAAATTAATGTGTTAGGAAACAACCCCCCTTCCCTTTGACGTTATTTCTATATAATAAGTTGAACTTTCTGTAAACATCAGAGAAGTCACAGCGATGAATGTGGTGAGTAAAGTTAGTTTGTGTAAACAAATTACAATTTAAATTATTTTAAAATAAGTAGATAAGATAATAACATTTTCAAAATATCAATTAATAAATGGTTGATGTGTCATAACTTTTCTATCACTTACGTTATGGATGATAAATTAGAAATTACTCCATAAATTTATAAATATTACAAGTTTCACCAATGTTAATCGATAAAAAATTGAAAAAATGTTGAGTTTTATTGAAAATTTTATCCTAGGATTACAAAATTACTGGCCAAAATAATTGAAATTCAAATTAACATTAAAAATACATAACCAATTTGAAATTCATAAATACCAAATTAAATTTTCATAACCTTACTCCCTATTTTAACTTAGCTCATTGACCTAATTTTTTACACTACGCAGACCAAGTCTCCATGTTATCGTGAAATGAAGATAAATTTCACTATTTCTTTTTAATACTATCCTGAAATTGAAACTGTAGCTTAAAATCTTTTACACCAATCACTTTCGTTATTTAACTAATTAATCACTAATATGTTATATAAATATCATGTAACTTGTATATGTATAAATAATGAGTTACAGTAAAATATAAACATTAGTAGCTCACAGACCACTATTAAAATAATTTTACAATCGTGTGTCAACATAAATCGGCAAAAATCAAACATCATCGGTTATTACCCATAAGTTGTTTTCAACTCTGAAGTAAGTATTATCTTCAATTGTTGTTGAAATATTATAATTAAGTCTAGCTTTAGTGCAAAACCACAATTCCGAGGAAATATTAATGATCAGAAATGATTGCATAAAACATGAAAATTATTGAAGACTCGGGTTTAATCCAGACGATTATTATTCTGTTTTTAACTGTAATCGCAACAAAATTGTTATTGTATTTGGGATCATTATACAGTTGTTAGTAGAAATGTTTATAAGAATACTGCAGAAATTATTATTTTGAAAAATGTGTGATTAAATTAAAGCAACATTTTTAAAAACTGATAAATAAAAGTAAGACAATTTATAAAAATTCTTTTATAATTTTTAATAAATAACTTAAAGTAGTTTAAACGTAACATACTAAAAGTCTGTTTAAATACACGTACGAATATTTGGTTTATAGTGCTTAATAAAAATTATGCACTTATAAATGAATTAAAAATGTCTACCCCCTGAATGCAATATCATAATATACCAACCACTGTTACGAATAGCATAAGAGCCCGTAAAATACCCAGACCTACTGGATGTCTGATGTGTGGTCACCAAATCGAGATCCCTTCCCCTAATTCTAGTCTTCACATCCATAATGTACTTGCTTTCGCAGGTCTCCACATTCCTTACGATCCTAGATTAACACCTTATATTATTTAACCCGCAGTAAATGAAACCGGAAACTATGACACATATAAGAACGCTAACTAATAGTCTTACTAGTGGCTTTGTAACCAATATACTCACTAGATAAGCTTTGAAAAGAAACCATATAAACTATTTAAAAAACTTAACTGATTAAAAGAAATTCTATAGAAACACTATAAACCATTTAAAAAACTTAACTGATTAAAAATAAATTCAATAGAAACCCTATAAACCATTTTAACAACTTAACTAATTAAAAAGAAATTCAATAGAAACCCTATAAACCATTTAAAAAACTTAACTGAATAAAAATAAATTCAATAAAAACCCTATAAACCAGTAAAAAAACTTAACCGATTAAAAATAAATTCAATACAAACCCTATAAACCATTTTTAAAACTTAACTAATTAAAAAAAAATTCAATAGAAACCCTATAAACCATTTTAACAACTTAACTAATTCAAAATAAATTCAATATAAACCATTTAAAAAACTTAACTGATTAAAAATAAATTCAATAAAAACCCTATAAACCATTTAAAAAACTTAACTGATTAAAAAGAAATTCAATAGAAACCCTATAAACCATTTAAAAAACCTAACTGATTTATTTTTACAAAACAACTGTTACTTCAGAATCCGTCACAAATAGGAATACTTTTAAAAATAGCAAACAAATTTATATTATTGTTGTTATAAATTACTAATGCGCACACATAATTTTGATATAAGAATATGTTAATTTTCCATTATTTACCATAAAGTTAAAGGCATATTCAAATACCTGTTTTTACTTTCGAAAAATCAATTCAAACGAATTTCTTAACTCATTGATTATCAGTTCAAATTTTTAGTTTGCATTAGTGAAATCAGAGTTAAAATAATAAGTATAAATTGATAAAAATAGCATTTCCGATTAATTTTTGGTAACATACAAGTCTATTTCAAGGCAACACCCAATATTTAAATCAACTTTTCTAAAATTTGCGTAACGATTCAGACCACTAGAACAAAATAAATTATAAACGTCAACCATTTTGCGCTACTTCAAAACTTATACAGATTGAGTAATTAGACCAGGATATCAGAAAGAGAAACCTATAAACCAAAATCGTTAACTCAATAAAACCAGCCAAAAATTATTTTCTTATATCGTATATTGTATATTTATTTCTTATATTGTATATACAGAATGTCTCAAAAGTAAACCGACATACTTCACAGGTATATTCCTTGCATCAAAATAATGAAAAATGTTTATCTAAACATAGGTCCGAAAACGCTTCGTTTGCGGACAATTCGCCATTTTGTATTTCTTAAAAAAACATTGTAACTTTTGAAGTAGATAATATATTGAGTTCAAATTTGGCATTTTCATTCATTAAATTTTTACAAGTGTACCAAAAACCCAAACTCTATTTTGTACATCTTCAAAATTTAGGCTTTTAAAATAACTCAAA
This sequence comes from Aphrophora alni, assembly GCA_963513935.1. Taxonomy (NCBI): domain Eukaryota; kingdom Metazoa; phylum Arthropoda; class Insecta; order Hemiptera; family Aphrophoridae; genus Aphrophora; species Aphrophora alni. The sequence goes on along the minus strand of OY740768.1, from coordinate 104,308,400 downwards.
AAACAATAACTTTACAAAAAACAAGATACAATTTGTTTTCTTTTTTAACGAAGAAAAACATATTTTAAAATAATTTTTTATTTAGTTTTCGTTATAGCTAATGCTCAAAGTTTGTTATGATAGTCAAAATTGAGACGATACCCATAATAAACGCAGTTAGGGACATTTTATTCATTGAACGTGGGTCCGATCAAAACTTGTTGACATTCAATATTTGTAAAACAAAATTCACGCTAAGAGACCAAACTGAAACAAGATTATAATATTGCATTGTGCATTCGAATCATTGAATTTTTTGAGTACGTGGGATAGTATTGGAAGAGTTAATTTCTATAAATATATAGGAGTTTTGTTCAATAATAGGATGAAATAGGCAGTGCATATACATTATGAAGGTCAAAATGCATAAGATTTGTTCAGCGATTTTCATGAGATGGATCTGTTTGTAACGACACTCCTAGTATTTATTTTCAATATCAGTCATTTTTTATTAGTGATTCTGTACTAACGTCTAGTTCTCTTATTATAGAATAAGAGTTTCGAAACTGGAAACCAAATATTCAGTTACAAATCTTCATTACAGGTTCAAATTTTGGTTAAGAATATACCTAGATACTTGTGAAATTTTAATTTGTGTTCTATTTCAATATATAAAAAAAATCATATTGAAATTGCTGCCTGAAACCGGTAGACTTGATGCTAAGAGGGATATTTTGTTTAGCTGTCGGTGATAAGATGTGTACTTCAAAGTTGCATTCACAGTCTGGTCTGTATTGTTTCTGTTAATTCAATTTAATTTGCACATGTTGGAGCCAGGTAATAAATGGAAGCAGTACATTATAGGCGATTTTGTTTCCGGTAGCACTGTGCTATCACATAGATCCTTGCCAATGTGATCTCATGTTTGTATACGGCATAAGTGTATTTTATTTTTATTTTTTTAATTTGGTGTAATGTAGAATTTTTCATTGTTAGTATAATAGTTTTTTAATTTTATTTATATCCTGTTACGTTAAGCTTTTCATTTGAAACAAGAGAAACAATAAACTAATGGAACGAATGAATACATCAATTTCTTCTCTCATTTTAATTTTCATAAAATATCCGTATAATTTTTAAAACCAATGTATTCAACTTCATATATAACTAATTTAAAAATAATTTGTTTGTAAGAGTACACTTGTTTAAGTCTTGTATTTTGTTACAATGGTTAAATCTTATTTCAGAAGTTTACAATAATTGGATAATTCATTGTAAAGAACACTATAACAATTTAAAAGGACTTTATTAATTGTGTGTACTTAACAAAGTGATATTATAAAAATAAAGAATTATATGTTTCAGAAATTCAGATTCTTGGTTGCTTTTTTGGGCCTGGTTCAGTTTGGATGTGTTTTTGGAAAGCCTCAATTTAACCAACAAGGTGGACAAGGTTTTGGAGGCGGAGGTTTTGGCGGTGGAGGTGGCGGATTTAGTGGTCTTGGCGGAGGCGGTGGACCTGGAGGAGGCTTTGGTGGTGGCGGTAGAACTGGAGGAGGGGGCTTTGGAGGAATAGGCCAGGGAGGAGGCTTTGGTGGTGCCGGACAGGGAGGAGGATTTGGTGGAGGTGCATTCGGAGGAAACGGAGGTGGATTTGGAGGAATTGGAGGCGGATTTGGAGGAAATGGAGGCGGATTTGGAGGAAACGGAGGCGGATTTGGTGGAAATGGAGGTGGATTTGGAGGGGGAATAGGTGGTGGTGGAATTGGAGGAAATAGTCTGGGAGGAGGATTTGGTGGGGGTGGAATCGGAGGAGGGGGCTTTCTTGGGGGTGGAAATGGACTCGGAGGAGGATTCGGAGGTGGTGGGGGATTAGGAGGAGGATTTGGAGGAAACGGTCTAGGAGGTGGTATTGCTGGAGGTGGAGGTGGTCAGCAAGGAAATTCATTTGGAAGTAATGCAAATGGTATCGGACAAGGATCTCCAGGAGGGTTTGGAAACGATAATCACAGATTTAGAAGTAGTGGTCGCCCTCGAAGACCTGTAACAAGACAGCGACAATCCAGAAGACAACAGTTCAGAGACAACAATGGTGTTTAAATAACTCAACACTGTTATGAAAAAGCTGGAGGTGAAGCACACTGAGAAAGCAATAAACTAGGAAAGTAATTTGTAGGTGTTATTACAAATATATTATATCTCTTATAAAATGTATTAAATATTATTAAACAATATAAATTACAGCAAAAATGTCAAAGAAATATTTGTTAAATGTTTACCTTAATAAATGCTGAACATTTACAAGAACAATCTGGATTTAAGTTCTACATGTTTGTCTATAAAGAATGAAATGTTTAGTATAACGCTTAGAGCCTTTTCCTTCCTCAATCTATATATATATATATATATATATATATATATATATATATATATATATATATATATATATTGAGAAAAAATAATCTAGTAAGAAAAAATACTATTCAGATTTTTTTTAGAAATGGTTGTTAGTTCTTGTCTATATCCCATCAAAAGTAATTTCTTGGAAATTTTTTGAAAGATTTGCTCTAATAATTTTAGTTCAAAATATTTTCGCATAGAAAATCTCAACACTAAAAAATAAATAAGCTTGATATGACATTTAAACATTTCAAGGTCAAAAAGGTTATTTCAACGGTAAATTTCTGAAATTTAACTTTCCAAACAAAAGGTGTTGTTGGCCACATTCTCAAAAAAGACGGTTCAGGAGTTATCGAATTGTTGACCCTTCACATTGCATTTTCTTAACAACATGTATGTGAGGAAGTAATTAAAAACAGATTTTTATGAGACCAAAACTTTCACAACTATAATAAACAATAAAACCTTTAACAATAACCTAAACCTATGTCCTCTTAATTAGTATTTAAAGATCATTTACAATACAGCGGTAATAGAAACTAATAATTATTAGTGGTTATTAATTTATTATTTCAGTAGAAAATTTTCAGTTGACATATTTTTCTTTATTAGAATGCATTAAGTACAGTTCAACTCTGACAACAACAGTAACACTGTTAATTTCACTTCGCTAAGCACAGATTTGTTTTACCTATAAATTTTATTGATTGATAAATAAATGCCGCGAAAGTTTTCTCACACGTCCATTAAACGAGTCAATTAATGAAAATCTCGGCATCATTTTTTTGTTTTATTTAATGTCAAATATTGAGTCAATACCGTAAACTATACTTATAGGCCAAAATTATCAAATTACCATTTTCTCAGAATCCGCTCTTACGTTTTAAGTTAAGACCTCCCACTCCCACTACTTCATTCCAAATTTACTTTCTTTTAAACTTGCAAGACTCACTTTTAAGACATATTAATATTTTGTTATTTACCCCCTTACAATTTGGAGCTACTTTGAAATTTCATATACGATTATTTATTTCAATTCATGTGTTTATTATTTAGGTTCTTTACTTTAACAACGATGGCGCAAAAGGAGCTTAAAATCATTAACTATCTCAAAAATATTTCTATTTTTGTGTTGATTAGGGCTAATTTTTATTCTTTCCTTTATTTTCATGCTATATGTGATACATGGCTTTTATCTACTTTCTATTCTAAATGCGATATTGTAAACAAAATTAAAATAACTAAACATATAATTCAACATCTGTTGATTTTAAATTACAAGATATGCTCTTCCAAAATACAATGAACGTCTTTATGTTTATTCTAATTCTTGAAGCTATTTTCGTTCTGTTAAAAAAAAAAAATTAGAACAATTTTAAAAATCAGCCCAAATCATAAAAAGACGAAAATACAGAAAAATATTTTTTAAACAGTAAAATATTTTAAACTCCATTCGTTTTGAAGGAAACGTTAAATGATAAACACCCCCGTTTTATGTTTGATATTTTAAAATTTGGCCCTCAAATTGAAAGAAGTTCGAATGATACAAAAGTTAGTTTGTTCGTCTATGAAAAGCTTATGTAAAACACCCATATGAGAAAATCTGTGGCATAAAGTAATGCTACAGACGTAAACTCACCCGGTATATGTAAAATATTTCATTAATATAATAATGTTCAGAGAGAAGTTCTCTAGAATTCCACTTATTACCTCAACCGTATTCTTTCTATATGATCTAGTTAAAGAAATGATTTAAACATGAGTACTATATCAAATAACAAGACCTTCTTAAATTTACTATGTCAACGATAAGACTGCAGAAAGACAAATAGTAGAACAACTTGGATTCCTGGAAGTCAAGGAATAATTTATCATTTAAAGGAAACTTAGAAATACAGTTAATAATTTACGGTGAAACTAAGTTTACGAAACTGAGAAACTTGGAACTATTTTGACAACAGTAAAGATAACTGTGATGATTAAATAAATCACAAAGATCATAAGTTTGCACATTGTGAAGTATTAAAGTTCTATTTATTGATAATTGAAATCATTAAAAACTTATCAACTACTGACAGACTTTGAATTATATTTTGGTAATTTATCTTTTAGAAATAATATTTCTTTATTGGTTCTTCCAGTTGTGTCAACAAATCAATGTCGAGGTTTTCGTGGAAATATCCTGAGACAATATGAAAAAAGTAGTTTTTGGAACCTAAATAAAAACAAATTACCTACCTTTCAAAAAATGGAGGATTATGAGTTACCGGTTTAAAAAAATAACGATGTTCGAATAATTAAAAATCGAGTAAATAAATGTAACAACCGTTACATAAAATATAATCTGCATCATCCTTATCGACATAAATCTAAATAACATACTAATTCAGATATTGCACCTGCACTATGGTACCTAGCGTGTGCTGATACCTGGCGAGGCATATCAAAATTAAAGCATTGCATGTTCCGTGTACCTTGGCCTCGGGCAACAGCAAGCAAGATAAGTCGTCTTCGAACTTCAATACTAACCAGTAGTTCTTTTACAAGATGAAATCTCTAAAAGTAGAAAAGTGAATATGATAGTAATTACGCTGTATATATTTTTTATAAATTAGTAATCATGTGTTACAGTTACACAACATCAATACTACCAAGTTTGTTCAGTGAGTTTTTTGTGTTAACTTTTCATCTTACAATGACCTTCATGCACATATCAAGCTTCTAAGCTTTCTTTACAACAAATTCCAGGTATCTGAAATTAAAATTTGACCATCCTAGATATAACTCTGTTAATATTTTAAAGTTTTAATTACTGATATATATTTTGTTCAGAAATAATTTAACTACGATTATTTTCTTTTGAATGTTCAGTAATTTTATTGAAGGATAATGTCTTGTAAAGGTAGACCTTCTTTCATTAAAAAAAAATAATAATAAAATTACAAAATCAAATTATAAATTTTAAATAGTCATAAAATCAAAGAATTAACTAGTCAAACTTTTCCTTAATTAAAATCTTTGTTTTACAATTTCCTAGCAATTATTACAATTCTTTATCTCAAACAAAGATCGAGATACATTAGTTTCTTTATTAATATTAAAAAAATTATTTATAATCCTTTTTGGACATTTTAGTAATTCTGATAATATTTCCTTTTCATTTTAATTAAATTTTAAAATCAATTTTCATTACAAATACTTGTTGAACAACCTGTATGAGTTTTTCTAAATCTCTTTTAAACTTGCTTTTTGCACAGCAAAAGCTGGTTCGAGATTACAAGTGGAGACAGGCTCAAACTCACTCTCAACCTTTTTTAAGTGCACCAGATCATCATCATATATATATATATATATATATATATATAAAAGAAATATAAACTTTTTTATAAACTTTTTCAAAATGACAGTTGTTAATTTAAAGGAACTTTGGTTGTGAATTATTCTTTTTATAAAGAATAACAAATTTTGTTCAAGAAACAAAACATTGTATAATAATGTGTCTTCATTTCAGCATTTTCTATCTGTAAAATAATGTGTACTAATTTAAAATCAAAATAAATTTGGATGGGACTGCATGCAAAAATTTCGGCCTTCACGACCCCAAAGGGGTTATTTTTCAAAATTAAAATATATTGACGTCAATGGCTTAAAACAAAATTAATTTCTATATATATAATAAATTTGTCTTTTTTTTTTTAAATAGAAAATAGTATGTTGATCAACCTTGTTTTAACATGTATCTCTCTCTCTCTCTCTCTCTCTCTCTCTCTCTCTCTCTCTCTCTCTCTCTCTCTCTCTCTCTCATATATATATATATATATATATATATATATATATATATATATATATATATATATATATATATATATATATGTATATATATATATATATAAGAGAGTAATATAAATAAAGAGAGAGTAATATAAATATATATATAAGAGAGTATATATATATAAATGGTAGTAAATTAAGCATTTGATTATACAAATTTTGTTAACTGTAATACATAATTTTTACCTTTTTATTCTAAAATTTAAATTCTTTATATAAAATTATATTAATCTGAAATCTAATTTCTGTAACAAATGTTTTCTTAAAAAAGATCAAGAACTATAAAACGTTGGTTGTATTTAATTGTTTTTGTAAATGGTCAAATTTAATTCAAAAATTTAAGCTTAATAAATCTCAGCACTTGTTTTTTGAAACTTGTTTTCTTTTTTTTTTAAACATGTTTACCAGAGGGTTCCAAATAATATTAATTCTTAGTCGCCTGGTAACATAAATTTCAATCAAATTTTAACGAAATGTAAAGATTTATAATCTAAAGTAACAGGTTAAACCGTAAGTAAAAGGAAATTATGATCATGAGTAATTAAAAAAGTCTGTTCTTTTCCGTTTTTTTTTTTTTTTTTTTTTTTTTTACAAATTAATTAATGGCATTAAATCTCTATTCTATCCTTAAACTCATAATAATCTGCTCAAAATATTTATTCTTTCTCTTTGCGATGTACGGTGTCAAGTTTATCAACATATAGGAATAGCTCATAAAGACCTCTTCAAGATCTTGTACGAGCCTAAATTGTAAAAAAAGATGGTAATACGAAAAGTGAAAAAAAAGTTATGTTAATTTTTTGTTGACAAACCCTTTAAAAGTGTCCCATTATTTATCCAGTACTGATTTCTCAAAATCTAACTTTATTGTATAGCTATTGATTATGCTCTTCAAATATAATAGTAAAAACTGATAATTTGGGGGTAAGCACTCCTCCCCATAAAATCAAAATAAGAAAGTCCGAAGCTCTCAAAATATATTTGATCACATTTTTTTCTCAAATGTAAATGTTATAGATTCTACCAATGTCCATGTTCAAAGTAGTCTAAAAATTTACAATTCTAGAGTTATTGGTTAAATAACCCACAGAAAAAACGTTGAAACTGTTATAAAAAGGCATACAGAAAAAAAGGCTCTGTAATTTGAAACAAATTTAGGAGAAAAGATAAATGAATGGTAGACTAACAATGTGTCAGGAACACATTGTTATAAAGATGGTACGAGAGTAATTTGAAAAACGCGAAAATTAAATAAAAAGTGGGTTCACTCGTTTTCTGCGTGGAGGTGTGTTCTTCACACGAGAGAAACTATAACACCCTCTCACCCATTAACAGTAAGTTATTTCAAAAATATAAGTGACTCACTACGATTGCAATAAATTCTTGCCCTGGAAAATTGGTAAAATAGATCCACCCTACATGAAGATACTACGGACGACGAACAAGCGTCATTAAAAAACTATATATTTTCGGCTTAGGGTATATAAAAACTGTTATTTTAACCAACAATTCTCCATCGTTTTGTACCAATCTAACACAAACATGTGAAAAATAAAAAAATAAATTTGAAGTTTGAAAATCTTTTTTTAAATGTATCGGCATTTAACATAAACGATGGTTTTTTAAACACTTTTTTACATATTTGTAGTTTACAATATATATATATATATATATATATATATATATATATATATATATATATATATAATATATATATCATGGAACAATAAACTGATTCTGACTTTTTAATGGATCTCGTTAAATGAGTCTATAAAGTATATTTTTAAATGATATCTGTCTATCTGTCTGTCCTTCGTGCAATCCCCTACAGTTCAAATGGGTGAAGCGATTTTGATAATTTAGGTTATGTTCTTGATCATATCTCGAAATTCCTAAGGTTCAAAGAAACAAAAATTTTAACTGCTACCTTCCAAAAACTGACTAAATGACTTTCCTTCCTTATGACGTTATATCTAAAAAGTGAAACCATTAAAGAAGTCGGATACTATATTTCAAAATAAGTTTTAGCTATCCGATCGAATTGTTATGAAATGTTAATCGTTAATGTTATAATTATTGTTAATCGCATAACAACACAAAAAGAAAATAAATATTTGCAAGTTAATTGCAAAATATTACAATGAAACCTGAACGTCTTTACTTTTATTTTCGAAACTGATTTTTAAATTTTGGTATGTAGGTTCGATTACAAACTGCTGGTTGTGTTTTGACTATTTTGAAATCTTCGGCTTGTGTAATGGCGTCCAAGGTTTATTTTCACTTTTAGATATCTGACATTTTTGGAGGGATAACGATTAATTGCTTGATTTCGTGATTGGGTGTGAGAAAGCTGCAGTGTTTACATCATGTTTTTCTTAATTAAATTTATAATTTGCAATGGCAACCGTCGTTATAAAATTGCTTAAGTTAATGTCTAGAAGAATCTTCTATTCATCAGTTAAATATTTAAATCTAACAGGCAATTAGACATCGTAGTTAAAGTAAATTTAAGACATTACAGTTTTTAAAGTTTTACTTTTTCACTAATACGGGTTAAATTAGGGATCTATTAAATATTCGGAGATGTTAAGAAATTGTGTAGCCAAAATTTAGAAATCATTTGTAAGAATAAAGAAAAAAATGTCTCTAAACTATCCTATGATGTTCAGTTTGTGGGTGTTTTTTCTAAAAACAAGTAACTTTGGAAATAAGTAACTGAATTGAGTTCAGTTACGCTCATAGTAACGTATCTTATGTTAACTTACAAACAATAAGCTTTAGTTTTATACATCTTCAAAATAGGGACTTTTAAAATTTGTATGTTGAATATCTAAAAAAAATACCACTAACTTAAAAAAAATATCAAACCCTTTTATTGCAGGTCAAAGGATAACTAAATTATTGATAAAGAAAGAGTTTCAATTTCTTAGTAATTTATTAAAACGCACAAAAATTATAATATTACTTATTCTTTGTAATAATTGGGTGAATGTTATATTTTTGGAAAAAAGTACATATTTCAATATCGTCAATTATCAAGGGAATAAAAATGATTTTTTACGATAGCTGGGTTAAACTTGACTTACAATAACAAGACAAATATTAGCATGTTTGTTTTAAAAAACTTTTTCTTGTTGTAAATTTTATTTATAGTTTGTGCTTTTGAATATATTCGCCTAAGTAGCATTAATATAATATAGGTATTTGAGATTTTATAATATAAAGTCTTGGATTTTAATCTACAACAACATTAATGAAACAAATTTCGATAAATTTTTGTTTTTAGTAAAATGGATAACTAAGAGTTCTTGAACCATTCATTAATATATTTTAAAAATATATTATTTAATTTTACAAGTAAAATCATTCCCTGGAATTTGCTTATATAATTAAAGATCACAACTCTTAAGCAATTATTTGAGCACTTATTTGTCATTTTGCCAACATAGCGCAAAAAAAAAGGTGTTAAAACAATATCCAAAAAATTAACCACTTTCTTAAATCGAGCCAATGTCTTTGTTCAGAGCAACTGGGCATCAAAGGGACACACAATTGTTCATAAAGTTAATGTTAGGACGCAATAATAAGACGACATTAAATTTATCCATGCAGCCGTCTGCAATATATTACTTTCGATCGACATGTAAAGATAATGTGATGTAATTTACGAAAAACATTCATACAAATACAAACTATTTTGTGTAGAAGAAGAAATTTTAAATTGTCAATTTTGCTTAATGATTTTTATGTGCAAAATATTAGGGAAAACACAACTTTAACCGGAAATAGTTGAAAACAGTTAATAGTGACAAAGTATTTTTGTTTTCTACGAATTATAATTTTTTTTAAATTTGCAGTTTAATCTGTGAGTTTACAATTTAAAAAACAAGGTTACCAGAAGTAAGATTTTATTGACGGTGGTCAAATTTTATTATATTTTTTATTTCTAAATTAATATTCCCGAACCAAAATTTTCATTCACTTATAATTTGGAAATATTGCTTTTAATATTTTACTAAATTTACTAAAAATCTGTAGATATGATTTAGCAACATTAAGCAACGCCGAGACATTTGGTTAGAATCCTTAGGAACTTTTATCAAAATTTAATTAAACTCGCAATTAGATGATCTTGAGAAAATTTAAATTTTGTGTTCCGCACCAGGTATCCAAATATTAAGAACATTTATGCAATCATTTTAAATACAATCTTGTCAACTATTCTTGAGACATTGGAACTGATGGAGAGACTGACATATAAAGGAACAGACATTTTTTTGTAAACATAACACTTCGTGGCAATAATAAAAAGTGGTTGTTTTATGCACGGCATAATAACAGTGACATATTTAATATCAAATAAATGTGAATTTCATGTCTATATGAAGATACACAGCGATCCTCTCATATTATATGAAAATTAACATTTGTCAGTCTTGAAGGCAAAACTAACCTTACTGTAAAAAATTCAATATACCAAGTAATTTAATACGACCCTTATCAAAATGTATTGTAAGCAAATGATTTGAGGAAGAAACATGGTGTGTAAAGCTTTAACACGATAATTTACATATGAAAAAAGTAGAGTTTTTTTTCAAATTTGGGGCCCTAAGAGGTATATATTAGAGGGTTTATGGATTATTTATGTAAAAATTAACTGTAAATCTTCCGACTGTCATATTCATTGAACGGAAAATATGTAATAAACCAATATATTTTTAATGTTAGAAAGAAGAAACCATTACTTACCTACCTTCCTGTTGTTCCATTTTAGGTACGTTTTAAGCTTAGTTTCAACTCAATCTGTTTGCCCACAATACATTTGATAAGGGTAGTATAAAATACCAGGTATATCACCGTAAAATGATCACATAAATCAAATTAAAACATTTGAAAATTAAATCGTAGGGTTTTAACAAAAACAAAATTTTAGTTTCTTAACTTATGAATATTTTAGCGTGTGCTCTGGTAATCTTTTTCGTATTATAGATGTTTGAAAGATTTGATTACTATTAAATTTCACTCCCATCAGAGATTAAAACTGTTTCTGAAATGTTCGTTCCATATTCAATTGTAACTGTTTTTTGTTTAAATATATTTTTCCAAATTTCTTGCATTTATGTTATAAAAATGGTGTCATTTTTGATGGCCAGAACCTTAAAAATATGAACAACTACTTTGACGTTAATATATCTCATTACAATATTTGTTTTCTTACTTTCTTTTTCCAATTAATTTTTTTTTTGTTTAGCCTACCTATTTGGTCGATTGATTGTTATTGGTTATTTATTAAAGGAATAGTTTTTCCTAAGAATTTAAAATGCTAACTTTTTTACTTTCTCTTATACACGTGGAGTTAATAAAATTATGAATCGTCCATCAATCCAATCCATTAGAACACTTTTCAACTGATTTTCTTTGAATAAAAATATAACGATCTATATATCGCAATTTTAATCATATATTGCTCAAATTTAGTTCGTAGGCTCGGTTTTACAGATATTTGCACTAATTCGTTTACTATAAAAATCAAGGTATGGTTTTCAAGATGACCTTCGATTTTTTAAATGTTTAAATAACCTTTTCGAGCATACCTATTGATCTGCAAGTCCTATAAAATTCCACAATAGATTATTTTGGGCAGCTTCAAAATGATAAACTGCACGAAAGTGTTGTTTTACGATAAACACAAATTAATGTTTTATTATTAAAAATCCTAAAAATTAGAAAAAAAAAAAAAAATAGCTCTCTAATTGGAATTTTAGTTGCATTTTTGTCAAATTTAGTTTTTATAGAAGGTTATGCTTTTTGTTGATTATAATTGAAACAATTTTTTTATAACCTCTAAAAGATTGTTATAGTTCATCTTTTACAAATGGGGCTAATTACATGGTCGAGAGGAAAAACACCAAAATAAATTCGCGTAACAATCACGTTTGTGTATCAGCTGTCTACAGAATATTTCTTATCTGTAAAGTTTTTATTTATTTTCATATTGTTATAATATCAGGTATTAGTTAAGAAGCATTGTTAAGTTTACACAATACTCAATTTATAGCTACCCTAGAGCAGTAGGCCTAGTACCTAAATTAAAAATGTCGACATATCAGTCATACAAAGTAATTAATTACAAATTGTTTGCAATACACAGCTTATGTGTATTCTATGTTGTGAAATGGTATAAACTTTCAGAGTTTATAATTAAAGTTTCTCTACGAAAAATACATTTTCTATAATATATTGAAGATTAGGTCTCAAAATGATAATCTAAGTCGTATTTCACTTTTAACTTACACATTTTACATTCAATAAATATTGTGGGAATTTACAAACAATCAGTAGAAATAAGCTGACTTATTTATAAAAAAAATAATATTCTCCAATTTTTTGATTTAAATCGGAGACATTTATGAGTCATAAATCAATACAAATAGGTTATAAAATTTACGATTTATTCTGTAAATTTTCTGTAGTGTACTTTTGTAACATCAATTGTTATTCCCGGTGAAAATCAGATCAACATTGCAACCACTAGAATTGAATATCAATATACAAATCAGTTTCCAATGTTACAACTTTTTTATTTGTCAGTATACTTTTTGCTCTTATAAAATCAATTTTCAAAAAATGTATATTTTGTATAGGTCTTTTTAGGTGTTTAAAGGGTTATTTTTAAATATAAATTTATATATACACTCATGTTTCAGAAGTTTCCTTCGTTCTAAAATAAGATTGAGTGAATACACAATTTTGTGCTTCGAGGAATCTAATAAATATAAAATAGAAACAAACAAGCTGATTTTTGTTTTTTGGGGGAGAGCTTTTTTGTAGGGAGGGGGGCATTTAGAAATTGTATTAAAATCTCATCTAAAGTAAAACATAATTTTAAAAGAAAATATCCAGTAGAGATAAATCACACAAATTGGAAGTGCCATGATGTCTCTATCTATAATACAGCTATAAATTGCAGAAATTTATAAATAGAGCTTTGTAATCTTTAATTTTTATTTAAGCTCCAAGAAGTTTGATTACAAAATAGACAGCTATGTTAAAGCACAATCTCCAATAATTTTATCTTTGTCAACAAAAATCTTGATGGAATTCGGAGCCTACACAAAAACTCAATTTTGCGTTTATTTCTGTTCACAATTCATAAGGAAAAGAGGCGAGGTTTTGAGACACCTGGTTAACTAGGAAATGATGGATGCATATTTCATAATCCTTGGTTTATGACTACGATAGTAATAGCTTTATTTTTAAAGTGGTTATTAGTTATATGTAAGAAAGTACAGACAAACGTGGTGATTTCTACCCCTGTCGTAATCTCACTCTTACACTATGTATATATAGTAAGTAAGCAATCATATAGCGGCAACAGGCATATCTACACCATGATCGTGGTAAGTACACGTTGTTTATTTCTTGAAATTTGATGCGATTAAACGCTACTCTATGATAGTTTTCACTTAATGTTTCAAATTATTGTATTTTTAAAAAAATATTTTTAATTTTAATACATCTCTATTTTTAAATATTTTAAAAACAAATCAATAAAAAAGTGCTGCTATTTGAAAGATTAGTATATTTGTTTTGTCGTACTTATACTTAACACAAGTGAACTGGTTTTAACGCAATTTTAGGTTTTCTGTTCTGATCTATCTATTATTTTAAAAATTAGTATTTAGGAATTTTGTTTTGTTTCAGTTAATGTCCATACTTTAACCCCTGTTAATAAGTTAAGAAAGTAAAACTGTCTTAAAGATTCTTGGTTCAAACTCTTGATAAGAGAAATGTATCCGCTTCAAATATTTACCCCTTTCCACATTGGTACGTCTTTACAGCTCAAACCGCTAAAATAATTTTCATGCGTTTCACATATTTCAAATATGCAAAAAGAAGCAACGATTATGAATTTTAACTTCGTTGTATTCAAAAGTTAACATTTTATAGTTAACAAATTTTTACTTTATGCAGAGAAATTTGTGCGTTGAGTCAAAAATGTGTTGGGTTTTTTTGACAATTATCTGTTTTAAGGTTTTCCTGTTTAAAAAATGAATAAATGTTCGACTATAGTCTGTCCAAAAAGAACAATTAATCACGAACTTTACTTGACATATTCTCTGATTGTAAAACATTCCATCTTTTACGTCAGATCCCGTAGTTCTTTTTATCCTCCTTAACTGATGACATACGAACTTTCATTCTTTTTTGTTATAGCGATACTTTTATTTGAGAACTTAATTTCTACATTTACTAAAATATTATCAAATTAGTAGGAACTGTATTTAATAAAATCGTAACTTCCTCCCTAAATGTTAAACTTTGTTGGTATTTGTTTTCGAGTATGTGAGAAAGTGTGTGCACCTTTTATGTTTAAACGTTTCCAATTTTGGAAGAAAAAAGAATTTTTCAATTTTTATCCCGTAGAAATTTAGTAGAAATAAAATTATTCTAAAATTGAAATATTATCTTGTCCATTTCACAATGTAGCAATCTGCATATGTTTTATAGAAAATGAGCAAGAATATTTTCAACATTAGCGAAAATATCTGTTTGATCAAAGAACATAATTTTGTACAAGTGATTTATTTCACCGACATTTTGTTTTCGTTCTCATAATTTAAGTATAATATTATTATCCAAACACAAAATTGGATAATCTTCATAAAACACACAAACGAAATATGTGCGTACAGATTGTAACAACTTTCTCACAGACACATCCTCAAAACCAAAATTAATATTCGTTGCCAGTTCCCAAAATATGTCTCTTGTACTATTATGAGTGAGAAAGAAGAAATACACTGTGTTGGTATCAAACCCCTTGTTATAATTAAACAAATTAAACAAAAAATATTTTGAAAGATATTTGCATATTTGATAGTGCCTAAGCTTACTTCGCCAGTACCATAAATTAATCCATTGAAATAAAAATTTTATTTTTTACCAACTCGTAAACTTTTTTTTTCTTCCACTTGTCAAGCTAGTTTAGGCCATTAAGTTTAAAATTTCATCAAAATTTGACCAAAATAGATATAGCTAATTTAAGAAATTTGTTTTATAACATCCTCTATGGCTGATGTTTGTGTTTTTTTTACCTATAAATTCAGAAATTGTAATATCCATAGGTGGTATATATCAATAAAATTTAATTAAAAAGTTTAACACCGATATAAAGGATACAGGAATAATGAGTTTAGATCTTATAGATGGAAGGTACCCCCAAATTTAAAGTTTTCGAAAAATAATAGAACCTCTCGTGATATTTCCCGGCATCAAATTTGATCGAAAAGGTCCATACCTTTAGCCTGTTGACCACTGCACAAATATAAAACTTACAGAAACACATCATTCTTCAAACCACTCTTTTGGCCTCAGAGGACATCATAAGGAATATTATTTTCTTTATAAATTTGACATCGATGTTTTACCCGTAACAAAATTTTCTTTTTGCTACGTATATGTGAGAGTGTAAAAGAGTTCTTCAAAGACAGATTTACCTCTAGAGTTATTAGTCTGATCATAAAACTAAAAATCATAATTAGAGTTGTTATATCATAAACTCTTATTCTACAATTTGTATATAACAAAAACAGTCATTAAAGTTTGAGTTTTGTTAATAATAGTCCTTCTGAAAAAAGACAGTATTGAATTTCATTACGAATTTGATGAAATGTGTGCCAAGTTAAATTCTGCGTGTATTCCGCAATATAAAATATATTACTAAAACCAACTTTGTCGAAAGGTTATGTAATATAATAAAAACAACTGCTGCTTTTTAAAAATTTAAAAAAAAAATACTTACTCTCCTATGACAGTTAACAGAGTCGTGTCTGTTGTTAAATTATGTAAATAAATATTTTTTTACTTTTTTCGGGTCCGTAGGTTAAACCAAAGACCTTTATAAATTCATGCGCGTGTCTGTCTTAAGTCTGACAAGACGATACCCCTGTATATTTCAAACTTTGCATTTATACTCTTTGGATTGTCCCACATGTAGAAAAAAAATATAGCGATTACAGAACAATACCTTAGCGTAGTTAAGAGGCAAAATCTATAGATTTTTTTTCTATACAAATAAGTATTTTTATTTGACGAATAAATTAATATTCTGGCAAAACTATACCTAAAGTCCTTTAAATTGACACTTCAACTGTTAAAATTTATTCAACCGTCTTCAATTTATGACTGTGACAAAAAATCCCTTCGAATAATTAATATATAGATTGTGACGGTTCCATCAGCTTTGATTTTATTCCAGTTATAGTAATGCTGCACGTGTGAAGGAATATTATAATGGTACTTCTTAACTATGCGTAAAGTTCATGTGATTGTTTTCTTATTTTAAACAGTTGCAATATATGATAAGTTTCTATTGACATTTTTAACATAGTTCGGTCAGTTGTAGTATCTAATCATTTATTTTGACACTTTCATGTTAAAGACTACGACTTTAATAAAAATATATGTCTACGAATCCTAAGTTTTAGCACACAGCTTGACCCTATTATTTTCTAACAGTATTTACTATTTATTACTTTATACTTCACTTACAGTTTCTATTTTTGTTTTCACAGTTTTAATTATTTTACTTTCACACGAATACTTAGAAAAGTGTCCAGGTTTTCATAAAATATCCGTTATAGGGTAACTGAGTCCAAAATTTAGTATTTATTTACTTATTTTAATCAATTTATTTCCTTGTAAAATAAACTTTACATATTTACTAATGTAATATAAATCAATAGAAATCATTCCCACATGGGCCTGAAAGGGGAATAGTTTTGGTTTAATTCATACAGGAAAGTTTGTGTAATATGTATCACTATAAATATCCTTATAACAGTATATATCCTACTTTAAAAACTGTTAAATACTAATTAAGTGAATCTATTCTATTTTGGCTAACTCTATAAGGAATATAAGAATATAACTCATAAATCGTTTTAACAATTTTCATTAAATTTTGGTACAATATTAAGATTAATGATCCAAACTTGTGTGCCAAATTAGAAGTAAAAGAAAATAACGGTTAAGAAATAATTTGTATGAAACAAAAACCTTGAATAAAGTTATTAAAAACTCTATTTCAATTACCCCCAGGGGCTCACTCTAGTGAGTACAGGGTTAAGAAAATCTTAGAGGACCTAGCTGGATCTCTACCAACTCTGATACTGTTAGATTATTCTAGGGTTAGAAGTATTTTATGTTGTGTTATTATTATTTTTTAAGTTAATATTGATCGAGATGTTTTTCCCCTTTAAACAACAAAGGAAAACAATATATTTTAATTAAATACTATTTGAGCTTTGGAATAGTTATGGCACAAGCCAAGTAATATTAGGCTCAAGTTAAATATTTAAAGATGAGCATATATAAATGTTGGTATGTACACCAAGTACTCATCTCCCTTTGAAAAATAACTTATAAAGAATATTACTTTGTTTCTCACGTATAAATAATACAGAGACATTTTTGGGAAGTACAACGATTATATTTTTTTTATTAGTTTTGAGGGTTACTTGTAAGAATAGTAATCTCACTTTTTTTATTATATTTATTATTATTTTCAATTCAAATTATGTACATTAAAATTTAAAATATTTACCATTAAATTGTTACTCCTTTTAAAAGTTGTATTTGATGTCTGTTTTATTGGTTTAATATTATTTATTAGTATCTCTTAATATTAGTTTAGAGCAGTTTCGATTACTTAACTATTTTTTTATACATTTTTATTCCAACACACTCTCAAATTGTTTAGTGTTTATTTGGTGTTTATATTTATTTTAAGTTAAGTTTCTGTTTAAAATTACTTTAATTCATACTACAACCATACAAAATACACCCAAATATGTAGTATCATATAAGATGACATACAGATAGTTGAATAAATCCTTGAAGCAACAGCATATTTTTGTCGAAGTCTGTTATATAACTTTTCATCGGATGAAGTAGAATCAACACAGAGTTCAGTCACGCCATTCCAACACTAATTATTTGAATTCCCTATCAATCGTAGCTCTCCAGATTTTTCACAATGGTGCGTAAACACGTTAAATTTTTAAGGCCCGTGGAGAGAACACAAGTCACCATCTGACCTCGGACGACAAAATTAGATTTTGAAAGTTGTTTAAACTTTCGACGTTAAACAAAGTACTCAAAGTGTATGATTTATTTAACAAATTTATAAATTCGATAACCTAATGCACAAGTTAATTATCACAAGTGTAAAAACCGTTATAATTTTATACATATATATTTTTTTAAACGCCGTCTAACATTATTGAAGTCAAATATAACGGAAACCGTTGTAAATTGGTTCGATTACATTTTGTTTTAAACTTCCTGTAAAAAACTGTTAGAATTGTTTAAGTTTTGATGTATGATTTATATATAAACGATCATAAATATAAATAATCTCAACAATTCATTTGAATAAATACCACATTAAATTTGGTGTTTAGTTTTTTAAATACATAGCCGAATCTCGCTAACTGTAAATTTAAGGGAAGATGTTTATTCGAGGAAAGTTATTCGAGGTTTACAGGGATTTGATTTATGAAATTCGAGTTATAGAGGATTTAATGGGAACAGTATTAATTTTTTTCAGTTGTAGAGGCTTAAAGAAATAAACTTCGAGTTACAGTTTTGTAATACGTTTCTTTACATTCGTTGTTCCACAGTTTTTAGTTAGGTAGGTTAACGTACAAAACTAGAGATAACGTTTGACTTAAAAACTTTACCTTTCTTAAAAATAAAGTAGTAGAAACTGCCTTTGAGTTCTAGAAGTGTATTTTTAATTCAATATATTTATTTAAATGTCCAAAGAGCACTGTGGTGATTTTCACGAATCCCTAAACTACAATAACTAAACCGAATTATTCATTCAGTAATTTTATTATATTTTCTCTGATGATTTATTTATTCAATTAAATTTGAGTTGAAGAGGTAAATTTGTGTTAAACACTTATAGTTAAACTTTAACTTTTAATGTAATTTACTTTGACCACGATTAAATGCAACATTTATCAATTAGGTATAAATTAGTTATTTAAAAAAACTAAAGTAAATTTAAATCATGTTCGAATGTCTTATATTTAGTGTTAATACTATAATTTGAAAGTTAAACATTATCTATTAATGATTTTTTCTTATGATTACAGCTTCTTCTTTTATCCTCAATAGCATTCGTTCATGCACAACAATTTAACCAAGGGTCCCAGTTTGGTGGAAATGGATTTGGTAGTCAAGGATTCGATAGAAACCAAGGTGGATTTGGAAACCAAGGATTTAGCGGAGTAGGTGGAGGAAGTGGTGGTGGTTTTGGAAATCAAGGATTTGGTGGAAGTGGGTTTGGAAATCAAGGTTTTGGGAACCAAGGATTTGGCGGAGCTAGCAGCGGAGGAGCTGGTGGGTTTGGAAACCAAGGATTCGGTGGGGGAGGAGCTGGTGGGTTTGCAAATCAAGGATTTGGTGGAGGTGGTGGGGGTGGGTTCGGAAATCAAGGTTTTGGTGGAAGCGGCGGTGGCTTCGGAAACCAGGGGTTAAGTGGAGGCGGAGGAAGCTTCGGAAATCAGGGATTTAATGGAGGCGGAGGAGGTTTTGGAAATCAGGGATTTGGTGGAACCGGTACAGGAAATTTTGGAAATCAAGGAACTGATTCATCTGGTAGTGATGGATATCAAGGTCAGCAAGGCTCTCAAACGGGTAACTCAAAATATCCACCTCGAAGACCACACAAAGATTACGGACCTCCTCCACCTGAACCTATTGACGAGTACGGACCGCCATCAGCTCCAGAAAATGAATATGGTTTACCGTTAGAGCCTGTAGAAGAATACGGAGTACCTCATGATGAATACGAACCACCAGTAGAAGAACCAGTAGATGGATATGGTCTACCCCCATCTCCTCCAGAAGATGAATATGGACTTGCTCCATCTGCTCCAGAAGAAGAATATGGAGCTCCAATTCAAGAATACGGTTTACCAGGAAATAGGTATAAGCCAGAACAAGAGTCCATTGTTCCAAGGCTGTCAAAATCACTTCTCCCTCCAGCTAATAAACCGACATATCAGTTTAATCAAGAATATTTCCCACAAAAGAAACCTGATGTTCATAGTGCAGATTCTTCTTCTATAAATCTTGAGATTAACTACACTCCTCACCCAGAATCTCAACCTCCTCAAAATGATGATAATTATCCTCCAGTTCAGACTTATTCTGTCCCAATCCCAACATATACCACACCTCCGCCACCTACACAGACCTATCCCACCACACCGCCTCCTACACAGACCTATGCCGCTCCTCTTCCTCCTATACAGACCTATGCCGCACCTCCTCCAATACAGACTTATGGTGCACTTCCTCCAACACAAACCTATGGCGCCCCTTCACCCCAACCTCCTACGCCACCACCACCTTATCTTCCAAATACATCTGATGTCCCACCTACACAGACTTATGACACCCCTCCACCCCCTACACAGACCTATGCCGCTCCTCCTCCTCCTATACAGACTTATGCCTCACCTCCTCCAACACAAACCTATGACGCCCCTTCATCCAAACCCCCATCGCCATCACCACCTTATTTTCCAAATACATCTGATGTCCCACCTACACAGACCTATGACATCCCTCCACCTCCTACACAGACCTATGCCGCTCCTCCACCTCCTACACAGACCTATGCCGCTCCTCCGCTTCCTACACAGACCTATGCCGCACCTCCTCCAATACAGACCTATGGTGCGCCTCCTCCAACACAAACCTATGGCGCACCTCCTCCAACACAGACCTATGGCGCTCCTCCTCCAACCCCTTTACCCGTACCTCCATCGCCACCACAACCTTATCCTCCAAATACCTCTGATGACCCTACACAAACCAATGACGTCTCTCCACCAGTGAATGATCCTTCTTCACCACTTGAGAAGAGGCAAACATCTCCTTCATCTTTATCTGAGCAGATGGACTCTTCACTTCAAGAATCAAGGAGATTGCAAAATGAAAAACAACTACCTTTTAAAATCGAAGTAAACTCGATCCACTATGGAATACCTCAGCATCAGCCATCACGAGTACCTTTATCACAGAAATTATTACTACAACCTCATCCTGAAGACTCGTACAGCCCTGGTCTTGTAGAATACCGTAACTCGTTGCCTCCAGTCGTAAACATTGAACCAAACCTCAATCCATACTCATACCAAAGTCGAACTCCTACAATTGTAATTGTTGATCCGTCAAAGCAGTCGTATAATCTACCTTTCCCATCTGTACAACTTGCTTCTGGTTTCCAACCGAGTAGAAACTACCTTTAGGTGAATACGTGAAATTAATCATTATAACAAAATGTATCATTAATTTCTTATTACTATGTGTATTTTGACCAAATAATATTTTAGGTTTGTCATTTAGTTGGTTCAACATAGAAATGTAAAAATATAAATTGAGAAATATGTTAATGTGAAGATATTAAATATTTCGTTCATATATTTATTTGATTTGTTTTACTTATTGATTTCACAGTTCATTATCAAGTAAAGTTGTGTCTGTATGGAATAAGTTTAGTATATAAATTATTGTTTGTACAAATATAGTGATATGTTGATGACAGTATGTACAAATTAATTACGTAATTTACGTTGGACTTAATAAATATTGTTTTTTTATAATTTTGTATTTTTGTCTACCAAATAAATTAATTCATCACGATTTCTTATTAAAGACTATTAGTGAAGATAAATAGAGAAATTGTGATGAAAAATTGAAATACTAATATCTAAACATAAGTAAAAAAATAATTATACATCAAATGTAAGATCTTACAAATATAAATTCGCAGATTTGGGGTAATTTATTTAAAAGGGGGAAAATCTTTATACATTTTATAGATCTTTTAAGGCTGGTTTTCAAAGCATTGAAAATAAAGTATAACTTTAACTTATGTTTACATTTGAAAATCTTTTGAAACAAACCGCTACCCCCTATGTGTCCTCTTTAGTCCTCCAACATACGTCCTTTCGGCTCTCCAAAATTTAAAAAAATACTCTCTAAATTCATGAAAGGTAAATTCGCCAAGTATAATTTATATTCAGTTAGCTTAAAGTGTTGGCTCACAATACATTTGATACAGAGTAATCTGAAATTCCTGAGCTATTGGTATCATCCTTGTGGTATTATAATTTTGGAACGATTTAGTGGATTCTAATTTTATACGTTGGCTCAGATTTATGAACAATTGGACAAGTTCGTTAACGAAAAAATTGGTCGCTAAGTTTCTATATGTCGGAAGATTTTAAAATATAAAAGAAAGATATTCGAAAGAAAAAATGTAACAGGAATATAATACAACATTTCACTACAGCTCAGTTTATGTAACTTTTAAATCTGTATCCCAAATAAGATATACATTACAAAAAAGAGTAATAACTTTCATTAAACCACAATTATTAAAACATTTAAAATTCTACAATTAGACAAAAATAAACAACAATTGGTTTAGTTTAAAGAATTTTCCTTGAAAGTTAGGTTAGGTTTCGTCAAGGAAAGGCAAAATTTCGTCTGTTTGAAGCAGCATTTCGGTTGTTTGTCGTATGTAGATAAATATATGAGCCTAAAATTGTATGCAGTTTTATGATCTGCACGTGTTTATACTAACGTCTAGGCCTGTAATCGATTGAAAATATAAAAAACGCCGAATGAAATTCTGCTCCTACATATCCACGTATTTCATTTTGAAAATTATTGCATTATAATGGTTTAGATTTGGAAAAAGGGGTTAGAGTAGTGTGACCCTCGGCACCACTACTTCGTAAAGCTTATTGTGCGACTAACCCCATGCATTCAAATATAGCAAATTAGTCCCCTCAACGAGTTTTACAATCCACCGATTAGCTCACCTTTCGAGAGTTCAGTAGGTACATGCCTGTAAGAATTAACGGCCAAAGATTATATGGCCAGCGGCCTCAACAACGTTCACGTCATATAACTCTATTCTGATCAGATTTATTATTATGGATAGTTAATATTATGTATGATTATTAATTTAAAATTATTTTCAATAATTTATGTGAAAAAACAAAACATAAATTAAAATTCAAAATAGTAAAAAAAAAGCTCTGCCACATTTTCATCCACCTTTATGGTTGGCCACAGACATCCTTCGAGGCCATCTTTCCTCTGGTATCGTTAAAACACACCCGCGTCAATTAATCGTAATTTTGTAAAAAATATTTCTAAAATATTTTCTTGTGCTTCCATTCTAATCTAAAACCATTATTATTTATCAAGACGCATCAGACTTCTTTGAAGTGTCCTTATTGAGATGCCACATTCCACAGCTACATAAAAATCCCTATTCAATCATTTTCTCTCCAATATATTTCTTTTTCAATTTTCCAAAACTATTGATACCACCACAAAGAATTCAGACATAACATTTTTGATCCGTCCAATATTATTTACCATTTCATTCTTTCAATTACTAGTAATAAAAACTTGGAGCGTTTAAATTTACATTTATTTTTGTAAATATAGGGATTAAACAAAAATATTTTACATTATACAAATACAAATGATTTGCTATTACGATAATACAAAATGGAGAACATAAATTAGATGGACTTCTGTTGCGACATAATTTGCAATAAAACATCTACAATACTATTACCAAAATAAAATATTTAATAAATCATACATATAACCTATCAACTACACTGCCCAACGATGACAAACTTGTCCAATTATAATCCAAATGTCAGAGTTATAATTGGTAATTTATATCTTATGCATCGTAAACTCAGCATGGGTTAAATGACCGAAACAACAATGACAGTTTGTTATGCTTTGTTCAATTTTGAATGAATTCAGAAATAATGATGTGCTCAATGATATAGTGTCTATATAGGCTATTAACTATTGTGGTGTCCATCATCGAAATTCAAGTCATTTGATAAATAAATAGATTATGTTTATTTATACTCCAGTATTTATATAAATATAATTTTTACATCATATAGACTTTGTATTGATCAGACTGTCGAGTTGATGTAATACATGCACAATAGATTTTAATATTACAATTTTATCTTTTCTCCTGTACAGTAAAAGGAAACGTTTACATTATTTTACTGAATAGTAACTTAAGATTACATTCCAACAAGAAACATATAATTTTAACAACAAAAATATTCATTCTCAATATAACTGTTTTCACGATTTATGATAGACAGGTAGAGATTAAATTTAGATACATTAACAAAATTTAAGGAATAGTATATATTTCAACATTACAAAATATTTATTTTAATTAAAATTAAATTATTTCATTAAGTCATATCTATATCTAATCGCATGTTGGATGAATAAATATAAAGAGTTCATGTCACTTCCATTAAAAAAAATGATTAAACAAACCTTAAAATTCAGCTGTTACACCTTTAAAATGATTCATCAACTAAAATATATTCATCAAGTAAAAGGTTCATAAATATATTTTAGATATGTCTCATTTCATGACTAAGTCATTTTAAAAATCTTTATTCCACGTTTTTATTTTAAAACATATATTTATAAGGAGCTGGCGACCAATTCGTATCGGTTTGTTGGAATGTAAGTTATATTTTAAACAAAACAAACAATAAAATAAGTAGAATGTTTTGGGGAAATATATTTTTGAGTTTTTATTATATGAAAGGTACTGCAAAGGAAAAACAATCGAAATATGTTTTCTTACCAAGTTATTACTCATGTATACATTGTATAGGAAAGTTTCGGTGACTAAAAATAACGACATTTTTCGATGGAATATACGTTTTCTGGTACCTTGTTGCAAAAGCCGTAGTTCTTGCACCGATGTCAGTAGACCAAACGAGTAGACAGATTTTGATAAAATTTGTTATGTCTCCATATTTTGGTCTTATCTCGAGACGTATTTTAATTTTGATTGACATCTTAACATTTTGGTAACTGCCATGTTTGGCTCTAACCTAATATAATTTTGGTTAAATGAAATTAAAGATTCCCTAATGAAGAAACCTATAAAGCTTCAGGGATAATTTCTAAAAATAGATTCCAGCGATTTCGTTCAAATTTTAGAAACTGTGAAAAATAACAACCAAAACTTGTGTAAAAATCACAAAAGATGATTAATGGTCGAGGAATAATTGAGGAACGAACTTTGAAAGTCAATATTAAAAAGAAGGTTTCAATCAAATACGATTTAGTTTACAAATAAATACATAAATTCTGGATAACAAGGGACCAACACATATTCAATAAGAAATGCATGGGGGAGGGGGGAGTTCAATAATAAAAGAGAGAATAGAATGTTTTCCTCTTCGGATATAAGGACAATATAAACATAATTGGGGAGATGGCGACGAATATTATTTTCGGTTGGTATTTACATTGGTACATCGGTGTGTGAGAAAGTTAGTCCAATGTTTTTACAGCATTTATTTGGCTTTAACAGTTGGCGTATAATATTTTTTTCTTTAACACATTTTGGAAAGCAGAATACCTCTCAAGACAAATATATCAGCAAAAAAATTCGACATTGATTTTAACGGCCAATCTGCAAAGTCAAATCTCAGAACGAATAGGATATTCCAGCAAAAACTCGACATTGATTTTAACGGTCAATCTGTAAGGTTGACCTCTCAGAACGAATATACCATCAAAAAACTCGACATTGATTTTAACGGTCAATCTGTAAGGTTGATCTCTCAGAACGAATATACCAGCAAAAAAGTCGACATTGATTTAACGGTTACTCTGTAAGGTTGACCTCTCAGAACGAATATACCATCAAAAAAGTCGACATTGATTTTAACGGTTATCTGTAAGGATGACATCTGAGAACGAATATACCAGCAAAAAAGTTGACACCAATTTTAACGGTCAATCTGCAAAGTCAACTCTCAGAACGAATAGGATATATCATCAAAAAAGTCGACATTGATTTTAACAGTTACTCTGTAAGTTTGACCTCTCAGAACGAATATATCAGCAAAAGTCGACATTGATTTTATCGATCGATCTGCAAGGTTGAACTCTCAAATCGAATATATCATCAAAAAGACTTGACATTGATTTTAACAGACGATCTGTAAGGTTCACCTCTCAAAACGAATAGGTGTAGGCCTACCAACAACACATACGACATTGATTTTAACGGTCGGTCTGAAAAGTTCATTTCTCAAAAAATATATACCTGGAAAAACTCTATATTGATTCTAACGATAAATGTAGGCCTACAAGGTTGACCTGTCAAAATTGAATATACCAGCAAAAACTAAACATTGATTTTTACCATCACGTAATTATCTTACTGCGTATATGTGAAAAATTATAAAAATAACCTTTTACTATATTACATATTTTTTCAATGACTGGTTCTATTCATATTTAAAAACGCAACCACACCTCTATTATCTTGATTACCTCTGTAACTAGACAGTAATTAACACATCCAACTAATTTATTACTAATTACGCTATCAACTACAAATTTCAACTCGTATTTTCAATAATTACAAACACCTAGCAATAGAAAGTACTTTCTTGTAATCACTTTCGATGAAAATATCATTAGGATCCGTCATAATTCATCAATTAACCTTTAAAAATTTCACTTTCTTTATATATTACTAAATTTAAGCACAAGTAATTGCGACAGTATACCTCATACAACATTTTTATTCAATACTAAGCAATTGGACTTTTGGTACTTTGCACAAATTTGTTCTTAATGAGTCTTGTTGATTACGTGGATCATGCAATATATTGTGGTTCAGCTCACACTACCCATTGATTAGCAAAATATATTATCGTTTCATCTACTGTAATAAAATTAAATACAAATTAAGTCTTACTATTTTTATATTTTTAAATGAGTTTCTTTTAAAATTTCTTATTGGGATATATCAAAACTGTATTATTTTTCTTGCCTACGAGGACTAGTCAGCGAAAATTGTCACACTAATTATTTGTTATTATTTTGTTTGTGTAATTTATAGTAAGTATGCAGTATACCTGTCGTTGCGATTTAATATTGAAAATGAACCAAATCGTGTTGTACATACCTCTTATTGTGACCATTAGATTATCCTTACAACCTGCAAACCTGCTTAAATGACCAAAATCCATTATTTCTGTCTAAAATAAGCTGTTAAAAAGTGCAATTTCCTGGTCGTGTGAGGTTACCGATAATACCGTGTCGTTGGACGCATGCGCATTACATGTCTTATGACAGGTATACATATATAATCATAATGGTCAAAATAGGGTGTGTACAACACGATTTGTATAATTTCATTACTAAATCGCAACGAAACGATTTTACCTTATCCACAAATAAAGTCTGGTAATATACAAAGCAGATTTACAGTCTTGTCGTTCAAAATAAATTTAGCTACAAACATACTATGTTTATTGTATGTTTACAATTAGGAATAACTATATTTCATCTAATTACAATTTGACTACATAGGAATTACACTTAACACCAAGCACTTATGTTCCGGTCTCAATCATATTTTGTGTTGTACAATATCAAAACTCTTTGAAACCTGGTCCCCCGTCAATACCGTTCAACTAGAATGAGTTCAGGAGCACTCCGAAATTGAAGCGAATGACCGAGCAAGACAGATTGGCCAAAACAGGAGCTGCTGTCTATATTGTATATCAAATACCACCTTGAGGAATTACTCTCGCAACGATAAGGTATGTTATAAAAGTATGGGTTATGAAAGTACACTTACATAGATCCTGTCAATTTAATGAAACAACTAAAGTTTAGTGTAACACCACTGGTAGGAATGCTCTTAGGATAATCAAACAAATGTTAAATATTAATATCTAAAACAACAAAGTTCCAAATGCAGCTCAGTTTTATAATAAAAGTCAAATAGAAAAATTGAAACTTAAATTTCGTTTAATGATTTTTTTATAATAATTTTATAATTGTCTTGCTAGTCAGTGGGTAGTATGTGCTTGACTCAAGAGCACACACCCCATGACACCATTTCGCTGATTTATAGGCAGCTTACGTATTATATACAAACAAGTACATTTACTAGCAGGTTATAATAATTATCATTTTATTAAATCCGTTTTATAATGGCGTTTTATATAACCAACTTTGTATAGAGACATTTATCCGATTGGTCACAAACATGGCTCAACTATTGTATGAGTTTTTTAACTAGTTAAATAGGTTAACAGGTATTTATAAAAATAAATAAAAGTAATTTTAAAATAAATAGCATACTTTTCATAAGTTTGACTCATTTAGCGTAATTTTGTTAAGCTGAATTGAATAATGTCTATGTAATAAACTGAGATATGATCCAAAAACCTTAAATTTTTTAACATTTTTACACCTTAAAGTAAACATAGGGTGATTTATACTTTATAAATAAAGCTATAATTAACATTTGAAAACAACAACATGTTAATAAACCATTAAATAATTTTAATTAATAACAGTGATTTAACAACTGCAATTAAAAAAATTAATTTTGGTATTTTTGAGGATTAAAGTTTTGATTTCATGAACAAAATTAGTCCTATTATTTTAGCAATTACAATAAGATTAGCTAGATGTATCTAATGATGTTATAGCTATTTTATTCTTTAAATATTTAGGTTAGAAGTTTAGTTTTGCTTCTAGGATCAACAGTTGTATTTTTCCATAAATTTCGAGAACCACTATCTCCGCTACTGTCTGTATATTATTTAAAACATACTAAGTATAATCTCATCTTAAAATGTGATTTTATATGCAATTCAGTAAAAAATTAAGTTGTATATAATAAACAGTTCAAAAACATTGCACAAACTTTTCCACCCTCCCATTCCCAAAACCAAATAAATATCAACCAAAACTATTCTTCAACAAATTAACAGTTCCGTAGTTGTCAGTGAAAACTAACCAAAGATACTGTTTCATTTAAACATATCTATATATTTTATAAGGCTTAAATTTGCCCATGACTGATTTTTTACTAACAACTGAAGACCGTTTTTTACTGGAGGGATAGCGACCAAAGCCCTTAGAGGCTGTATTTGAACAAAATTTGATCAAAATCGTTAAAGCGGATTTAGAGAAAATAGATTTTTTTATATGTCTTTATTACAAGTGCCCTCAAAAGACTTATAGAGCAAATTTTAAAAGTTTAGAGATATTCTATAAAAATAACTACTTACCAAATTTTATTTAGACCTGTCAACGCTTCAGCTGTAGGCCTATGTACACTTTTTTGTACTCGTCACCTTAAATCGGACATATCCACATTAATTAATGTCCGCAAAAAAAGACATTGATTTTTGGCCATCACATAACTTTCTCTATACATCGATATCTGAGAAAGTAAAATTATTTCAGTTTGGCGTAGCCAAATTCTTGTATTTCTGCTATTATTCTTACTAAACTCATCATATTCTAACATTGTATTTACAGATACATCACTTCTAGAAACATATGAAACAATAAATATATCATTTAACACGGTTTCACAAAGGAAGTCCAAATTCACATAATCATGGGTTTAACATTGCTGGTTTTAGTTATAAAAAATTTAATTTCTCAGCTAATGTGAATGAATGGAATTGATGTCCGTATGGATGCAACCTAATATCTTATGCTTGGATCGACCGTTCCCTCTTACATTTTCAATAATAAAGTGTACTACTTTTCTTACCAAAGATTAGATTGGTATAGTATGATTGCAGTACAGTAATAGATATTGAACTGAGCTGGAGAAACTTTAGCTGATATGTTGTCATGATAATAATATCTTATGCTACTTTCTGATATCATAGAAAAACATTAACACTCTAATTATTATTAGATATACGCACAAATTATTATATGTTTAATATATAAAATATTAATTGATGGGTCAAAGTATCGATGTGGAGATTTTTGACAAAATATTCTATTTCAAGTCTTTTTGACCCCAAGAATTGGTTTTTGGAATTATGTGTACTTATTAACTGTTGCTTGTCGCCTGTCTACTGTGGATTTCTCTAAAATTTAAACGAATTTTGAGCAATTTTTCTATGTAGATATTATAATAATTCAAATAGTTTCAAAATTGTTTTCGGTAACTGAAATTTTAAGGGTAGCTGTCATGATCAAATATTAAAGTCTTTTCTCAGAAACAGATCTAAAAATAATTCGTTTAAGGTTATTCAGTATTAATAATACTGTTTATTCGAACATTTAATACTTTACCAATACAAAAAAACAAACAAGATGTTTCGTGACTATGGTTTAATTCTTTATTTTAAAGGGAAAACGTATAAAATGACAAACATGAAAAAAGCCAAACATAAACTATTATCCTAGAACTATGTTGTAAATTAAAACTAAAAACTATAATCTACGAAAGAAACCCAGGACTAAAATCAAATTTGAAAAGTTTAAATAATTCAATTGTTAGGTTATTTCTTACATTTCGCCAACAATTCTTAAATGTCCTAGTGGAGTACCGGTTTACCGTTAGTTGGTTATCTTCAGTTCCTTGACATTATGAAATTCCACTTTAAAAATATATTGGTTGTTATTTATACTTACAAAACTTGTACACAAATACTATAACATTTTAAAATAAATAATAGTATATACACAATAAAATTACGCACATTAAGTCTACGTTAACAAACTGGACGTACGTTAAAAGTGTTATGTTGATGACAACCAAAACGTTTTGTTGATGCTTTAAAGTTTGAATTTTAGAAAAATATGATCAAAATCGTTTTAACCTATTTTGAGAAAATCAGAATTTTCGTTTGTGACCTAATGGTTGTATCCCCATATTTATACCACATCTTATACAGCTATGGTCCACATACTACTAAGATTGAGGCGTAAAGGAGATACACACAGAAACAAACCTTTTCATAAACTCAATCATAAAATCAAATCAAAGGTTAGAATGGGTTGATAATTCGTAATGTCGGGCCTTACTGTTTTCACGAGAATATTTATAATTAAATATCTATATATTATAAATTTCTTATACACATTATATTCACTTACTGACGCCATCTTCGCGACTGAAGAATCAAACGTAGCTACCAGTTTGGTCGCAACCCTTTTAAGGTTCGCGTTTGTGACCGGTTTACGACAAAAATGCAAACATCGTTCTAGTCTCAGGTTACAAGAATGTAACTTGCGTTTTTTGGGAGATTAAATATAATAGCGTCATTTAATTACATGTAAAGTAATTATGATACGTTGACATATTTGCCTAGAAACAATAAATAACCTATATCGTTAATAATAATAAAGACTTGGTATATTGTATACTTAAGGCAGTTTTTGTTATATAAGTAAAATATAAATAAATATTGAGCTAGACTTGTTGGATAATATTAGATTTAAAAAAAACTTGAACACAAGATCTCACAAAAAATACGTTTATTTAATCAAACGTGTTTCAACGACAAAGTCGCCACCCTCAGTGATGCATGAGCTTCAATAACAAAATTATAACTGTATAGGTATAAGCCTAATCAATTTAGTAAGAATAATATGTACTTAATTATCCTAGTCGTTCTGTAAACAGTAAACATCTCCATGGACGTTTTAATACGTTCCATATAGGCCTATCGTTCTTGTAAACCTAATGTAGCAACTGTCTTGATGTGACACAATTCATAAAGTAAAAAGTAACAATAAATAAACCACACTTAATGTAAATTTGAATAAAACACAACCAGTTGAGAGGAATAATACAATACGATTGTTTTTGAGTGGCTTACTCTTTGCATTGTGATTGTGATTTATCATGCATTGGGTTCACAATGGTAGTAAATATTATTCCGTACCCCCGATGTATTTACCCCTGAAATGTTGACTACCTTAACTGAAAAACTCACCTACCCCTATCACAGATGATTGGTAAGTTAGTGGTTCAAATCGTTGGAAGAATAAACGATCCGACTATTGTTTACAATTTACTATAATTCACATTAATCTATTCACAAGTTAAAAGTCAAATTAAGTTAGAGAAGAAATTTCAGAGAACAAAAAAAATGTTAATATGAAATTTATTTCATATTTTTGTAAACTTATGAAATTGAATAAAAAATAAATACAACAAAAAAGTTTCAACGACAAAGTCGCCATCTTCAGTGATACATGATCTACTATAACTAAACTATAACTCTATAACTCTAAACTAATAATAATAATTAGTTATTGTAGTTCATGTATCACTGAGGATGGCGACTTTGTCGTTGGCTTTTTATCGCTGTCACCATTTCCGTATTTACAACTGGTAATTCCATGATTTTATCGTTCCTATTTTTAAGCACATGTTTATAAAAATCCTCTTGCACACAGGACATTTGAGCTCCGGTGTCAATGGACATATTTACTTTTATATTTTCGATTTCTATCCCTATTTCCGGACATTTTTCGTAAACTTCACTATTTAAAATTTTATTATCTCTTTCCTCCATTAAATCTTTCTTAATTTCTGTGTTTAAAATCCCCAATTTAATTTTATTTATTTTCTGATCCCCCCTTTTAAGTTTGCTAAATTTGGTTTTATCGTCGATCTCAATTCCGTTTGTATTATCCTTTTTCTGCCAAAAATTTTGCCTTGAGATCTCGTATTTTAGTTTTTTGTGACCTTGGGCGGGAATTTTTGATTTGAAGGACCAGGGTTTTGAGGTATTTGTGGTTGAGGTTTATTCTGGGTTTGACCATAGGATCGAGGGTTAGGGTTTTGGGATGGTTTTGGGTAGTCTTGATTCCTTTGCCTGAAATTTTGATCTCTTTGTGGTCTGTCCCTCCTTTCGAAACTATCTGGTCGGCGAACTTCTCTCGTCATTCCGTCTACGTTTTCAATGGTCCTCAAAAACTTGATAGCGTCCTCCAAATGCTCACTAGCCCTACCAATACACGCTAATTGAACTTTTTGGTCAAAATGCCTCATTAGTTGGTATATAAGGAACTCTTCCGGAATTTTGGGTTCCAAATATTCGGCCTTTCGCACCATTTTACAAAAATAATCAACCCTACTCATATTTCCGTTAGGATTATATCTATGGTTTTCTATCTGATTCCTAACTACTTGTTGCGTTTGATAACCCCAATAATGCTCTAAAAATAACAATTTAAACTGGCTATATTCTTCTGTATCTCGCTTGATTATTTCCCACCATTCCATGGCAGCTCCTTTCAATTTTTTCTCCACTACTTTCAATTTATCACTTTCTTCCATCACGGGATTTATTTCTTGGAATACCTCCTCAATTTGTTTCAAAAATTGCACAGGATTTTCTCTTGAATTTCCCCAAAATTCTATAGTTTTTTACTCTAAATTTGCCCTATCCAAATAAATTATATTTTTAGCATTACCACCGGTTTCTTTAATTTTGGCGACTTCCTTAATTTTAACTTCTATTTTTTTAACTTTCTCCCCAATTTCTATAGTCGACTTTCCCTGTTCCTTTAAACTGTCCGTCATTTTTTTAATTTCCCCTACGCACTCTTCCACTTTTTCTTCACAAGTTTCTATTCGCCTCGTATTTTCGGCCATATTACTATCTATAGATTCCTTAATTTCCTCCATATATTTCCCTATTTCCTGTTTTCGGGCGTCTTCCCTTTGGATCCGTTTTGTCTCCATTTCTTCCTCTCTCTTTATTCTCTTGGCTTCTGCTTCTTCTCTTTCTTGCTTCCATCTTGCTTCCAATTCTTCTCTCTCTCGTTTCTGCTTGGCCTCCATCTCCTCCTTTTCTTGCTTCCTTTTGGCTTCCAATTCTTCATCTCTCTTCATCCATCTGGCTTCCATTTGGATCTGCTTGGCCTCCGCTTCTTCCTTTTCCTTCAACTGCTTGGCCTCCATCTCCTCTCTCTCCTGCTTCCGTAATTCCTCCATATGGGTCCATTTGGCTTCCATTTCTTCTTTATCCTTGTTTTTCTCGATTCTGTCTTCTATTCTTCTTATTTGTTCGTTCTCTTCCTTCTCCTTTTCTTTTCTCTGTTGTTCTGCTTTGTCCTGTTCCCTTTCTTGCTTTCTTCTATCCTCCATTTGGTTCAGGTACCTCACCATTTTCTGTATTTCCGTCTCCTGTTCCTTTGAACCTTCCTGTTTTGCTGGATCTTTCGCTGGTCCCATTTTCACTTCACTTATTCACTTGATTTTATTTATTAGTTAAAAAATTTAAATTTCGGTTTAATTTGGACTCTACTTTTAATTATTATTATTCTTGCAATTTAGTATATTTGTCGTTGTAATTACCAGCACAACTTATTACTAACACACATGTACATATAAATTATATCAGAACTTAAGATATTCTCGTTCGTATGAAACACTGAAAAATTCAAAATTTTGAAAATTTGTTCCAAAACTTTGCTTTTTCGTGCTCCACGCTATTGGGCGCCACTTGCCGCGCCGCCTCTCTCCTCGTTAGTGTGTTCGAGTAGGGTTCTTCTTGCCCCACGTTGGAACGCCACTTGCCACGCCGCTATTCTTTTCTGACTTCGACGCGAATTTAAGATTCTTGTTCCCTTTTTTGGAGCACTATTATCACGAACTCTTAAACTCGCTGTACGATCACCACCGACTGGGCGAACCACCTTTCTTTTCAGAGCAGGCGCGGGCAAGGCCAAGATGCTCACTTTTACTTTTTTAAATCAAAGATTTTGCAACTCTTGGCTCTAATAAGTATGAGCTTGTCCTCATAAACTTACTAAATTTTAATTAACGCAAAATTCCCTGAATTTTATCTCAATGCTCGATTATTTAACTTTTTTAAGATTACTCTCTCTCTCTCCAAGGTCGTGCCTTTTGGGAGAAATCGGCTCTTAAGTTCTGATGATAACTTTTTAAAATTTTCAAATGATATTACCAGAGCACATATATATATAAAATTTATGTTAAAACAAAGTTAATAGCATACACAGAATGGATTTATATTAAAAACACAACAAAATTTAGAAATGAATTATTTGTATATTATCTCCTCTTTTCCACAGAAAAATTTTATATTCAAAACTTTTTTAACCACACAAAACAATTTAATTGAACAATAACACAACTATTTATTTATTTAACAACATTAATTAATGTAAGATTATCTATATATTAAACAAAAATAAAAGCGCTTGACTTTCCAGACAGAACCACAAACAGTTTTTCCTGTACTGAAAAAGTCGTATTTAAATTATTAATTATTATCAACACCAAAGCAGAGGTTTAAAAATGAATTTAATTTTTAATAATTCCCCTAATGACGTTATATGTGAAAAGAAGTTAATATTTGCGAATTATTCCTTAAGTATAAGATACCTTCACACTTTAATAGAAGTTCTAGTTGGATTTGGAATTTGTTGTATTATTAGGATGATAGTGATGTGATGTTTTCTATCCAGAGTCTGTAAGCTGCTATGTAGTTGAATGCTGGTCTCGAATTCTTCTAAGTCGCCTTGAAGATCGATTAAAGTTGAAATTATTCTAAGTCCAATTAGTAGAGTGACAGTTGAATCTTCCTCTCAGCTCAGAGTCGGTTGCAGAAGAAACGTCCTTTCAGCGTCGATTCCAAATCAAAAGTAATCGTCTTTCGACGGTTAAATCTCGGTCTCCCTGTCAGTGGGAATTAATCCACTTTTCTGGAGCCAATTTTTCTCCCTTTTTGGGAAAAAGGTATTTTCCATATATTATGTGTTTTCAGGCCCTTTTGGTCTGAAATATTTACACTATATGTTTTATTAGTCCTATTTTTTGACTAATGAATAGTTTTCTTCCTTAATTATTAATTAAAACACCTTTTAATTAATAATTTATAGTATTTTTTCTTTTACGTTATCTTTGATCCATGTTGGCAATATGATGATTCTGACTTTAGACTCTGCTTGAAGATGCGCGCGCAACTGTTCATGTTTTTGCATGAAAATCTCTACTTTTGACGTTTTTTCGTTCAACTCGCTATAACTTTCGAACGCTCGAACCGATTTTAAAGTTCCTTTCGGATTCTTCTTCCTTTCCATCTTGTGGGTCTTGTGGAACTTGATTCATCGCTCTACTACGCTTCGTTCGCGAGTTATCGCCCTTTTCTTGAAATTTGATTTTTCCCCTTTTCAAATTTTGAGATAAGTCCTTTCTCAAAATTCTTTTGACGAAATCTTGTTCCTCTTCTACTACGACGAAAAACTATGGTTGTACTTTTCCCATAACTCGTTTGGTTGTCGAGTTATTCGCCTTTGAAGTCCTTAAGTTTGTGTCGTATGAGTTTATGTTCATAAAAACCCCCCCATTATATATTATTACTTCTGCTTTGGTGTTTTACAATTTTACATACTAAATACATATAATTATCATGTTACTTTACCCCTTTAACTTTTATTTTACCCGCTTTTGGGCTTTGAAGTTTTACGTTTTGTAATTATTATATCTCCCTTATTTTATTTTCAAATTTGATTCTAAGTACCTATTATTGTGCCCTATTGTGGTCTCTACAATAGTACTTATTATTATTTTTTAAATGATCCCCCCTTCAACTCAAAAATTCCAAAAAACTCCCCAAGAATGACTTTCTAAGTCCATTCTCACCTGTTAATTATTATTAATTCATATTTTTTATTTGTGATTATTGTTACTTCCCCACTTGGTTATGACTCTACGATTTTTGAATTTTGAATTTATTCTTTTTCCAAATTTTAGGTTTTTGAGCCCTTCTAAAAACTTGTATAACTTTTTTGTTTTATGTGATTTTAAATTTATTCTTCGATATTATTGGTCGGTTGACTCTACTGAATATTTATTTATATTAATAATTTAGTTTCTTAATAAAATAGGAACTAAGGCAGTTTGACTTTTCACGTCCGAACAAGCAAGTTTGCTCTCGAGCTGGCGTGACGTCATCGCCCCACCTCGTCCCCACTCTACAAGGTTTAGCGCGGCAATTTAACTTGTTTTAAATGGACTTGAGACGTTTGGCTTTTTCCAAACCGCCTCAAAATCCCCCCTTTGAACTAAAATTTTCGGTTAAAATGAAAATATCCTATTTTTCATTTTTTTAAAAAACTAAAATTTTAGTATTAAACCCCTTTTTCGACATATCACATTTCATTTTAACTATTTATTTATCATCTCTATTAATCATCAACATAAATTTTGACATATTAACCTAACAACTTATATAAACACATTTATTTATATCTAAAAAACATCTCCTCCATCATTTCATATATTGATATACTCAAAACACATTTTATTCATTATAGTATAATATTTATATATTCAAAACACATGTTATTTATGATAGTATAATATTTATATATTCAAAACACATGTTATTTATTATGGTATACATACAAATTTGCTTAAGCGTTCTTTTAGTTCATTACAGCCGTTTCATCTAAACGTCCTTGCTGTAAATAAACACATTATCACACACAAAACATATTACATTTATATAAGGAATAATTCGTCTTATATGATTCTATTTATCTGCTTTGGTTGAATTTAAAACTATGCCTACATATATATAACGTATTTGGTAACTACAACGATTATTATCCTAATTGCAGTTAAAAAGAAAAATATTTATGCTATTGGAAATCTCTCTTTAATAAAAAACAAAACAGTACACATTTAAACATCCATTCATTCATTTCTATCACCCTCCAGCTAATTTGTTGGACAAGTTGTCGTTCAATATTTGTTTATCAATATCCTGTCTTCCCCTTCACCTCCTCGTCTATACTTTGTTTATTCAGGTGCGGCCTGCAGATGCGTGTTACCGCTACTCTCCTGACCTTGTACACTTAGGAATTTATTCGGGACTTTTCCTGTTATTCACTGACCTAGGTTATATTCTTTTAAATCAGCTGAGAGTCCGTTATTTCCCTTTTACCTCACTCGCTTCTACACTTTACATATTACAACTTTTAAACATTACAACTTATACATTTTATTCATGAAATTTCTTACTTTCTATTAATATCTCCTTAGTCCTTCACATTTAAATATTACTTTCCCTTCGGGCCTCCATTCTTTCATCTTACACTTCGTAGGATTTTTGAATTTAACTTTCTTCTTTCGATACCTTAAATTTCGTCCATTTTGTCTCTCCGGATCCGCCATTGTTATTATAGCTCTCCAATCACTCCCGTCTCTGGCGTCGAATCTGTCTTGTGTAAGTTCCGAATCGTTTTCAGAGTTATTTTGCAAATTTTCGTCGTATTGTATTATTTTCGTCGATTATTGCCTTTGGCACATTTTTATTTCCTTTATTCTCCGCTCCTTTCAGCCCTTCATCTTTATTAATTAATTTGTTACCTTTATCCCACGCTTTTAACAGCACTTCATCATTATTAAAATTTGCATTTTTCCTCTTCGTCGATTCATTCCTTGCACTTAACTTGCTTCTTCGCTTTTGACCACTTTCTGATATGTCACTACTCGGTCTAGACACGTCCTTTGCTTTTTGTTTTAGGTCCGTAGGCATTTTAACGGCCAACACACAAGCCCCTTTTGCTCGCTTGTGCGAATTTGAGCCTCCATTATTCGCTGCTGACGACTCTACCATTTGACCGGTTTCGCCGCCATTTTGATGTTCGGTCAGCGCGTCTCTATTGCTCAATCTTGAACTCCTATTCTCCGCTTTTCTAAGCACTACTTTATTATTAATTTTTGCAAAAAACTGGCTCACCCTATTCTTACACTCTTTGTCACCTCCGGTATAGTCACATTTCAGTCTAGACACGTCCTTTGCTTTTGGTTTTATGTCTACCGGCATTTTGGTAGACAACGTATAAGCCCCTGATACTCGCTTATACGAATTTGAGCCTCCTTTATTTGCAGCTGACGACTCTACCATTTTACCGGTTTCGCCGCCATTTTGATGTTCGTTCTGCGCGTTTTTATTGCTCAATCTTAATTTCTTATTCTCCTTAAGAAAATCTACAACAATAAATTCATTTTCCTTTACCAGTTGTAGGAAACCCTTTTCCATATTAATGCGACTTCGATATTTGCACATTAAATCACAACCCATTATAATTTTGCTTTCCAGCTTTGGTACCACCATAAATACCCCTCTTATTGCTTGGTTATTTATTCTAATCTCCAATAATGCCTGTAATTTAATCTTCTGTCGTTGGCTTTTTATCGCTGTCACCATTTCCGTATTTACAACTGGTAATTCCATGATTTTATCGTTCCTATTTTTAAGCACATGTTTATAAAAATCCTCTTGCACACAGGACATTTGAGCTCCGGTGTCAATGGACATATTTACTTTTATATTTTCGATTTCTATCCCTATTTCCGGACATTTTTCGTAAACTTCACTATTTAAAATTTTATTATCTCTTTCCTCCATTAAATCTTTCTTAATTTCTGTGTTTAAAATCCCCAATTTAATTTTATTTATTTTCTGATCCCCCCTTTTAAGTTTGCTAAATTTGGTTTTATCGTCGATCTCAATTCCGTTTGTATTATCCTTTTTCTGCCAAAAATTTTGCCTTGAGATCTCGTATTTTAGTTTTTTGTGACCTTGGGCGGGAATTTTTGATTTGAAGGACCAGGGTTTTGAGGTATTTGTGGTTGAGGTTTATTCTGGGTTTGACCATAGGATCGAGGGTTAGGGTTTTGGGATGGTTTTGGGTAGTCTTGATTCCTTTGCCTGAAATTTTGATCTCTTTGTGGTCTGTCCCTCCTTTCGAAACTATCTGGTCGGCGAACTTCTCTCGTCATTCCGTCTACGTTTTCAATGGTCCTCAAAAACTTGATAGCGTCCTCCAAATGCTCACTAGCCCTACCAATACACGCTAATTGAACTTTTTGGTCAAAATGCCTCATTAGTTGGTATATAAGGAACTCTTCCGGAATTTTGGGTTCCAAATATTCGGCCTTTCGCACCATTTTACAAAAATAATCAACCCTACTCATATTTCCGTTAGGATTATATCTATGGTTTTCTATCTGATTCCTAACTACTTGTTGCGTTTGATAACCCCAATAATGCTCTAAAAATAACAATTTAAACTGGCTATATTCTTCTGTATCTCGCTTGATTATTTCCCACCATTCCATGGCAGCTCCTTTCAATTTTTTCTCCACTACTTTCAATTTATCACTTTCTTCCATCACGGGATTTATTTCTTGGAATACCTCCTCAATTTGTTTCAAAAATTGCACAGGATTTTCTCTTGAATTTCCCCAAAATTCTATAGTTTTTTACTCTAAATTTGCCCTATCCAAATAAATTATATTTTTAGCATTACCACCGGTTTCTTTAATTTTGGCGACTTCCTTAATTTTAACTTCTAATTTTTTAACTTTCTCCCCAATTTCTATAGTCGACTTTCCCTGTTCCTTTAAACTGTCCGTCATTTTTTTAATTTCCCCTACGCACTCTTCCACTTTTTCTTCACAAGTTTCTATTCGCCTCGTATTTTCGGCCATATTACTATCTATAGATTCCTTAATTTCCTCCATATATTTCCCTATTTCCTGTTTTCGGGCGTCTTCCCTTTGGATCCGTTTTGTCTCCATTTCTTCCTCTCTCTTTATTCTCTTGGCTTCTGCTTCTTCTCTTTCTTGCTTCCATCTTGCTTCCAATTCTTCTCTCTCTCGTTTCTGCTTGGCCTCCATCTCCTCCTTTTCTTGCTTCCTTTTGGCTTCCAATTCTTCATCTCTCTTCATCCATCTGGCTTCCATTTGGATCTGCTTGGCCTCCGCTTCTTCCTTTTCCTTCAACTGCTTGGCCTCCATCTCCTCTCTCTCCTGCTTCCGTAATTCCTCCATATGGGTCCATTTGGCTTCCATTTCTTCTTTATCCTTGTTTTTCTCGATTCTGTCTTCTATTCTTCTTATTTGTTCGTTCTCTTCCTTCTCCTTTTCTTTTCTCTGTTGTTCTGCTTTGTCCTGTTCCCTTTCTTGCTTTCTTCTATCCTCCATTTGGTTCAGGTACCTCACCATTTTCTGTATTTCCGTCTCCTGTTCCTTTGAACCTTCCTGTTTTGCTGGATCTTTCGCTGGTCCCATTTTCACTTCACTTATTCACTTGATTTTATTTATTAGTTAAAAAATTTAAATTTCGGTTTAATTTGGACTCTACTTTTAATTATTATTATTCTTGCAATTTAGTATATTTGTCGTTGTAATTACCAGCACAACTTATTACTAACACACATGTACATATAAATTATATCAGAACTTAAGATATTCTCGTTCGTATGAAACACTGAAAAATTCAAAATTTTGAAAATTTGTTCCAAAACTTTGCTTTTTCGTGCTCCACGCTATTGGGCGCCACTTGCCGCGCCGCCTCTCTCCTCGTTAGTGTGTTCGAGTAGGGTTCTTCTTGCCCCACGTTGGAACGCCACTTGCCACGCCGCTATTCTTTTCTGACTTCGACGCGAATTTAAGATTCTTGTTCCCTTTTTTGGAGCACTATTATCACGAACTCTTAAACTCGCTGTACGATCACCACCGACTGGGCGAACCACCTTTCTTTTCAGAGCAGGCGCGGGCAAGGCCAAGATGCTCACTTTTACTTTTTTAAATCAAAGATTTTGCAACTCTTGGCTCTAATAAGTATGAGCTTGTCCTCATAAACTTACTAAATTTTAATTAACGCAAAATTCCCTGAATTTTATCTCAATGCTCGATTATTTAACTTTTTTAAGATTACTCTCTCTCTCTCCAAGGTCGTGCCTTTTGGGAGAAATCGGCTCTTAAGTTCTGATGATAACTTTTTAAAATTTTCAAATGATATTACCAGAGCACATATATATATAAAATTTATGTTAAAACAAAGTTAATAGCATACACAGAATGGATTTATATTAAAAACACAACAAAATTTAGAAATGAATTATTTGTATATTATCTCCTCTTTTCCACAGAAAAATTTTATATTCAAAACTTTTTTAACCACACAAAACAATTTAATTGAACAATAACACAACTATTTATTTATTTAACAACATTAATTAATGTAAGATTATCTATATATTAAACAAAAATAAAAGCGCTTGACTTTCCAGACAGAACCACAAACAGTTTTTCCTGTACTGAAAAAGTCGTATTTAAATTATTAATTATTATCAACACCAAAGCAGAGGTTTAAAAATGAATTTAATTTTTAATAATTCCCCTAATGACGTTATATGTGAAAAGAAGTTAATATTTGCGAATTATTCCTTAAGTATAAGATACCTTCACACTTTAATAGAAGTTCTAGTTGGATTTGGAATTTGTTGTATTATTAGGATGATAGTGATGTGATGTTTTCTATCCAGAGTCTGTAAGCTGCTATGTAGTTGAATGCTGGTCTCGAATTCTTCTAAGTCGCCTTGAAGATCGATTAAAGTTGAAATTATTCTAAGTCCAATTAGTAGAGTGACAGTTGAATCTTCCTCTCAGCTCAGAGTCGGTTGCAGAAGAAACGTCCTTTCAGCGTCGATTCCAAATCAAAAGTAATCGTCTTTCGACGGTTAAATCTCGGTCTCCCTGTCAGTGGGAATTAATCCACTTTTCTGGAGCCAATTTTTCTCCCTTTTTGGGAAAAAGGTATTTTCCATATATTATGTGTTTTCAGGCCCTTTTGGTCTGAAATATTTACACTATATGTTTTATTAGTCCTATTTTTTGACTAATGAATAGTTTTCTTCCTTAATTATTAATTAAAACACCTTTTAATTAATAATTTATAGTATTTTTTCTTTTACGTTATCTTTGATCCATGTTGGCAATATGATGATTCTGACTTTAGACTCTGCTTGAAGATGCGCGCGCAACTGTTCATGTTTTTGCATGAAAATCTCTACTTTTGACGTTTTTTCGTTCAACTCGCTATAACTTTCGAACGCTCGAACCGATTTTAAAGTTCCTTTCGGATTCTTCTTCCTTTCCATCTTGTGGGTCTTGTGGAACTTGATTCATCGCTCTACTACGCTTCGTTCGCGAGTTATCGCCCTTTTCTTGAAATTTGATTTTTCCCCTTTTCAAATTTTGAGATAAGTCCTTTCTCAAAA
Organism: Aphrophora alni; assembly: GCA_963513935.1. Lineage (NCBI taxonomy): Eukaryota > Metazoa > Arthropoda > Insecta > Hemiptera > Aphrophoridae > Aphrophora > Aphrophora alni. The sequence goes on along the minus strand of OY740768.1, from coordinate 104,265,164 downwards.
TTCTTTTGACGAAATCTTGTTCCTCTTCTACTACGACGAAAAACTATGGTTGTACTTTTCCCATAACTCGTTTGGTTGTCGAGTTATTCGCCTTTGAAGTCCTTAAGTTTGTGTCGTATGAGTTTATGTTCATAAAAACCCCCCCATTATATATTATTACTTCTGCTTTGGTGTTTTACAATTTTACATACTAAATACATATAATTATCATGTTACTTTACCCCTTTAACTTTTATTTTACCCGCTTTTGGGCTTTGAAGTTTTACGTTTTGTAATTATTATATCTCCCTTATTTTATTTTCAAATTTGATTCTAAGTACCTATTATTGTGCCCTATTGTGGTCTCTACAATAGTACTTATTATTATTTTTTAAATGATCCCCCCTTCAACTCAAAAATTCCAAAAAACTCCCCAAGAATGACTTTCTAAGTCCATTCTCACCTGTTAATTATTATTAATTCATATTTTTTATTTGTGATTATTGTTACTTCCCCACTTGGTTATGACTCTACGATTTTTGAATTTTGAATTTATTCTTTTTCCAAATTTTAGGTTTTTGAGCCCTTCTAAAAACTTGTATAACTTTTTTGTTTTATGTGATTTTAAATTTATTCTTCGATATTATTGGTCGGTTGACTCTACTGAATATTTATTTATATTAATAATTTAGTTTCTTAATAAAATAGGAACTAAGGCAGTTTGACTTTTCACGTCCGAACAAGCAAGTTTGCTCTCGAGCTGGCGTGACGTCATCGCCCCACCTCGTCCCCACTCTACAAGGTTTAGCGCGGCAATTTAACTTGTTTTAAATGGACTTGAGACGTTTGGCTTTTTCCAAACCGCCTCAAAATCCCCCCTTTGAACTAAAATTTTCGGTTAAAATGAAAATATCCTATTTTTCATTTTTTTAAAAAACTAAAATTTTAGTATTAAACCCCTTTTTCGACATATCACATTTCATTTTAACTATTTATTTATCATCTCTATTAATCATCAACATAAATTTTGACATATTAACCTAACAACTTATATAAACACATTTATTTATATCTAAAAAACATCTCCTCCATCATTTCATATATTGATATACTCAAAACACATTTTATTCATTATAGTATAATATTTATATATTCAAAACACATGTTATTTATGATAGTATAATATTTATATATTCAAAACACATGTTATTTATTATGGTATACATACAAATTTGCTTAAGCGTTCTTTTAGTTCATTACAGCCGTTTCATCTAAACGTCCTTGCTGTAAATAAACACATTATCACACACAAAACATATTACATTTATATAAGGAATAATTCGTCTTATATGATTCTATTTATCTGCTTTGGTTGAATTTAAAACTATGCCTACATATATATAACGTATTTGGTAACTACAACGATTATTATCCTAATTGCAGTTAAAAAGAAAAATATTTATGCTATTGGAAATCTCTCTTTAATAAAAAACAAAACAGTACACATTTAAACATCCATTCATTCATTTCTATCACCCTCCAGCTAATTTGTTGGACAAGTTGTCGTTCAATATTTGTTTATCAATATCCTGTCTTCCCCTTCACCTCCTCGTCTATACTTTGTTTATTCAGGTGCGGCCTGCAGATGCGTGTTACCGCTACTCTCCTGACCTTGTACACTTAGGAATTTATTCGGGACTTTTCCTGTTATTCACTGACCTAGGTTATATTCTTTTAAATCAGCTGAGAGTCCGTTATTTCCCTTTTACCTCACTCGCTTCTACACTTTACATATTACAACTTTTAAACATTACAACTTATACATTTTATTCATGAAATTTCTTACTTTCTATTAATATCTCCTTAGTCCTTCACATTTAAATATTACTTTCCCTTCGGGCCTCCATTCTTTCATCTTACACTTCGTAGGATTTTTGAATTTAACTTTCTTCTTTCGATACCTTAAATTTCGTCCATTTTGTCTCTCCGGATCCGCCATTGTTATTATAGCTCTCCAATCACTCCCGTCTCTGGCGTCGAATCTGTCTTGTGTAAGTTCCGAATCGTTTTCAGAGTTATTTTGCAAATTTTCGTCGTATTGTATTATTTTCGTCGATTATTGCCTTTGGCACATTTTTATTTCCTTTATTCTCCGCTCCTTTCAGCCCTTCATCTTTATTAATTAATTTGTTACCTTTATCCCACGCTTTTAACAGCACTTCATCATTATTAAAATTTGCATTTTTCCTCTTCGTCGATTCATTCCTTGCACTTAACTTGCTTCTTCGCTTTTGACCACTTTCTGATATGTCACTACTCGGTCTAGACACGTCCTTTGCTTTTTGTTTTAGGTCCGTAGGCATTTTAACGGCCAACACACAAGCCCCTTTTGCTCGCTTGTGCGAATTTGAGCCTCCATTATTCGCTGCTGACGACTCTACCATTTGACCGGTTTCGCCGCCATTTTGATGTTCGGTCAGCGCGTCTCTATTGCTCAATCTTGAACTCCTATTCTCCGCTTTTCTAAGCACTACTTTATTATTAATTTTTGCAAAAAACTGGCTCACCCTATTCTTACACTCTTTGTCACCTCCGGTATAGTCACATTTCAGTCTAGACACGTCCTTTGCTTTTGGTTTTATGTCTACCGGCATTTTGGTAGACAACGTATAAGCCCCTGATACTCGCTTATACGAATTTGAGCCTCCTTTATTTGCAGCTGACGACTCTACCATTTTACCGGTTTCGCCGCCATTTTGATGTTCGTTCTGCGCGTTTTTATTGCTCAATCTTAATTTCTTATTCTCCTTAAGAAAATCTACAACAATAAATTCATTTTCCTTTACCAGTTGTAGGAAACCCTTTTCCATATTAATGCGACTTCGATATTTGCACATTAAATCACAACCCATTATAATTTTGCTTTCCAGCTTTGGTACCACCATAAATACCCCTCTTATTGCTTGGTTATTTATTCTAATCTCCAATAATGCCTGTAATTTAATCTTCTGTCGTTGGCTTTTTATCGCTGTCACCATTTCCGTATTTACAACTGGTAATTCCATGATTTTATCGTTCCTATTTTTAAGCACATGTTTATAAAAATCCTCTTGCACACAGGACATTTGAGCTCCGGTGTCAATGGACATATTTACTTTTATATTTTCGATTTCTATCCCTATTTCCGGACATTTTTCGTAAACTTCACTATTTAAAATTTTATTATCTCTTTCCTCCATTAAATCTTTCTTAATTTCTGTGTTTAAAATCCCCAATTTAATTTTATTTATTTTCTGATCCCCCCTTTTAAGTTTGCTAAATTTGGTTTTATCGTCGATCTCAATTCCGTTTGTATTATCCTTTTTCTGCCAAAAATTTTGCCTTGAGATCTCGTATTTTAGTTTTTTGTGACCTTGGGCGGGAATTTTTGATTTGAAGGACCAGGGTTTTGAGGTATTTGTGGTTGAGGTTTATTCTGGGTTTGACCATAGGATCGAGGGTTAGGGTTTTGGGATGGTTTTGGGTAGTCTTGATTCCTTTGCCTGAAATTTTGATCTCTTTGTGGTCTGTCCCTCCTTTCGAAACTATCTGGTCGGCGAACTTCTCTCGTCATTCCGTCTACGTTTTCAATGGTCCTCAAAAACTTGATAGCGTCCTCCAAATGCTCACTAGCCCTACCAATACACGCTAATTGAACTTTTTGGTCAAAATGCCTCATTAGTTGGTATATAAGGAACTCTTCCGGAATTTTGGGTTCCAAATATTCGGCCTTTCGCACCATTTTACAAAAATAATCAACCCTACTCATATTTCCGTTAGGATTATATCTATGGTTTTCTATCTGATTCCTAACTACTTGTTGCGTTTGATAACCCCAATAATGCTCTAAAAATAACAATTTAAACTGGCTATATTCTTCTGTATCTCGCTTGATTATTTCCCACCATTCCATGGCAGCTCCTTTCAATTTTTTCTCCACTACTTTCAATTTATCACTTTCTTCCATCACGGGATTTATTTCTTGGAATACCTCCTCAATTTGTTTCAAAAATTGCACAGGATTTTCTCTTGAATTTCCCCAAAATTCTATAGTTTTTTACTCTAAATTTGCCCTATCCAAATAAATTATATTTTTAGCATTACCACCGGTTTCTTTAATTTTGGCGACTTCCTTAATTTTAACTTCTAATTTTTTAACTTTCTCCCCAATTTCTATAGTCGACTTTCCCTGTTCCTTTAAACTGTCCGTCATTTTTTTAATTTCCCCTACGCACTCTTCCACTTTTTCTTCACAAGTTTCTATTCGCCTCGTATTTTCGGCCATATTACTATCTATAGATTCCTTAATTTCCTCCATATATTTCCCTATTTCCTGTTTTCGGGCGTCTTCCCTTTGGATCCGTTTTGTCTCCATTTCTTCCTCTCTCTTTATTCTCTTGGCTTCTGCTTCTTCTCTTTCTTGCTTCCATCTTGCTTCCAATTCTTCTCTCTCTCGTTTCTGCTTGGCCTCCATCTCCTCCTTTTCTTGCTTCCTTTTGGCTTCCAATTCTTCATCTCTCTTCATCCATCTGGCTTCCATTTGGATCTGCTTGGCCTCCGCTTCTTCCTTTTCCTTCAACTGCTTGGCCTCCATCTCCTCTCTCTCCTGCTTCCGTAATTCCTCCATATGGGTCCATTTGGCTTCCATTTCTTCTTTATCCTTGTTTTTCTCGATTCTGTCTTCTATTCTTCTTATTTGTTCGTTCTCTTCCTTCTCCTTTTCTTTTCTCTGTTGTTCTGCTTTGTCCTGTTCCCTTTCTTGCTTTCTTCTATCCTCCATTTGGTTCAGGTACCTCACCATTTTCTGTATTTCCGTCTCCTGTTCCTTTGAACCTTCCTGTTTTGCTGGATCTTTCGCTGGTCCCATTTTCACTTCACTTATTCACTTGATTTTATTTATTAGTTAAAAAATTTAAATTTCGGTTTAATTTGGACTCTACTTTTAATTATTATTATTCTTGCAATTTAGTATATTTGTCGTTGTAATTACCAGCACAACTTATTACTAACACACATGTACATATAAATTATATCAGAACTTAAGATATTCTCGTTCGTATGAAACACTGAAAAATTCAAAATTTTGAAAATTTGTTCCAAAACTTTGCTTTTTCGTGCTCCACGCTATTGGGCGCCACTTGCCGCGCCGCCTCTCTCCTCGTTAGTGTGTTCGAGTAGGGTTCTTCTTGCCCCACGTTGGAACGCCACTTGCCACGCCGCTATTCTTTTCTGACTTCGACGCGAATTTAAGATTCTTGTTCCCTTTTTTGGAGCACTATTATCACGAACTCTTAAACTCGCTGTACGATCACCACCGACTGGGCGAACCACCTTTCTTTTCAGAGCAGGCGCGGGCAAGGCCAAGATGCTCACTTTTACTTTTTTAAATCAAAGATTTTGCAACTCTTGGCTCTAATAAGTATGAGCTTGTCCTCATAAACTTACTAAATTTTAATTAACGCAAAATTCCCTGAATTTTATCTCAATGCTCGATTATTTAACTTTTTTAAGATTACTCTCTCTCTCTCCAAGGTCGTGCCTTTTGGGAGAAATCGGCTCTTAAGTTCTGATGATAACTTTTTAAAATTTTCAAATGATATTACCAGAGCACATATATATATAAAATTTATGTTAAAACAAAGTTAATAGCATACACAGAATGGATTTATATTAAAAACACAACAAAATTTAGAAATGAATTATTTGTATATTATCTCCTCTTTTCCACAGAAAAATTTTATATTCAAAACTTTTTTAACCACACAAAACAATTTAATTGAACAATAACACAACTATTTATTTATTTAACAACATTAATTAATGTAAGATTATCTATATATTAAACAAAAATAAAAGCGCTTGACTTTCCAGACAGAACCACAAACAGTTTTTCCTGTACTGAAAAAGTCGTATTTAAATTATTAATTATTATCAACACCAAAGCAGAGGTTTAAAAATGAATTTAATTTTTAATAATTCCCCTAATGACGTTATATGTGAAAAGAAGTTAATATTTGCGAATTATTCCTTAAGTATAAGATACCTTCACACTTTAATAGAAGTTCTAGTTGGATTTGGAATTTGTTGTATTATTAGGATGATAGTGATGTGATGTTTTCTATCCAGAGTCTGTAAGCTGCTATGTAGTTGAATGCTGGTCTCGAATTCTTCTAAGTCGCCTTGAAGATCGATTAAAGTTGAAATTATTCTAAGTCCAATTAGTAGAGTGACAGTTGAATCTTCCTCTCAGCTCAGAGTCGGTTGCAGAAGAAACGTCCTTTCAGCGTCGATTCCAAATCAAAAGTAATCGTCTTTCGACGGTTAAATCTCGGTCTCCCTGTCAGTGGGAATTAATCCACTTTTCTGGAGCCAATTTTTCTCCCTTTTTGGGAAAAAGGTATTTTCCATATATTATGTGTTTTCAGGCCCTTTTGGTCTGAAATATTTACACTATATGTTTTATTAGTCCTATTTTTTGACTAATGAATAGTTTTCTTCCTTAATTATTAATTAAAACACCTTTTAATTAATAATTTATAGTATTTTTTCTTTTACGTTATCTTTGATCCATGTTGGCAATATGATGATTCTGACTTTAGACTCTGCTTGAAGATGCGCGCGCAACTGTTCATGTTTTTGCATGAAAATCTCTACTTTTGACGTTTTTTCGTTCAACTCGCTATAACTTTCGAACGCTCGAACCGATTTTAAAGTTCCTTTCGGATTCTTCTTCCTTTCCATCTTGTGGGTCTTGTGGAACTTGATTCATCGCTCTACTACGCTTCGTTCGCGAGTTATCGCCCTTTTCTTGAAATTTGATTTTTCCCCTTTTCAAATTTTGAGATAAGTCCTTTCTCAAAATTCTTTTGACGAAATCTTGTTCCTCTTCTACTACGACGAAAAACTATGGTTGTACTTTTCCCATAACTCGTTTGGTTGTCGAGTTATTCGCCTTTGAAGTCCTTAAGTTTGTGTCGTATGAGTTTATGTTCATAAAAACCCCCCCATTATATATTATTACTTCTGCTTTGGTGTTTTACAATTTTACATACTAAATACATATAATTATCATGTTACTTTACCCCTTTAACTTTTATTTTACCCGCTTTTGGGCTTTGAAGTTTTACGTTTTGTAATTATTATATCTCCCTTATTTTATTTTCAAATTTGATTCTAAGTACCTATTATTGTGCCCTATTGTGGTCTCTACAATAGTACTTATTATTATTTTTTAAATGATCCCCCCTTCAACTCAAAAATTCCAAAAAACTCCCCAAGAATGACTTTCTAAGTCCATTCTCACCTGTTAATTATTATTAATTCATATTTTTTATTTGTGATTATTGTTACTTCCCCACTTGGTTATGACTCTACGATTTTTGAATTTTGAATTTATTCTTTTTCCAAATTTTAGGTTTTTGAGCCCTTCTAAAAACTTGTATAACTTTTTTGTTTTATGTGATTTTAAATTTATTCTTCGATATTATTGGTCGGTTGACTCTACTGAATATTTATTTATATTAATAATTTAGTTTCTTAATAAAATAGGAACTAAGGCAGTTTGACTTTTCACGTCCGAACAAGCAAGTTTGCTCTCGAGCTGGCGTGACGTCATCGCCCCACCTCGTCCCCACTCTACAAGGTTTAGCGCGGCAATTTAACTTGTTTTAAATGGACTTGAGACGTTTGGCTTTTTCCAAACCGCCTCAACACACACACACACACACACAAAACTAACTGTACGTCTCTTTGTTTGGTCAACTTAAATACAATGACAAGGTTCATAAAATACAAAATACGAGTATGATAATAAATTAACATCAGTTTATTGATAGAACAACTGGAATTCCTTTGAACTGAAGTTCATTAAAATATAAATAAACTGACAAAGTACTTGTTTTTTAATATCCTGTGCGATGACTTTCATATATTGCGTTCTGAGTTGGTTGAATCAATATTTTATATTAAAAGTTTGACATTTTATAGTTTCTAAACTGTTTATTTTATGAACGAAATTCTGTATTGGGATTCTTGTATTTTTATTACGGAACACAATATTGAACGTTGAAAGTGGGAAAATAGACAGATGGGTATAAATCAAGAGAACATTCTACTGTGTGAGTTAGATATTATTGTACATCCGTTGACGTTCATAATCGGAAGTGACTGTACGAAATGGATATTAATTTTGAATCTGAATGTACTATTGCAGTTTTAACAGTTGATTTTTCATTGTTCATACATTCATCAGCTCTCAGAGTAACGAGGCCGTGGCTGCTGAATATTTGACAGGATGGACAAACTTCCAAGCCATCGTGGTTATAACTATCTCCACGTTGAGAATGTTGTTATAAAAGTCTTATTATTAAAGCTGCATTTTGTTACACTATTCGGGAATGGTAACTTACAGATATTTTAATTATTTAAATTATATTTTAAATGGTTAATCCCTTCAACATTCGAAAATTATTATAAATATCCTTCTCGCAAAACAAATAAATCCATGGAGGTTGGCCCAGATGAGAGTAGAGGAAATTGCGTAAGCGTGAATTATTTTTCGCTCCCAAATAGTTTAAGTCGCTGGCAATCAGTCTTTGCGTGTAAAATCTACTCATCGCCCGTCGGATTAGGATTTTCCAGAAAATTCTTTTCATTGGTGTTTTCGTCTTGCGGAAAGCTAAAATGGGAAGAAATTATGTTGGAAGTAGAAGCAGTGAGAAGTAGACGAAGAAAGTGCTGTGTTTCACCAAGAATCTTTGAATTGTGTGCGGGGAAAGAGATGGTGCTTTGTCAATTGCAAAAGTCAAGTCGTGCTCTCCATAGATCTGCTGTCATGCGCTGCCTGTCATAACGAAGGCATAACAATGTTTCTACACTGTGTTACATTATTAGGGGATGTTATTTTTTTTTTAGCAGACTAGCAGATATTTACATATTAAATGGTTAATTCCGAAAACATCTGAAAATTACTATAAAAACACTAATTAACAAAGTAAATTACATTATATTGTTAATTCATATTTTATGTATAGAATGTTTATTCAAAAAGTATCCCGCCTTTTCTCGTGGAAACATATATAATGGAGGTACCCTCGCAGGGAGTGGGAGGAAAATGAGTAAGTGTTAATTCTGAGCGTCAGGCGCTGGCACTCAGCCTTTGGATGAGAAAGACGATACTCGCCCATCAGACTTTTATTTTTCAATATCCTTTACCAAACCGTATCCATTTTAGTGGCATTTTTGTCTTGGAGAATAGCCAAACATCACAAAAAGTTATGTTGGAAGACGAGGCAGTCAGTACGTACCACAGAAGTACTATATTTCGCCCAGAAATTTGAAATCAGTCTCGAGGAATGAGATGGTGCTTTATCAGTTGTAATGGCCAATTCTTGCTCTCTTTAAGTCTCATCTCACGCACTACAAGTCATAGTGAAGGCGAATAAGGAGATAAATGTTGTACTCTGGTGATATATTGGTATTGTGGTACATACTCGAGACGCACCGCCCCACGAGACATAGTAGCTTTAATGTGAAAACATTGCTTAGGTTTCTAGGTCGTAACCGTAAACTAACGACTCATCGCCAGTGATCACAGCGTCTCGCCGTTTACTGTGCTTAGGATGTCCTACGAAATGCTCCCATTGTTAACAGAGGCGAAACGAATTTACGGGACATTTTCAGCAAGGCCAAAATACGCTCAAAATGTAACGTACTCACCCAAAACGTAGCTACACCTCGTCAGTAAGTTTACAAATATTGAGTGGCTCTCCACTGACATTCGGTCATCTTTGAATTTCTTTACTACTCCTTAATTTGCTTGTTACCCAATACATCGTCTTTTAAATAATTCTGCTGAATTGTCCGAATGGTTTCCTATTGGGTATCGCCAAGCTTGATGTATTATTGCAGTTTAAGTCGCTCGTCAGTCGCGGAACATGAAAATCTGTCGGACGCTGAGTATAATCTCTTACTCACAGTGTGACGCTCTCTGCTGTAACGAAGAACAAAGATACTCTCCATTTTCTCACCGGAGGTCGCGTGATTCATTTGCTTCTTGGAGAAAAGTTAGTTCACATGCTTTCAAATTACATGCTTACAGTTTGTAAATAAAATCTTATATATTTATACAAACAAAGATACAGTCCAAGCATCTCACTATACTGAGTACTTTACTGTAATTTATTACAATTCTGTGACATGTTTATTACTTACATGTTAAAATTTCAACTACTATTGAATGGTCAGCTGCCTGCACTACATATACGGGTTGGTAAATTTATTTAAGTCCGGAAAAATACTAGTGTTCAAGTAATCAACCAACTGGGTGAAATATCTTTAATTTCTTCCCATTAAACTGCAGAATTTGCAGGCGTTTACGACAGGTTAGATAATTCGGTTGAAGTTATAACTCAATGAAATATATTTGAGTTTGTAAAAAGTGAAATGTTACTGTAAAATCATATCTTGAGCTATGACCACGCTCCCCTTATAGTGAGTAATGGCAATGACTACATAAATACTATAAGACACGACATGGCCATGTTAAATATTCTACGCTTATTCTTGAGTTGACCAATACCCGCTAGGTCGCTCTGCTAGAGAATCTGAAGTTGATTTGACTGGCGCTAGGTGGCTCTACGGTCAAACAATGTTTCAGGCGGGTAAGAGAAAACGCACTGATGCCACATATGGGACCAGAGATGCGAGGGAAGGTCGAGAATCGCTTATCTCAGCGCACGAACTGACAACACTGACTATGCTGACGGAAGTAAGTGAGAAGGTTTGTGAGAGAGAGGTTAACAGTTGTACAGTCTCAACCAAGTGGGATGCGTACAGTCAAGCACCTGCTGCTAGCGCTTTCTGATAGCTGTGTGTCAAACTTGTGACGAACAGCACCCGTAAAGCGTAGACTATTTCCCTATCCTATGTCGTGTCTTATAGTATTTATGTAGTCATTGGTAATGGAGTGGCAATCCCAAGTGATACTATCTATATCTATACCTTTTTTCATGTAGTCTTGGGTTAGATCCCTTTCTTTCATCTATCCTATCATAGGGGTATTAATTAACTTTTATTTATTCCGACCGTAACGCAATTAGAATTTGAGAAAGACGTTTTTCTATTTTATGTTCTTTTCTACTTTTTTATAAGATAATTTTGACCGAAAGGTTCTTCGCCTTTAGCGACAAGGAAAATTCTAGAGCTCTTTGTTTGGAAGCTCTAGAACATGTACCCACGTTTAAGAATATAGAAACATTTTAGCTCCCTCATTGAAACGTCAACACCTGCCTGACAATATGAAAGTCCGCTAATCCTAACCATTGGAATAATATATCAACTTCTTTTGCTCTCTGATTTAAAACCAAATTAACGTAAACTCTATAAAAAGTTCAAAGTTGAAATATTATTCCGATCATAATAAAAAAATAAAAAATCAAGGTGTACATTTTCAAATACTTACTAGTAGTTTTATAAACAATAGATTTTTCTCCTGGGATGTTTTCATATATTTAAAAAATCGTTCTTGGAAAACCAATGTATTACGAAGTGCCCGTCGTGACGGCAACAATATTCGTAGACCAAGAACTAAGAGTAAATAATACCACAACACTGTACACTTGAACAAAACACTAAACTCAGAGATAAATTGAGTCACTTATTCCTTATATTGTCAGTTACCATTCATCGGGGTAACCACTATTACAGTGGTAGTAAATATTACACTAAAGCTAATGATGTGTTTAAACCCTTGTTTGCTGACGGCTTTTGGATTGAAAAACTGATTATTATTCTCATTACTAAGAATAAAACATTTAAAACGAGGGTAATCTAATTACATTACGTATACTAGTGAGCGTCGGTGGCTGGTGCCTCAATTCGTTAGGAGCATAAGGGTGTCTACTCTTTATATATTATTCTTGTATATAAGATACATTAAAGTAATATAAAGTTTTAGAGGAAATCTCATGGAACAAAGCCTGTACATTTCTGAAAATAATCATTTATTTTATACTTTTACACTGCTATGAAACTCAAAATGTTTTAATTAATTTAAATAAAATCATTAAAAAAAAAAAAAAAAAAAAAAAAAAAAAAATACTGAGTTAAGAAATTTTCTATTTGTAATTCTGTAAAGTTAAAAAAAATTGTTTTAATTTCATTATGCTCGTTATATCTTGTTCGCACTTAGAAATTCGAAACTCTTGGGCTTTGCTTTATCCTTAGTGTGAGAACTCTCGTTAATGATTTTGAACTGTGCAGTAACTGATTTGAGTGGCCTGTATTTTAAAACTGAAATTGAAATTCTGAAACCTTGTACACAGATCGTTCGGCCTAGTTACTTATTCCTAAATTGAATAACGATTAATAGATTGTTTTGGCCTTAACTACGCACAAACATATCGACGAAAATAATTAAAAAATCGATTTAAAATTGCCCGTGCTTTACTCGATCATCTGAAATGATAAACCCTAATTAATTGAAGCTAAGCTAGACAATTGAATAGCATTCATTATAACTAACCTTGTTTATTGTATCTAATCATTGGTGACCAAGATAATGAACCGTTTTCTTATCTTTGATGCCTGTAATAAGGAACTGAATACATAATTATCTATTTTTTAATTGCAATCTATGCTTCGTCTTAAACAAAGTCTACACTTCTACAGTTTGAAGTCTTTAATTAACTTTCCTGATTGAATAAAAGAAAAGATAGGAGAAAAGCCATAAAAAGACTGATTCTTAATTTTGTTAATTTTTATTGTGGAATTAATGACAGGAATTAAAAAAACATGACATCCTTCTTTGGATAGAAATATAAATTCAGTTAATTCACATGGGCATTCTGGTTAAAGAGTTCTGTTTCAAACTGAAAGTTTTTTCTTTATGTTTTTTAAATTATGATTTTAAGTTTGTAGTTTCAAAGTAAAGAATAAAAAATAAAAAATAAATTGAAAAATTGACTTCAACATGGCTAAAGTTATAGTTTAGTTATTGTAGTTCATGTATCACTGAGGATTGACTACTTGTCGTTGAAACGCGTTTGATCAAGTAAACATATTTTTTGTGAGATCTTGTGTTCGAGTTTTAGTTGGTCACTTTAATGACATTTAAGCAACATAATGTCAAAATCATAAGTGCCAATGCTTAGAAAATTTAAATTTGTTATTTAGTCCAAAATTGTACTTCTAAATTATAAATTAATAAAATTAACCTCAATATATGGTCAAATTTGATCACAATACATCAACATTTTGTAAGGTTTGGTGGTACATTGACGGAGAGATAAAGAGGATTCATTTGTTTTTAAAAACACTTTTTGGATTAATGAAAAAGGATTTAAATTAAAATGATTATTTGACAAATGACCAATCTTTCTCTACACTACAAATATGTGAAAAAATAAACCATGCATGTTAGTACATTAGTACATAATAAATATTTGTCAATATTTCAAAACAGATTAACTCCATAAATTGTAAGCAATGAAATATGTAATTATTATTAAAATATTTCTGTCATCTATAAATTCTCTAAAACCACAATATATTGCTACACCATGAAATAGAGTGATTAAAATCCTATGAACTAATTAATCAATCTTTGCTTATCGATAATTAAACTATTATTGTAATAGCAGGTCAAATTCATTATAGTTGAATTATTTGATAATGAATCAGAGATATTAAAGGTTAAATCAAAATGACATTAACGAAACAGTATAAATAAATAAACTCAATAACCTCGCCTACCCATTCTGAATTTTGAAAGAGTGAATATAAACAAGCTCACTTTTGAGAAACTTTATAGAACTAAAAAAAACCACTAAACTAGACACTCATTAATAATGTAGACTTTTCCAGAAAAGTTCTGTTGGGGTCTCATGGCCCAGAGTGCTTTAATGTTAATTGACGAGATGAAATGAAATGTTTTAAATAAGTTGTAATAAAATTTCATTTACGCAGAAAAAATACTGTCGCATTTATATCTTTTAATCAATAAATGGTAATAAAAAGATTTAAGTTTTGTTGGACAGAGGTTTTATGTTCGTATCTCAATGGTGGGGAGGGGGGCTCACCTATGAGTGAACACCGAAAATGGCGACGCCGGCGACATTAGTCACTATTAAACAGTTTAGCTTTGGTTTGCAAAGAGATAGGAAGTTGAAATTGGTGTCGATTTGTAGAGAATAACAGGGTCTAAAATGGTATTTAGCAATAATAACACCTATAATCGAATTTGTAAAAGTTACAAATATTTTTAGTTAAAGAAAATGTCCACTGTCGAAAATATTGCAATTGAAATATAAACACAAATGTAAGAAAGTATATCATATGAAATACAAACTTTAAAGCAAACAGAAATATTGAAAATATGAACGATGGAGTTTGTATGGAGAAAAAACTAAGCAGAGAGTGCCAACTACGGCGCAAGTAGGCTTGGAGTATGCTGCCACCTGAACCGATGGATATTAACTTGGAATATGATATTAAACTATAAAATGAGACAGAATAACAGTATTAATGTAAATACAAACAGTTATGACAATAGTGATAATGTCATGACAAAGAGTTGACAAGGGTTGATATCCACAACGAATAGACATTTGTCTTCGGTGTTTGATAAATAAAATTATACTTCACTTATAAGTACATTATACTCTATCAATCTTACCCTTCCTCTAATAACACAAAGGGGGATTCAAGCCATAAACGAATGTGTTTTTGTATCTTTTTACGCAACAGCCAGTTGTAGTCCTAGATGGTTTTTCATCTGACGATATCTGAGTCCATACATAAAGTTCTTGAAGCTGGAAATTTTCGTGACTTCTATTTGCTATCTAACTGTAGTTCCCCACTTACCTCACGATGTTGGGTCAACACCGAAACTACTTTTAGGTGTCTTCGGGGATCGTCTTCGGAAACTCTTACACTCGAGACGAGAGGTCTAACTAGATTGTTTGACCTATTTAAAATAACGGCTTAATTAAAAATTGACGGTATTACCTTATTTCTGATTAATCAGGTTTACAGCATTCTATGTTAAAAGAGTTTTCAAATTTGGTTCAACACTACCTATTTAAGTGTCCACGCCCTTAAAAAAAATCGTCATTTCATTGCGAAAAACAACTCCCAGTGTTTTGTTGCTGTCAAAAACTACATTGTTAATTACTGTTCTCTTATATGCTAACCTCCTTTGTAATTTACCACCTTTTAAGCTTAAGTAAGAAACCGAGGTACACAACTCGGATTAAAATTTCATCAGATTACCATTTCAGATAGGGTATCTTAGTGACCTTCAGTGTTTTTTACGTTATTTCCTTTAAAATGATGCATTATTCCATAAAGGTTATCATTTAAAATTTGTGAGTTACTCTAAAAATCAAAGTGATAGGTATAAGGGTAAAATTGTCGTTATTTAAAGGTAGCTTCTTTATTCTATTAAACTTTCTCAAATTATATTTAATTTGAATTTTAATACAATTATTAATTCATTCCTTATTAATTACATTAAACAAATCAAATACAAAATTCAGCCTAAAACATTTAAGGGACATTTTATATTTTTATATATTCCTTAATATATACATTATTATTACTATTATTGTTATTTTGTTTTATTGTAATATCTATCATTTTTATTATTGCAATATGTTATTTTATATTTAGTGGTTTATTTAGCTGGAAAAGAGGACCTAGCAGTCTTAACCTCGCCTTTAAAAAAAAAGATATTAATTTACTCTCTCTCTCTCCCCCTCTCTAAGAAAATATTCAAATTTTAATTTTTATTATATCTATTCAAGTTTTAATATTATTTTATGTATTTTGTTTATTTGAAATTTATATTACGTGTATACATATAATAGGCTACATAAATATCTAATTACCCTCAACCCAATATAAAACAACACATTGCAATAATAACAATAAAAACTATAAATATTACAAGAAAACAAAATAACAATAATAGTAATAATTATATATTAAGAAATATATAAAGATATAAATATGCCACGCGTATGGTGTTCTTAAAATATGAATATGAATTTTCCAAACGGTTCAATATGTGATATATTTTACCAACAAATAAATAATAGATATTACAAATAAATCAATTTTACGAGTGTTAATGGCATTATTTTGAAATTACACTTTTATTTTATGGATTGACCCTTTGATACTGTACTTCTATTTTCTAGTCTTTATTCATTTTCACAGATTGGAACTTGCACTGCGCGCTACCTAGGAGTGATGACTGCAAGTTGTCACAGCTGTAGAAATTGTAACTTGGTAGAGTACGTTTTATCTTGAATGGACCTATCATTATTTATTAATTTATAAGTACAGTATTGTAAAAACGTGTTGCTTTTAGAAAAATTGTAACTCAAAATTATGATTATTATTTTATGCATAAGTGTTACATAAAATAATGTAAATTATCGACAATCATACCACGAACTCAAGTACCTAGCGTACATATTTACAAAAAAAATTAACGTCATATTGTTTTGTTAAATCCCTAATTTTAACCATTAGTTTCTTACACTAGTTACACTTCTTGTAATTTGCCAGATTCGTGTGACATGTTCTTGAGAAATTGTCTTTTAATGACGTCACAATGGATTCTTTTCTTGTGCTTCTGGATAATTTTTAGAATAATGTCCAAGTGGATTTTAAGATTTACATTTAACCCAACTTTAATAAAAATACTGAAAGCTGATTTTGAGAATTTGTGTGTCAGTTATTCACAAATATTTTTATGCATAATTAGGAGCCAATAACGTATCTTCTAGATGTAGAGTTTAAAAAAAAATCAGTATCCGGGTTTTTAAAAAAAATTGCAGGGACAACAGGATACCCTTACTGACAAATATTTATAAAACCTAATGAGCCAAATTTTGATATTGTTTTCGTCCAGGTTCATTTCTAATATTAATCAGATATAACTTTTTTTGAGAAAACGGTGAATATCATGTTTAGTTTGTAACTTTTAATTTCAGGAAAAAATTATCTTTGTGTCAAAATTTATGTTTACTGTTTTGCCTGAAAGTCTAATGTTTTCAAACAAATGAAATAAAAATGTTTAAACCATAATAATAAATTTCATTTTAATTTGGCATATATCTGTAAGGCACTCCACGAAAGATATGGGTCTTATGTAATTTTTTTAAACCCATTTTTTAAATTTAGTGGACTTGAAAAGGGATATAATTACACAAAATTCAACATTAATATATATATATATATATATATATATATATATATATATATATATATACTCATTACATAATTTTATCTCTATAAGTTTAAAAATGTACGACAATAAAACATCTACTTTATGGAAAGTATATATTACAGTTGACTAAACTTAACTGTGTATAAATAAATTAATTGTGCTTTATTCTAATGGTGTATACAAATTTTCTCACTCCTACATCGGATGAGAAACATTAAGACAAGTCTTAAGTTTCCCACTCACATCACGTTTTTCAAATAAGTTTTTACCCTTAAAGTTTTAAAATACCAATATAAACGGCATTTTTCTAGAAAATACATTTTTTCGTCAAAGTCTAGTAGTTTTATTTAACATCTTATTATTTTTTTTTTCAAATGTTTGTGGCAGTTGTTTGATTTCCCGTCTAGCTCGGGCTGCTCTAGTTATTAGCACTCTATCTTCGCGAGTGAGAGGTTTCAGGTTCAATCCAATAAAATTGGAAGCTACAATAATTAGTAGCGAACTCTAGTTAGGAAGAGTAGAACAACAGCGATGGGAATTTCGATGTGCTAACCACACACTACCCGACTGAAAAACCGTCTAGCTGGCCTTGGTTCTTTTAGGGCTGTGACGCCATGAAGTTTCTTTAATTTCCCGTTCCACATTTTGAAATTTTTCAAACCGAGAATTTTTCTTGAATTTAAACAAAGGGGAAAGTATCAAACGGCTTTATTTCGGAAAATATGCATCCTTAAAAAAAAGAAGATAAATGTAAACTTTTTTATTTTTTTACCCTATTATCTAAAATCACCTTCACTTTTTGTTGTTATACAATTTTTTTGTTTATATAACAGCGTCTAAATTTTTCATGTTTGGCTTTGTCTATACGAAGCAATACCCACTAATTTTTATTTCATTCACTCTGATAGCCAAAGTTTGTTACTAAGAGAAGGATAATTTCTCAAAAAGATAATATAGCCTTAATTTATAAATTAAACTTTTTTTGAAAAATCTTCGGTTATATATATCTAGCGCTAGCTGGCTAATTTAATCCATTTTTTAAAACAATTTATTTGAATAAATAATAACTAAAATATCTAATTATAAAAATAAATAAATAAAATTATATGATTTCAATGAACAAATATTTATTAAACTTCTAAACTAATACAAAACTCCAAATGAAAGAAAAAACAAAATTCCACAATAAACACTTTATTTGTTAAAAACGATATTTCAATCTAATCATCAGATTTTAGATGAACATAATAGTCAAGGCAATAAATGCAGTCTATTCTGATCCAGAGGGACTCTACACGGATTTACTTATATGATAGCCATTTTGTTCTTCAGAATGTCTAGATCAAAGTTGAAAACAGTTTATTGAGGGGGAACTTAATAATTTCTTTATTAATGACTTATAAACAATTAGAACGTTGGAGATTGAAAAAAGGACTATCTTTATAAATTAATGTCATTTTTGACTTATATGTCATCTTCTATGTTTTTGGGTCGCTGATTCCGACTTTGATGTCAAATATATGCAAATCCTAGAGAGCGCCACAGAAAACGCCATTATCAGGTCAAAATAACGATAAATTATATGAAAATGATATCCTGTAAATTTTTGAAGTCAAGATTTATTTGCCGACGTCAAGAAAGTGTACTGTTTATTGGCCGACATGAAGAAAGTAGTGTTTATGGGCCGACCCCGATGTCAAGAAAGTACACTGTTTATTGGTCGACGTCAAGAAAGTACACTGTTTATTGCCCGACGTCAAGAAACTACACTGTTTATTGGTCGATGTCAAGAAAGTACACTGTTTATTGCCCGACGTCAAGAAACTACACTGTTTATTGGTCGATGTCAAGAAAGTACACTGTTTATTGCCCGACGTCAAGAAACTACACTGTTTATTGGTCGACGTCAAGAAAGTACACTGTTTATTGACCGACGTCAAGAAACTACACTGTTTATTGCCCGACGTCAAGAAACTACACTGTTTATTGGTCGATGTCAAGAAAGTACACTGTTTATTGGTCGATGTCAAGAAACTACACTGTTTATTGGTCGACGTCAAGAAAGTACACTGTTTATTGGTCGACGTCAAGAAAGTACACTGTTTATTGCCCGACGTCAAGAAACTACACTGTTTATTGGCCGATGTCAAGAAAGTACACTGTTTATTGCCCGACGTCAAGAAAGTACACTGTTTATTGGTCGACGTCAAGAAAGTACACTGTTTATTGGTCGATGTCAAGAAAGTACACTGTTTATTGGTCGACGTCAAGAAAGTACACTGTTTATTGCCCGACGTCAAGAAACTACACTGTTTATTGGCCGACGTCAAGAAACTACACTGTTTATTGGTCGACGTCAAGAAACTACACTGTTTATTGGTCGACGTCAAGAAAGTACACTGTTTATTGGTCGACGTCAAGAAACTACACTGTTTATTGCCCGACGTCAAGAAACTACACTGTTTATTGGTCGACGTCAAGAAACTACACTGTTTATTGGTCGACGTCAAGAAACTACACTGTTTATTGGTCGACGTCAAGAAAGTACACTGTTTATTGGTCGACGTCAAGAAACTACACTGTTTATTGCCCGACGTCAAGAAACTACACTGTTTATTGGTCGACGTCAAGAAACTACACTGTTTATTGGTCGATGTCAAGAAACTACACTGTTTATTGGTCGATGTCAAGAAACTACACTGTTTATTGGTCGACGTCAAGAAAGTACACTGTTTATTGGTCGACGTCAAGAAAGTACACTGTTTATTGCCCGACGTCAAGAAACTACACTGTTTATTGGCCGACGTCAAGAAACTACACTGTTTATTGGTCGACGTCAAGAAACTACACTGTTTATTGGTCGACGTCAAGAAAGTACACGGTTTATTGGTCGACGTCAAGAAACTACACTGTTTATTGCCCGACGTCAAGAAAGTACACTGTTTATTGCCCGACGTCAAGAAACTACACTGTTTATTGGTCGACGTCAAGAAAGTACACTGTTTATTGGTCGACGTCAAGAAACTACACTGTTTATTGCCCGACGTCAAGAAACTACACTGTTTATTGGTCGATGTCAAGAAACTACACTGTTTATTGGTCGATGTCAAGAAACTACACTGTTTATTGGTCGACGTCAAGAAAGTACACTGTTTATTGGTCGACGTCAAGAAAGTACACTGTTTATTGCCCGACGTCAAGAAACTACACTGTTTATTGGCCGATGTCAAGAAAGTACACTGTTTATTGCCCGACGTCAAGAAACTACACTGTTTATTGGTCGATGTCAAGAAAGTACACTGTTTATTGCCCGACGTCAAGAAACTACACTGTTTATTGGTCGACGTCAAGAAAGTACACTGTTTATTGCCCGACGTCAAGAAACTACACTGTTTATTGGTCGATGTCAAGAAAGTACACTGTTTATTGGCCGACGTCAAGAAAGTACACTGTTTATTGGTCGACGTCAAGAAAGTACACTGTTTATTGGTCGATGTCAAGAAAGTACACGGTTTATTGCCTGACGTCTAGAAAGTACACTGTTTATTGCCTGACGTCTAGAAACTATACTGTTTATTGCTTGACGTCTAGAAAGTACACTGTTTATTGGCCGACGCCAAGAAAGTACACTGTTAATTGCCCGATGTCTAGAAAGTACACTGTTTATTGGCCGACGTCAAGAAACTACACTGTTTATTGGCCGACGCCAAGAAAGTACACTGTTTATAGCCCGACGTCAAGAAAGTACACTGTTTATTGCCCGACGTCAAGAAACTACACTGTTTATTGGTCGACGTCAAGAAACTACACTGTTTATTGCCCGATGTCAAGAAACTACACTGTTTATTGCCCGATGTCAAGAAACTATACTGTTTATTGGTCGACGTCAAGAAACTACACTGTTTATTGCCCGATGTCAAGAAACTACACTGTTTATTGCCCGATGTCAAGAAACTACACTGTTTATTGCCCGACGTCAAGAAACTACACTGTTTATTGGCCGACGTCAAGAAACTACACTGTTTATTGGCCGACGTCAAGAAACTACACTGTTTATTGGCCGACGTCAAGAAACTACACTGTTTATTGCCCGACGTCAAGAAACTACACTGTTTATTGGCCGACGCCAAGAAAGTACACTGTTAATTGCCCGATGTCTAGAAAGTACACTGTTTATTGCTTGACGTCTAGAAAGTACACGGTTTATTGGTCGACGTCTAGAAAGTACACTGTTTATTGCCTGACGCCAAGAAAGTACACTGTTAATTGCCCGATGTCTAGAAAGTACACTGTTTATTGCCTGACGTCTAGAAAGTACACTGTTTATTGGTCGACGTCTAGAAAGTACACGGTTTATTGCCTGACGTCTAGAAAGTACACTGTTTATTGCCTGACGTCTAGAAAGTACACGGTTTATTGGTCGACGTCTAGAAAGTACACTGTTTATTGCCTGACGTCTAGAAAGTACACTGTTTATTGCCTGACGTCTAGAAAGTACACTGTTTATTGCCTGACGTCTAGAAAGTACACGGTTTATTGGTCGACGTCTAGAAAGTACACTGTTTATTGCCTGATGTCTAGAAAGTACACTGTTTATTGCCTGACGTCTAGAAAGTACACGGTTTATTGGTCGACGTCTAGAAAGTACACGGTTTATTGCCTGACGTCTAGAAAGTACACTGTTTATTGCCTGACTTCTAGAAACTATACTGTTTATTGCTTGACGTCTAGAAAGTACACTGTTTATTGGCCGACGCCAAGAAAGTACACTGTTAATTGCCCGATGTCTAGAAAGTACACTGTTTATTGGCCGACGTCAAGAAACTACACTGTTTATTGGCCGACGCCAAGAAAGTACACTGTTAATTGCCCGATGTCTAGAAAGTACACTGTTTATTGCCTGACGTCTAGAAAGTACACGGTTTATTGGTCGACGTCTAGAAAGTACACTGTTTATTGCCTGACGCCAAGAAAGTACACTGTTAATTGCCCGATGTCTAGAAAGTACACTGTTTATTGCCTGACGTCTAGAAAGTACACGGTTTATTGGTCGACGTCTAGAAAGTACACGGTTTATTGCCTGACGTCTAGAAAGTACACTGTTTATTGCCTGACGTCTAGAAAGTACACTGTTTATTGCCTGACGTCTAGAAAGTACACTG
Organism: Aphrophora alni; assembly: GCA_963513935.1. Classification (NCBI taxonomy): domain Eukaryota; kingdom Metazoa; phylum Arthropoda; class Insecta; order Hemiptera; family Aphrophoridae; genus Aphrophora; species Aphrophora alni. The sequence goes on along the minus strand of OY740768.1, from coordinate 104,242,748 downwards.
TTTATTGCCTGACGTCTAGAAAGTACACGGTTTATTGGTCGACGTCTAGAAAGTACACTGTTTATTGCCTGACGTCTAGAAAGTACACTGTTTATTGCCTGACGTCTAGAAAGTACACGGTTTATTGGTCGACGTCTAGAAAGTACACTGTTTATTGCCTGACGTCTAGAAAGTACACTGTTTATTGCCTGACGTCTAGAAAGTACACTGTTTATTGCCTGACGTCTAGAAAGTACACGGTTTATTGGTCGACGTCTAGAAAGTACACTGTTTATTGCCTGACGTCTAGAAAGTACACGGTTTATTGGTCGACGTCTAGAAAGTACACTGTTTATTGCCTGACGTCTAGAATGTACACTGTTTATTGGTCGACGTCTAGAAAGTACACGGTTTATTGCCTGACGTCTAGAAAGTACACGGTTTATTGGTCGACGTCTAGAAAGTACACGGTTTATTGGCCGACGTCTAGAATGTACACTGTTTATTGCTTGACGTCTAGAATGTACACTGTTTATTGCCTGACGTCAAGAAACTACACTGTTTATTGGCCGACGTCTAGAAAGTACACGGTTTATTGGCCGACGTCTAGAAAGTACACGGTTTATTGGCCGACGTCTAGAATGTAGTGATATACACAATTACGAGATTCACAAAACCTGTGTAACAATATATAATCCAAGCCAATTTGAAGATCGAATATACAAGAAAATTAAAATATTCATGACCCAAACGAATGTGAAGCTTAATTAAGGGGACAAACCAATGTGGAACGTAATGATCCAAGCCAATGTGAAGATTAATAATCCAAACCAATGTGAAGTTTAATGATCCAAGCCAATATGAAGATTAATGATCCATGCCAACGTGAAGATTGATGACAAAAACCAATGTGAAGATTAATGACCCTAACCAATGTGAAGATTAATGTTCCAAGCCAATGCGAAGATTAATGTTCCAAGCCAACGTGAAGATTTATGTTCCAAGCCAATGTGAAGATTAATAATCCAAGCCAATATGAAGATTAATGATCCATGTCAACGTGAAGGTTGATGACAAAAACCAATGTGAAGATTCATGACCCTAACCAATGTGAAGATTAATGTTCCAAGCCAATGCGAAGATTAATGTTCCAAGCCAACGTGAAGATTTATGTTCCAAGCCAATGTGAAGATTAATAATCCAAGCCAATATGAAGATTAATGATCCATGTCAACGTGAAGGTTGATGACAAAAACCAATGTGAAGATTCATGACCCTAACTAATGTGAAGATTAATGTTCCAAGCCAATGCGAAGATTAATGTTCCAAGCCAACGTGAAGATTTATGTTCCAAGCCAATGTGAAGATTAATAATCCAAGCCAATATGAAGATTAATGATCCATGTCAACGTGAAGGTTGATGACAAAAACCAATGTGAAGATTCATGACCCTAACCAATGTGAAGATTAATGTTCCAAGCCAATGCGAAGATTAATGTTCCAAGCCAACGTGAAGATTAATGTTCCAAACCAATGTGAAGATTAATAATCCAAACCAATGTGAAGTTTAATGATCCAAGCCAATATGAAGATTAATGATCCATGCCAACGTGAAGATTGATGTCAAAAACCAATGTGAAGATTAATGACCCTAACCAATGTGAAGATTAATGTTCCAAGCCAATGCGAAGATTAATGTTCCAAGCCAATGCGAAGATTAATGATCCAAGCCAATGTGAAGATAAATGACCCATGCCAATTTTAATATTAATTATCCTAACCAATATGGATATTAATGTACCTAACTAATGTGAAGATTAATGACCCAAACCAATGAAAAAATTAATGATCCAAGCCAATGTGAAGATTAATGATTCAAGCCAATGTGAAGATTAATGATCCAACCAATGTGAAGATTAATGATCCAAGCCAATGTGAAGATTGATGATCCAAGCTAATGTGAAGATTAATGATTCAACCAATGTGAAGATTAATGATCCAAGCAAATGTGAAGATTGATGATCCAAGCTAATGTGAAGATTAATGATCCAAGCCAATGTGAAGATTGATGATCCAAGCTAATGTGAAGATTAATGATCCAACCAATGTGAAGATTAATGATCCAAGCCAATGTGAAGATTGATGATCCAAGCTAATGTGAAGATTAATGATCCAACCAATGTGAAGATTAATGATCCAAGCCAATGTGAAGATTGATGATCCAAGCTAATGTGAAGATTAATGATCCAACCAATGTGAAGATTAATGATCCAAGCCAATGTGAAGATTGATGATCCAAGCCAATGTGAAAGATTAATGACCCAAGCCAATGTGAAGATTGATGATCCAAGCTAATGTGAAGATTAATGATCCAACCAATGTGAAGATTAATGATCCAAGCCAATGTGAAGATTGATGATCCAAGCCAATGTGGATATTGATGATCCAAGAAAATATGAAGATTAATTATTGACCCTAACCAAGGTGGAAAATGGCAAACATTAAAAAATTACCACTAGGGAATAATTTAAAAAAAAATATTACTATCATCTTATAATAGTCTATTAATTCTTAAGACGAGTTTATGACAGGTGTAAATATTATTTAAATACACAAATGTTGTTTAAAATAATCTACAAAATCTAAAACATCGTCGATGGTTGATTTTCACTTTTTTACTAACAAGTACCGAAGTAAAAATTTTAGCGGTTAATAGTTTTGTTTAATTAGTATTTCAATCGTGAATAGGTGTGCGAGAAAGTTAGTGTATTGTTTTCGCACAGTTTATATTTTCTTCTCTAAATATAAAGTAAAAACCAAATTCTATTATGATATTCAATTGGAATTCATCTCAGAAAATTGAATTTCATTTTCAATATTATTTCTCCGACTGCGATAGGCTTATCTAAGATATAACACAACGAATCTGTATCACTTATTGTAGTTGTTACTGTAGGAGCTTGTTAGTCCCAAACAAAGTCTCTAGGGACTTCTAAAGTTTAAAGACGCTGATCACTTAAGCAATGCCTCATTTTTGATGGATGAAGGCACAGTTAAGGGCACAAAGGTAAACTGCCGAACAAGAAAGCACATAAAATGGACCACTGGGTATCATACATCAAATAATGTATTTATTACAATAAACAAGCAGGTATCTGTCCAAAAATCCTGGTCATTAAGATGTGAGTAACCTAACCCTCCTGTCCCGTCAAACTTGTTGAGACAAGATTCCATATAAAACATGGTTTTTATTTTATTATTTTTCCAAACTTGGAATTTCCATAATTTTTAAAATAACTAAATTCCTACTACGGTGATCTTTTAACTTTCTTTTTCAATAATAGACGACCTGAGAATCTTTTGAAAAGACATTGCGAGTACAGTATCCTCAAGGTCGGAATGTGTCTGGGGTGGAGAGGAAAAAAGGGGCCCCTGCCTTCGTTTGTTGCGTTTGCTTTCAGCGGTACAACCCCAATAAAAAAATAGACCTCAAATGCTTCTGTGTAAACGCCTACACTACTTTCGTTTCTTTTACTGGTGTAAATAAGAATAAAACGTTTACAAAATTAAACTTTTAAGAATTACCTTGTACTTAAACTTTAAGAATTAAATGTAGCTCAGCAGTAATTTGTGTACCTAGTTTTCTTGGAATAGGTTGGAATAGGTTCAAGTCAGAGGGAAACATGTAGAAGGGAGGACACGCCCATTACATCAGACCCACTCCTACCTAGTCATTGTTTGTCTTTTGCCGACGATGTCATCATGTGGGCTACCAAAAACCACATCCGAACATCTTGAAGGAACGCAACAATGTGTTGAAAAGACTACTACAACAAAGTGGAGAGCAACACATACCTATATCACCCCTCTATCAATATAGTGGGACAGTCTAACTACCGTGTAAACATTTCACCTGTCAAAACCACAACTTTATAAAGAGCATGTCAAACCCTTCTCAGATCTAAAAGAGTGCAATCAAAACTATCCATGTAATCTACCCACAACTGGAATGGCTGCATATTTACACAGATGAATCCAACATACCTGGATCCAGAGCAACTGGCGTCAGTTTCTACTGGCCCAAGTTCAGTGGCTAACCTCTAAATACGACGTCGAGTGCTTTGGTCCTTAGCAGAAACTAATTTAAACCTTATTAAGACACGTCTATAAGGTGGCAAAATGTAGTGAGAATTTATTTCAGTATACAAACAAACATAGTTGTTCTTAATAATACAATTCATTTAAAGTAATAAAAACATTCACCGTTTCATAAAAAAGTTTATCTCTCATAATTCAGTAGAAAAACCATGAAAGTATTAGTTGTCAAAACAATAATATTATTCAGGTTTATTGAATACTCCAATTAACAAGTAATCAGGTGATGTAAATACTATACCAGTTATACACGACAATACAGTCTATTTTCCTTATTTGTAGCATTTCGTATATTTTTTGTCTTCATATTTGCGTTATACTCTTCATAAAGTTAAAATTAAATTAATTATTACTATGCATATGGCATATAATATTTTCTGATGTTAGTTCTGTAAGGATAACGATAATATTTGTATTATAAATTCCCTGGTACAAAAAAACTAAACTAAACTAATTTATTGTATCACTATTTTTGTATTATGAATTGTTAAACATTACTGTTCTGTGTATAGTATGGCGGGGATAGTTGAACACCTCCCTGCCTAGATAGTTGTTTACCTAAGACTTATATTGGAGGTAAACACAAACTGTTTTGCCAGGTAAGCTGGCATTCCACTGTGTAGGACAGAATGTAGTATAACTAAATGTATGGTAAAACAATAAATAGTTGAGTTTTAGAAGATTAAGTGTTTTATAATAGAGCATCTTATAATACGGGCATCTTATAAGTGTTTTATAATACGGGCATCTATTTTAATTAAGGATAAAGCTATAATTCTGTGCCCGCTGTAATTTAACTGACAACGGTGTCCTAGTTTCATAGCCCTTATTTTAAGAGTATTTTAATTTTGAACAGCAAAAAAGTATTGCATTTTTTAAAGGAGTTCATCACAGCAAAGCACGTCAGTCGACTGTCTATAATGAGCCCCATTATTATTAGTCTATAATTAAACGTAATAGACTAAAGAAGTCATTTTCAAACTGTAGTCTAGGAAGTATATTTATGTATAGTTTATTTAGTAACCTTGAATATCCTAAAATTATTGATTGAGTTTTTGCTTTGTTGATTCTCAAACGATGTTTTATCGCCCAAAAAGAAATATGTTTAATGGTAATCTTTAAATTACAAATGAATTTTAAAGTTATAAATGGAATTTTAAATATTTCAGCACTGAATATATATAATTTAAATAAATGATAAATAACAAAAGTCCTAAAACCGACTCTTGTGGAACTCTACTAGAGACAGAACTCCAACCAGATCTATGTTCTCCTTCAAGGGGCTTACAGACAGGGAAAGTAGATGGGGCCAGTGCTTGCGGCAAGCTCTGGTCACTTGGTCACATGGCAGGCAAGTACACCTACACAGGGGGTAGACCCAACCTTAACGAAATTGTGCGAAGAAATAGGGTGTGGGTGAAACAAAGGGTGGGTAGAAAGGGATCACATCTTTCGAGTGATAGTGACAGAGGATCCTCTTGAATATAAACGTAATTTGAGAATTAGTGTGGGAAATTTTGAAGTGCTGTTGAGCCATTCATTTCGAAGCAAGACACTATCATGATACTTGCAATTCCTGATCGCCAAAAACTTGAAGTCACCCTTTGATATCTAACAAGTGATGATAGTTTTTAATCAATATAGTTATTATTTCGCATACCAGCAACCACAATTTCTAAGTTTTTACGTAAAGTTCTGCAAACTGTATTTGATATTTTACACAATTTTAAGTACCTAGGTCAAATGGATGGAGTTTATACTGTAACAAAACTTTTGTCATAGATCTCATATGAAACTAAGAGAGAGAGAGAGAGAGAGAGAGAGGAGAGAGAGAGAGAGAGAGAGAGAGAGAGAGAGAGAGAGAGAGAGAGAGAGAGAGAGAGAGAGAGAGAGAGAGAGAGAGAGAGAGAGAGAGAGAGAGAGAGAGAGAGAGAGAGAGAGAGAGAGAGAGAGAGAGAGAGAGAGAGAGAGAGAGAGAGAGAGAGAGAGAGAGAGAGAGAGAGAGAGAGAGAGAGAGAGAGAGAGAGAGAGAGAGAGAGAGAGAGAGAGAGAGAGAGAGAGAGCCAAATAGTATAACTTGGTTTTATTGATGAGTGCGTGAGAAATTTTATGCAATGATTTTATACCGTTTATTTTTTAGGACTAAGACATTTATTTTCTGCTGTATTTTGATTGATTCCCTCTTCCACTGCTCCATTTCAATATTATTAAGTTCTCCTCAGGCTTTGTCAACTTCCACAAGACCTGTTGAATATCGAGCGGAGTAGATTGCACCTAGGCAACGCTTTACATCACAACAAAACCCCTTTTATAGCGCCGACACCACTGCATAAACCGTCATGGAGTTTCACAACACATTTCAGGTAAGAATTGTATTTTTAATCTGTAGCTCACAATATATGTCAATCAGGCACAGATTCAACCAAACATCAGTCAAGTTCAACGACCTTTGTGTGTTTATAGGACAGACAAAATCGATAAATTGTTTATAGGCTTTCTGTAGATTCATTTTACCTAATTATGGTGACGTCACAAATTTAAGTGTGTTTGTTAATTTTATTAGCATTCCAGAAACTACTATTTAAAATAATCGGTGCAAACAAAACTTTGTAAAAACACTTTCTCATACCAATCAACAACACTACAAACTCTTACCAAACAAAAAAATTAGTTGTTAAAATTATCGTGAGGTTTAAAAAAATAAGGTAATAGAACAAAAGGACATAGCCTACTATTTCAAAATCGGATGATTACTTTGGTAATTTCCTGTCATAAATTTAAATATAACCTACAAAGTAGATTTATAACAAATATTTGTTCACTTAAATAGCGTCATAACTTGATTTGCTTGTGCAATAAACTTAATTACCTAAACGTTAATGGTATTTGATTGAAATCGCGTTTTAATTATGTGGACCAATGTTATTTTCGTTTTTGGCAGAATTTAAAAGACCTGATCGTAATATTTGTTCACTAACGATTTTTCACACCGGTTTGTGTTATTATTATTCACATTTTACCGAAATCGGCAAAGTAAATTTTGAGAAATTTATCTTTATAATAGCTTCATGGGCGATTGTTTTCGCTGATGTCCCCCAAACTGATTTCTTTAAGTTAGCGACCAGTAGGCTACGTTTTATTTAGTAACATTTAAGAAACATGTTTAAGAGTTGATTTTTTAAATTAAAATTTTTGATTTTGGTCTTAAGATGAATTAAATTTTTAATTTTAATGAATTACTCTTAAATTTTAATGAATTAGACAAAATTTATAAAATTTCTTTGTAAAAAGGATAACCAGATGACACGCCCACATACCAGATTTGATCAAAATCAATACCTTATTCATCTTGGCTGCAGAGCATTACACAGACGACAGACAGAAATATGCTCAGGGGACCCTCAAAAATTTGATATTGAGTTTTTTGATCAATCACATAACTTTCTCTATGTTACCTATATATGATAATATAATCAAAAGGATTCATCCCACCCAAAAAAGTCAATTCAGAAATTATCTGTCATAAATAGAACCTTGCAACCAGTCTTTCGAAGGAAGAATACTTCCAAAAATTCTTTTTTTTTACATATGATTTGGCACATTGGTACTGGGTCAAAAACCTTCACATTTTAATAAGTTTTTTATTAAATTCTTTAGCTGATTTTGAGATTCATTTTAAAATGGTAGTTCATTTTCACTTTTCGACCAAACACCCTATAAAAATACCTAGCAAACCGTGGTAAGTTACTGGCTCTCCTCTTCCAACCTAAGTTGGTGTCGTTCAGCAGCTACCTCACATGCAGTGGTGCATGGACCTGCAGTTCAGTCCTCTGTCCTCTGCCCAAGAGCAAATCTTCTGAAAGTAGAAGATCATTTTTAATGAACACAGAATTGTTACCATTTAACGTTGGTGGCAGGAAATGAAGGCTCAACAAGTTATCAACAACGACGCCGATCCACACATCCACTTTGAACTTTTCTTGTTGCCTTCCTTGAAATAAGGGCAAGGAGATTTTCACCTACCCATTGATTGTTTTCGAAGTTTGTAATGCCACCTTTTAATGATCGCCTCATCAGACTTCAACACCGAGAAAGTGAATTTAGGATTTACATCCTCCTCTACAGGATAAATTGACTCTAGCTAGATAATCGGCAGGTACAAGTACTTTAACTCGTTGCATTTGATAAGGATACAATTACACGTTCCATTCCAAAGTAATTAATAATAATAAATGTAATTAATTTGTTTTAATTTTATTAGTTATCGTAGGAATATATTAGTATATTTATAACAGTACCTTGCTCAGTATATTTATTCCGTATTTGCTCTAATCGCATTCAGTATAATGCAAACAAAAACAAATCTTTCTATAAAATAATAAACTGTATGTTATTGATTGAGGTGTTGACATTCCACTACTTATACATACAGTTTAATTACAAGTATCTTGTAAATTGTTGAAAAATAAGTGTATAAATCGTAATGTTTTATTCGTAAACCTCGTTATTAAAAGTAAGATATATGTTTTTCAGAATTTGTATTCTAAATTAAATGGAATTCAGTTTCTGTTATAGTTATTTTGTTTCTAAGTTAAAATTTTAAAACGTTGTAATATTAGAATTAGAAAAAGTAAATGGAATGAATATATACCATTATATGCAAACAAACATGAAAGGAGTATTAATGTTATAAATATATTTAATCAAAACCCAGTTATTAATTGGTACTGGAATTTGTGTTATAATTGAAATTGTGAGATATTTCGATACAACATTGTTGTCTCATTGATATTTGTGGGTATATTTTGCAGTATTTTAATTTAATTCAGTAACTAAAACGTTTTATACATTTTTGTTGACAACATTATCTATGGTTTTAAATTTTATAATAATATCATTGTTCTTCAACTATTAAATTTTGGGACTTATCATAATTTTCACTTTCATATTTGTTATTACCCTTTCTTTGATATTAAAAAAACTGTTGTGAAATTCAAATTATTAATTGATAATTCTCGTAACAAAAATTACATGACCAAAACTAAATAAAAATATGTGTAATAGTTATTGTTCACTGATGTTCCTTTAAATACACTATTGCACATTTCAATAGCATAGTTATTATCACCAGAGTTCTACTATTGAACTGGAAGTAACATGTATCGCAATGGAGGAGTGGAAGAGGTGGTAGGTCACAATGCCTTTATTTCAGTTTAATGTGTTAGTTTTTGTTTAACAGTAGAAATCTTTAAAAAAATATGTTATCGAAATGTATATAAGAGTATGTAGCGGAATAAATAAGACACATGCAGAATATTTGTTTTTATATTGGTCTTGTGTTTGTTGTTAGACAAATTACCAATTAAAACTATGTATTATTTTTGCTGTATGTTGTGAATAACTACTCTATGCATACCTAAAAATATATAAAAGTTTTGACTTTTTTTTATGCTTTACTTTCTCTCGTTTTAAAAATAATATTATTCACGAAGGCTGTAATTTTTAATCAATTATATTACAAGTGACAATATATCTCGTCTGTCAGAAAAAAAGGTTTCTAATGAATTCTTCGTGTTTTTAATCGAGATAAAATTTAATAAGTTTAATATTAAATTGCCCAGTGATTGTATTAAGAAAATTTGTAAAATGACTATTACAAGTAGGGCCTAATTTAAAAAAATTGTAATTGAAGTAATCAAGACAAAGTAAACATATCTGGGGTAAAAGAACATTAAAACCGTTTCATTTTTTGGAAAATTTTTAATATGCAGCTGTCATTAAAAATTACATTCAAAATAAGCCATCATGTCCAGAGCTATGATAATGTCGGTAGTAGAAACATTAAAAAAAATTATCCTACAATTATTAAGTTAAGATATTATATACAATTTATTATTTTAAAAAAATGGATTCCCGAACTTTAAAAATTGAGTTTCATAACATGCATTAAACTTGATTTATCCTAATTTACAAACTTTTCAATAGAGTTAGTGTAGTTTATGTCCGGACCAAAATTTGTGTTTTAATTTTTTTTTAAATCATGTGATGAGGATAAAATTATTTTTACATTTACTTTATTCTAACCATAAAAACTAGGCATTCAAAATTTCGTTTTAAGACTCGACATACCGGTTGTAAAATATCACTAAAAATACGTGCATTACCTGTATTTAAAGGAACTGCTGTATCTAAAATTCTCTAATAGCTTATAAGTTGAATTGTTTTTTTTAAAGGAAAATCGGAAAAATACTGTCAAGTCTAATCTAGAATATTCAGTTAAAATATATTGGTAGTTTTTTTTCATTAACTTGGTAAATAATTGTAACTGTAAGTATATTACAAATAGCTCAAGTAAAAAATGTCGAAGATAAAATATATGTCTTACAATTTGAATTTTATCTAATTATCGAATCTAGGAACGACATATTTAGGTTCTTATCCTATCTACGACAGTTAATTTAGCTCCTATTCATTTCAGTTTGATTCCATATAGTCTTATCTGATCAAATGTTGTTTAATGTCATTATAATCAGTTTTTAAAAAAAATTACTTTAAAAAAAAGTAAAAGTTACTGTTTTTGAGTAGGGATGGAGGAAAAATTAATTGACCTATGAACAAAATAATAATGTGACCACTAAATTACTTTCCAATTGCCTTTGTAGAAAACTGATATTAAATACTCGTACAATCTTACAAACTTTAAAAATTGTATTACTTTAGAAAATTGGCAAATAAATAATTAAAATTTTGAGTTCCAAGAAACTGGAGTAAAATTTGAACCCACAACTCCTCAATAATTTTTCAATTAATGTTTTTTAATTAAATTTGGTAAGTAGACCAAATTTATTATTAACCATATCTCTGGCCCTTTTTTCTTTTTTTTATAACTAAAATTTTGATGATTTTGATTTAATCTAGCCCAAAGGACCTAAACACAATATATTGGTTGTAATTGTTCTGAAATTCCAGTTCTAAAGTTTACAGTTAAAAAGATACGATGGCAGAATTTAGTTATATTGGTTTTAAAAATATCATTAAAAATTTCTGAGAAATATTAAGGTTAGTAACTAAGCTAGAATACCAAATTTCAATTATAAGATAATTATGTTTCAGAATTAATGTAATAAAACCTCTACCACATTCAGTGAAAAATATTAATTACACTTTCGCTTTTAGTTGAAAAGATTCCAAATAGATATCTGATTGCTCCTCCAACTAATACACTTTTTTCTATCGTGTTTGGTTGATATAAAAATCTAAACTATAATAAAACTCAATATTAATACTAAATTTTGTAATAATCGTCCAAATAATGTGATCACAAAGACGATATATTAAAAATCAACAAATATCAGTTAATAAACTAAACTGCAATTTTTCTAGCTAACAAATTCAAAATATATAAACAACATGTATATCAAATTTCATAAAAAAATAATTGTATCAAAATTAAATTATGATTATATTAATAATTTTTGTAATAGTTACCGTATAAAAATTTTATATTATAAGAAACTAACAAACATAAATAATACACTTTTCTATTAGTCCATAAATATATTAAATAATAGTCCATTCACATGAAATAAACAACAACCGTGAAAACTTCAATCACCAAGTTTTCACGATTTTCAACAATATACGTCATATGTTTGTTCAACACAAGGTTTAATGATTAACTCATTCTCCTTAGTCATAACATCTACACAAACTTATTGATTGAGGATTATGACTTTTAGATTAAAACTTTCTCTTGGACAAATATAGCGTTTACAGTTAGTTATAATTTAGTTATTGTAGCTCATGTATCACTGAGGATGGCAACTTTGTCGTTGAAACACATTTGATTAAGTAAACGTAATTATTATGAGACCTTGTGTTCGAGTTTTATTCTATCTGCACCACTATTGATTAACTTGTTTTGGTTTCTAAACCTGCTTTAACATTAAAGTAACATACATGCTATAAGTTTTATTTCTTAAAAAAAAATTTTTTAATTAATTTCTGGGAGCTAGGATCAGTGCACGTTTAATGGTCTTGACTGTGGGTTGCACAAGTCGGACCTTTCTATTAATTATTTTGCAAAAAGGGAATTAGTTCATATGATTTAAAGCTTGCTTTTGTTTACTAATTCAAATCTACTCCATGGTTAAATAGATATGCACAAATTTACTCCGTAATATAGTATAATAAATACAAAATAGTGTAAATATGTTGATTTGAAATATAATATCATAATATCATATTAACAAAACTATTGTTAATTTTCAATTCTTAGGTAATAAGAATGTCATTGTTTTTGGGTTTTATAAAAACTTACATACTTAACAATTGTGTTTTAATATATCAACTTTATGTAAAAGTTTATAAACTGTAAGTCTTTACACTAACATAGACATAAGTTGTTATATCAAAAATTATATACATTGTGTATGGTGCAAACATTTTTTATTGTTTTTCTTTATTTTAGTGACTCCATGGATGGTCAGACCATCATTCTTATTGACAATGCTGGATTTGTTCACAAACTTCACGAAGACTCTCCATCGCCAATAGCTTTTTGTGTTATACTTAGCATCTTCTTTCTATTAGGTTTTACATTCAATTTTACATTATTGGTATCAATCATTTTAAACAAAGAGCTGAGAAATGTAGTATTCAATATAATAATTGTGTTTATCACTATAGCATGTCTCTTGGACTGTGTTATCAATGAAACAACAGCATTTGTATTCTTGTTGTCATGGAGATGGATTGCTTCAACATGGTGGTGCGAGAGTTCTGCTGCAACTTTCTTATTTATCTTGATAATTCAAACTTCAGGAATTTGCCTGCTCTGTCTAGAGAGATATCTTGCACTTAAAGAAAAATATCTTGACATGAAAGAAACGTTCACATTTATTGTGTCATGTTGGATTTTCGGCATAGTTTCTGTTATTCCAATTTGTCTTGGAAATTCACCTGTTAACTATTTTCCAAGCAGGTAATTATGTTTTGTGTATATTAATAGTTGTTTAGTTTACTGTCTGTAAAGGTTATTTAATTCTGCTGAATGCTTAAAAAAATACAAAGTCTTGGATATTTCTCAAAAAACCTTAACTACCAGCACAAAGACAAAAGCAACACTGATTATTATGAAACTATTAAACAGAAAACAACCAATGTAATAAATAGTATGTTTGCAATTAATTTACATTAAATTTGGAAGATAATTCGAATTTTTTATCTAAACAACATTTAAATAAATAGGCTACACCTACTTCATTTATCAAAAAGCAGGAATTTTGTTCCCCAATAGGAAACGTTATTTGTTTCTATTGTGTTACTCATGTGGGGGAGGAACATTATTCATGGTTTTGAAAAATAAAGTAGTTGTAGCCAATAAGTTGTGTATGATATAATAATATAAGCTCCTTCATTTGATAAAGTTAGAGTAATTTAAGTTGAAAATTAATTATTTCAAAATCTTATAATTGATCAAATATTCTGAGAGCTGGATATAAATTTACCAGTTTTTTTTTGTATACCATTGAACAGAACCATTGAATATTTTTATTGGTTTTCTATCTGTTAATATTTAATTATTATTATAGGATGAATTGTATAATGTTAAATTATTTATTGTACTCAACATATAACAATTATTTAAAAAAATTATAATTACAGCAAACACCAATATTTTCAATACTAAATTTAATAACTAATCTAAATATGTTCAATACTATTAATACAATTAAAACACCAAAGTATATACTTATGAGGACCATACACCACTTCCCCATCTCTCTTGAAGTAGAAATAAGTAGGAAAATAGATTATTTCTAAGTTTAATAGAAAAAAATAGGAAAATAATCTTGCATTGTATTTTTATTCATAATGTCAGACATTGCTATTTTTATCCTATTTTGATTGAATTTTTGAATGAAAATTGGGTGTGAGCAGTCTAGAGTGAACCATATTAGTGCAGTTTTTTTACTTGTCATGACTCACATTTCAAGTGAAGTTTTATTTGGATACTTGCACCAGTAAGTTTGTATAGACAAAGCAATCTTCTGAGTATTTTTTAATATTATTCAAGGAACTTTTGTATTTTGTCTTACAATTTGTGCCTATACACTAGTAAACACTGAGAGTATATTTTTTAATTTACTTGCATCCCTAAACAACCTGCTCTTAAGTCCTTTAACTAGCAACCTTCTAGTAAATTTTCCACTGAAAAATCCTCTATCACCATACCAAAAACTATAAAATCCTGTCATATTATTAAATTGTTTCAGAAATGTCTGTGGTGTAATACAAGGAAATGAGAATATCTCCATATGGACTTTAGTTTTTGGGTTCATTACACCATGGATTACCATATCTGTTTTAATTACAGCATGTTTCATAAAATTCTACAAGAAACTAAGAGCCATACAAGATGTTCCCGTCCTATCATCACTTCAAGGAAGCGCATCACGTTTACAAATACCGACAATGGAAGAGAAACATTATAAAGTGACATTAAAAATTTTACTTTTTTACTGTATTTTAATGTTACCTCATGCTTTAATTGTAATGGTATCACAAATAACTACTCCCTACTTTTACAAAAATCATTGGGAAAACCCAAAAAATACAACTACAAGTTTCCCTAAATTGGTTGAAACGGGTTCGCATGATGATATTTTTACATGGACTCGATATCAGTACAATATAATCACACCTGTTATAGTTTTTATTACTTATAAAGATATAAGAAAACATTGTAAGTTATTATTTCTTCATCGCCAACAACAAAATTCTGTAAATAATTTAGAATCAAAACCATTATCTAATGTTCGAAATAATTTTGTAGGAACTTCACATGCAAGTGCACCTGATGTCGTTTCACATATGTTAACACCTGTTTTATTTGCATCATCAAATGGTTTGCATTTGAGAACAATCGGAAGTGAAAATGAGGAAGAAATAGAGACTAAAAGAAAATCTTCAAATTGTAATCCTCCATTTGGTGTTAATGTTTGTGATTTAACTATAGAGGATGCTAAAATACTCACCGTTAAAAATGCAAGTGTCATGGCGCCATTCGATGAAAGTGAAGAAGTGTTTATTCGACCAAGGGATGAAGGCTGTGGCAAGAAAAATGTTAGATTTGCTTCAGTGGTGAATGAAATACCACTCTTAGAAAGTGGCGTCTTTGGCTCACCAGATGAGACCACAGATGAAGCAAGCAGAACACATACGGTCGAGTTACCTATTTTTGTTAAAGTTAAGGCTGAAATTAATTCTAGTAATGACACTTTCATCAAAAGTAGTGAAATGTAAAATGTTTTATAGTGTGTGTGTTATTTTTAATTGTAGATATAGTAAATAAGGTGCGTTAAAATTGTGTTAACACTTAAATGGGATAAAACACTTATTTTTAAACAAATTAATATTTAATTACTTTATAAATGGAATATTAGGTATTTAAGATCTTTTGTTGTCCATTGTTATAAATACATAATAGGAAGTGATTGAAAATATGACAAATATTCATATATTCTATGAAATATTTACAAATGTACAAATAAAACAATTAGGACTGGCTAACCATTTTAACCGGATCTGATGGTTTGGTTAAAAAATAATAAAATAAAATAATGTGTACTTTGGTTTATCTCTCACATACTTGTTCGCTTCTGTGTGTCTTGTTTATCTAACAATTAAACAAGGTCAAAATATGAAAATAAAATTTTGAATATCTTAGTTTAGCTCAACTCCCTAATATTTAGTATAAACAATTTTCTCTAAAATTATAATTTTATTGCTTAGAACTCATAAAATGAAAACCTAAATTAAAAAACTTAAGGACAAAATATGTGTTAGGGTATTAAAATTGGTGTTGGATGGTGAAAATTTGCTTCCTCCACATTAGCTAATCAGCTATTTTGGTATTCTATAAACTTACTAGAAAATAGTTATTTTCCACTCAAATACAATCCTTAGGGACAAATCTTTTGTAAATTTTGATCCCTCACATCAGCACTCCTGGGTGTGAAGTATACTTCAATACTGAGTTTTAATTTGAAATCATTATTATTTTTTAAAAAACCTTGTATTATTCATGAATAACAAGTGATATCAAATAAATTTTTAACCACTTGTATTTATTTCATTGTAAAATAAACTGGTTGTTTGAAATAGATGATTAACATAATGAGAGACTGTTCTAAAAAATCTGGTCTTGTGGTCACCATAGGCAGTGACAATATTTTCATTGAAAACTATCTAATTGTTAGTGTACACTTTTGTACGAAAGAAAAAGAAGAAGATATGTACATAAGCTTATTGCTTAATGGTCACAATGTATTTAATGGATATTCAGGGTTAGGCAAAAGTACCTACTGAATATATATTTTTAGTATATATTAGCTTAGATATATCCTATAGTTAGCTTAGATAAACAGCTTTTTAAAGCTTAGTTTCATGAATTTGTATATTGAGCATTGTGAAGTTAAGAAATATAGTTTGTTACATAGCAGTTTTTATTTATTAAACATATAAAGTTATTTACTGTCTGGAGTATTTTTTTTAGTACTTTACTTACTAAAATTTATAAAATAATTAAATGCTCATAAATGAAAAAATTAAGAGAAATAGCTATTGTAAAAATCATTCCAATGTCAAGTAGTAACAACTTCCTACGTCATCCTGTAGTTGAGATAACATAATATGATAATTTAGCCTAAACATGTATTTGGTTTACCAATACTTTGTGATACCTAACATCCTTGTGTACTAAGTAGTTGTGTTCCCAAATTTTGCATTCATTGCCAGCTAACTCTTTTTCCTTTTATCAAGATGAGGCGAATGTAATTTCTGTCCTTCTGACATGCAATGGCAGTTTTTTCTCTTGTACTCAAGATGTATTATTTAAGTATGTAAAAAATAAACTATTGATGTAAATGGTAAGTAGCTGAGTTCTTTGTAGTCTTTGTTTAATTATATGAATCAAAACTAAAAATAACTTACTATTAAGTCACGTCCAAGAGTAAACATGTTTTACAGAATCTTTGTAATAATTTATTATGCATACAACAGAGATTTCATGAAGATACCAATTTTATATTCAAACTACATAAGTCAACATACAACATACATTTTCAAGATTAGATTGGAGAAATGTGGTATTTCTGTAGTGTGAGAATTTGTAAGAATAAATCGTCTTATATCGTAAAAGTAGAAAATAACATGTATATACAGAATGTAATATGAATCCTAAAACAATGTGTTATGTCAATTAAGATCTTATTATTCAGTATGAAATGTAAGACTCAATTTATACTCAATGTAGAAGTTGTATGTAGTGAAATAAAAACATTTTTATACATGAACAAATGTAAGGGGTGTATTAATTTTATTAAATAATGTTCTATCAAAAATAATAATAATCGTGTTGCAAAACAACCCATGACAAACTACTCCATAACAAAGTAGCTTTCAGCTAGGTCATCACATCAAGACCACTGAACTGTAATTCTATAATTATTCACAACAATAATTCATTATCAACTGCAGTTTTATCACTGTATTCAATGATTCTGGGCAATACTATAAATGTTTGAATCTACACAGGAATTGAATTTAGCAACATCTGCCACACAAAGCTAGTGCACTAGACCAACCAGGGCCTAATTGTTAAATAAAGAGCAATCTGAAATTCCATTTTATGAGTGAGTATTTTTACATAGAGATATCACTCCTGCTAAATACAGCACAGTATGTAGGCTGATTTATTGTTTAAGTAAATAAATTGTATAAACATAAACTATAATATTAATAATAACATCTGATTTTATGACCAAGATTACTTCATTTTAGAAACATTCAACATCAGTGTAGCATATCACGCACCTTACAGTGGACGTCTCCACATTCTGTTATGTTAAAGTGGTTGGTACAAGAGTACTTACCAAAAAAGAGTCTTATCAGAGCCCATTTTTGAAATGGGTCAACGGTTACTTTAGTAATTTATCATGCCTCAGTGAGGTTTTCCAAAAGTCATTGTTAAAAATGAAAGTATTAAAAGATGCAATCACCAGAAATATCTCTATCAATGAAATCATTGTTGTTAGTTAAGTCCTAATGCAAAGAAAGGGTTTAATTGTTTTTGTTAAGACAAACCTTTAAGCAATTATCTGCTTTCATGGTTACCAATATAATAAATGAATAATCCATTGGTTTTGTTACAATTTTTATTAACTCCATTTCTTTCCATTCATCAAACATATGATATATCCATTCATCAATGCATATATATAATTTCACCAAAAGATGAACATAAAATAATATAAATAAACTTTTGCATATATTTCGGCTTTGCTCCTGTCTTTTGTACAAAAATGAGAGATTACAGGTATAACTATAATATTATTATATCTATCATATTTGTACTCTCTCTCTCTCTCTCTCTCTCTCTCTCTCTCTCTCTCTCTCTCTCTCTCTCTCTCTCTCTCTCCCTCTCCCTCTCTCTCTCTCTCTCTCTCTCTCTCTCTCTCCTCTCTCTCCCCCTCTCTCTTATTTTTTTGACAAAGGTAGGAACCGAAATATACTAAAAATGTATATTTATATTTATTACTTATTGTCCATTATTTACAGGGTTATCTTTTACTGAATCATATAATATAATTATATTATTAATAGTAGTAGTATGTGTCTAATAAACAGAAATTTGATTCCCACATAGCTATAATGCTCATTAGGACTAAGTCATCTAGTTTAGAGTGCTTCTTAATATTTTCACAGCTCCAGACCAGATTAAGAGTATTAAAATGAACAATGCGAAAATCAGGAAACTTGTGAAAGTGTTAATTTTTACATCAGAACTGGGACAGTAACATGATTACATCCATCAATTTGCTTTTATAAAAGAATGCTCTCAATTATTTAGAAAACTATAAATACTACCTTCTAAACAACAGTGCCATAATTTAACAAATAGCGCTACTAATAAACATTCTGATTTATAAGATATATTGGAATCAATAAATCCATTGTTACGCATTGTGTTAAACATGCAACTTGTATTCAATCTAAACATACAATTACTATTTAACATCAGTAAATCAATAATCAATACTCGTATATTTGTAATAAATACTTGTGTTTTGGACATTTAAAATCTATTTTGGTTATGTATTGTTATAACACCAGAGAAACTAGGTACATCTACTAATATTTCTTGGTTTACAATCAGAAGTGCAGAACTAAACATTCATTTCACAATCTGTGAGAGCTTTTCTTTTACAATATTTGTATTTCTTGAACAGTGTTTCAGAATAAAAATAATTTATAAATACTTAACAATATAATATAAAATATATTAATTTTATTTCACATTCCTATTCACATTTCACAATTGTGCACAGCGTCAATATAA
The DNA here is from genome assembly GCA_963513935.1 of Aphrophora alni. Classification (NCBI taxonomy): domain Eukaryota; kingdom Metazoa; phylum Arthropoda; class Insecta; order Hemiptera; family Aphrophoridae; genus Aphrophora; species Aphrophora alni. The sequence continues at coordinate 104,223,211 of OY740768.1, read as the reverse complement.
TGTTTATCTCTGTCACTCAATGAAAGTTGTAAGTTCTGACAATTATTCATCAGGTCTTCATCACTGATGTTCCGAAAGCCTCTAATGTGATACATAAAGCCAAAATTGTGATTATGTTTGGAATTTAAGGGACCATTTAGATACCAGCCCTGGCACTGCAACCTATGGCCTATTGTGCAACTAAAGCCTCTTCATTCTAGCTTAGCAGGTTTGTTCCCCTTACAAGTTTAAATAATCCACTATCTACCTCTTCCAACATTAGTTCCCAGGAATTTGGAATCCAAATACTTTTCACCTCTTATTGGTCAGGGCCTCACAATTGAAAATTATGTGGTTTTCGTTCTCCTCGTCCTTCCCACACAGTCTACACACAGTTTTGCCCTTATAAGCTCCTACTCTGTGTCAATGCACTCTCAGACCACAGTGTCCCATAATCACTTGTCCCCTACTTTGGGTCATTATTGTCCTCTCAGGATTACCTGAGTGGATGCACTTATGTAATGATTTCCTATGGTTATGCCCCTTAAGGCTTATCTTTGCTGGTGTTGTACATGAACACCACTATTTATGAACATTTTTGCCCGGATATTTCTACAGCTGGCTTAGGTCCTACAAACTCTGATGCAGTGCCCTGTTTAGCTTGTAGTTCCTCTATCTCATTCCCCTCAACTCTCTTATGCCCCTGCACCCAGTACAAAGTTACCTGGTTTCCTTAGGTTAAAAGGTTGAAGTTCTCACTGCATTCCCACACTATCCTAGATTATATGGTAGTTCCTGAAAGTGCATTAATTGCAGCTGACTATCTGTATATATGAGGTATTCATAAAGTAAGTACAGTTTTGAAAAAGAAAAAACAAAAAAACTAGTAAAACACTAATTTTTCAATCCAATTTTATTTTTACATGAAAGAGCAATAATAAACTAATTTTCTACATAGTTTCCGACAATGTTCAATTGTCGTAGCGGGTGGCAAGCTTTACTACACCTTCTGCATAGAAACTTCCTGCCGGTATCGATAGCCACGTTTCCACAGCATTTTTCACCTCATCATTAGATCCAAAATGCTTGCCGCCTAGTTCACGCTTAATGTGCAGGAACAAGTGGTAGTTGTATGGTGTCAAGTCTGGACTGTATGGTGGGTGATCGTTTGCTCCATACAAAAATGTCGAATCACCGTTTGAGTATCATCAGCAGTATAAGGCCGACCATTGTCATGGAGCAACACAATTCCCTTACTGAGCATTTCTTTCCATTTGTTTTGAATTCCATGTCGTAGTTTTCTTAAAGTCCCACAATATCGTGCCGCATTAATGGTTTCACATTTAAGAAGAAATTCAGTAAGCAAAATCCTTTTTCTATCCCAGAACACAGTGCACATGATTTTTTGTGCTGACATTGTCGTTTTGAACTCTTTTTTTTGGAGATTGAGTGTGTCTCCACTACATTGACTGTTGCTTGGATTCTCCTGAAACATAACGAACCCAAGTTTCAACATTGTCACAATTTGGTTTAAAAAGTCTTCTCCCACTTCACTGTACTGTGTGAGAAATGTTGAAGCACTTCCAAGTCGCTTGATTTTGTGAACATCAGTAAGTATTTTTGGAACCCATTGGGAACACAGCTTGTGATAACCTAAGCGGTATGTAACAATTTTGTACAAAACAGTTTGTGAAATTTGCAGAAATTCATCGGAAATCGTTGTAATTGTGAAACGTCTGTTCTCATGGATTTTATCCTCAACTTTTCTTACCATAGTTTTTGACAACAGAAGGCCGACCACTCCGAGCCTCATTGTGGACATTTGTTCGACCTTCATTAAACATTTTTACCCACTTTCTTACCATCCATTACTCATTGCATCTTCACTGTAATCATCTTTAACTGAACGATAAATTTCAGCCGGTTTCATATCCCTTGCATTCATAGTCGGCAGGATCAGTAATAGTCTTAAACATTATTTAAATGTGCACAGCAAACTGAAAACACAACATAGAACAACCAAAATGACGTCAGTTGAGAGCCAGTGAACAAGGAAGACTAGCGTGCATGCACGTAATGAATGAATCAGTAGTTACTTTCCGAATACATCTCGTATGTGGATACGGTTTTTCTTAGAGTTCAACTTCAGATATTCCTGGATACAGTCATTTATGGCTATAATCTTGGACTAAAAAACTGTGGTATATTGTCCCAAGGGAAACGAATGTTTCAACCTCAGTCTCAGCCCATATACTCTGGCACCAGTACTTACTGTTGTCATTGTACTATCGGGATACCACACTAGCTTTCCTGTGTTTCCTAGAACTCGATTTTCATCTACATGGGTCAGTGTAACTTCAAAAGGTTTTGAAAATGAGTATCTGGTTTCTATACCTATACTTATTTCTTATAGCTACCTATACTTAGCTCTACTAGTGACAGAGCTCTTTTTCATGAGATCTACCACTGTGTTCCCAAACCTCTCTTGAATAAGCACCATTACATAATCTGCATATCCTTAGGTGTAGTAACCCTCTGATGAGAGATGGTTTAGAAATATGTCAAACACCAGACACCACAGAAGTGGAAAAGGAACTCCCTCTGCTGACAGCCGCTTGTGACCTCAGCCTTCAGCTCCTCTTCCAGTACTTTAGCTACAACTGTCCTCCCATTGAAAATATCCCTTCCTACTCGCACATGGTTTTATTATTCCCGTGATATGATAGAATCCGGAAAATCGAATCTTGCAAGGCATTGTCAAAAGCTCCCTTGATGTTGAGAAATATACCAAGGGTATATTCACGGTTATTGAGAATCTTTGAACTAGACTATAAAGTGCTCTCTTGCACCCTTTAGATGACTGGTACGCATGTTGGCATGTTGACGTATGTCCAAAGGGATCATAGTTCTGCGTGTATGTTTCTCTACCAGTTTTTCTAGTGTCTTCAGAATAAAGGAAGTTAAACTGATCGGTCTGTAAACTTTAGCCTCAGCATAGGAGGTAGGTCCTGACTTAGATATGAACACTGCTCTGGCGGCCTTCCACACTTGAGGTACATACTTGGTGGCTAAACACACACAGAACAATCTCCACAAGATGGGATTGATGTATGTTTTCAATTTCTGCAATAGAGCCAGAAAAATCTCATCTGGATCCGGTGATTTGAATGGGTGAAAATAATTAATAGCACACCTGATTTTATCAATATTAACTATTTGGTTAGCAATGTGCCAGTTCTCCCTAGTTTTTTTTAGTTCCCTGTGTAGGGAATGTCTGACCCTCGCTCCCCATCTGTTCTTTTGATAACCGAGTCTGGAAAAAGTGCTCTGAGTAGGACTTCAACCGTTTCCTTCCCGATTTATGTTAATTTTTACACTTGGACCTATAAGACTCCATTGTGTTGGGGGGGGGGGAGGGGCTGAGGTAATTATCTTATGAAGTCTTGTTTTTTGGGGTAGTACAATCTATTTCCCCACAGAACTTCTTCCAGGATTACATCTTGGATTTTTAATATTTTTATTGTACTCAGTGAGGGAACGTTTGTAAGCATCCTATCTACCATATTGTTTGGCTATATTGAACAACCGCCTAATCTGTTTCCTGTGGTCAGAGAGTGATTGAGTCCAACACTTGTAGTGGTGTTGTTTTTCAACTATTGACACTCGTTACTTAACACAGCCTGTGTTATTCTTATGGAAATCTGATAAAGCATCACAAACTTTGCTTATTTGGTACCTCACAGCTTTTACAGATTAACTTCTGCATTCCTACCTGGTTTCGGAAACTGGTTTGAGAGAAATATTGACATACGACTTTAAAATACTCCGCCTTTCACTTGAGCAAGAAAAAACTGTATATAAATTTTGCAAAATGCCTAAAAATATCAGCACTTGAGCACAAGATGAAGAAGAGTCTCCCAACACTAGGTTCCAGCTGTGGCTACAACATGGTTTAAAAAATTCAAGAGGATTTATGATGAGTAGCCTTCTTTGTACATCACTTTTTCCTCATGTATATTAGCTTTATTTTCATAACCTTGTCCTCTACAGTTGGCAAGGGACAACCCTAACTCCTCCAATTATGTAGTCGGCCAGGTTCTTACTGTAGTTTTTTCTACAGCTACAAATTCAACAAAATGTTCTTAAATTTTTGAAGTGTCTGTGTTTGTTATTCTCAGAATGATAAATTGTTGCTCAATCCGAGCAATATCTCGAGTGCAGTTCAGAATGATTGTGGATAGCTTATTCTTTAATACTTTATCCACTATTTTAGCTTAATATGATTGACTATTATTTCAGAAAAATCATTCTTAATATTTTTACTGTTAGTGGTTTCTAACAACTGTCTTTTTCATAGCTTGGTCCAAGTGATCTGGCAAGGTTGGGTCGAATTGTGCAATTCATTTATTCAAATCCAAAAAATTTCCACTGGAATTCAAGTCTAACAACCTCTCTATGTCCTCTGAAAGCCATGTTTTGGTTAGCCTAAAATTGTACGATAGCAAATTACTTTTCTTAAATGTCTCTCCAGCACTGTTGTTCAGCTTGAATCAGAGGTTGGGTTTGTGAATCAATGGTTTTCCACAAGACAGGCTGTTTTTTTTTTAGATTTAGCCAATTTGTTATATATTCTTTGTGAAACTTGCTGTTTTCATGAGACTTGAGCGCCTCAGATAGATGCTTCCAGTCACTGATACCTTCATTGGATCCAAGAGTACTGTTAGGAGTACGTCTTAAAGGGAATAAGTGACACGTAAAACAGTAAACAGCATCTTTTGACTCTGAATAACAACCATCACCTATGTTGTTCTTCACCATTTGTCAGTGTTTTTATGAAATGAGTGTCCCTAAAATGTCATTTACTTTCATTTTTATGGTAAGATTTGTTGTAGACTCTTAGACTCTTACCGAACATTTTTGAACTATACTAGTTACTTCTAAGTCACTTAATTGTCTAGGCCATTAAAAAGGGTCACTCACAGAGTCACATGGGTCAGTTTCCCCATGGAGGTTTCCCCATCCACATCATTATCTTCTAGTTTAGGTGATGACGAGGATGTTGAATTTGGATAACGCACCTCTCTGCTTCCGAGTCACTCTGGCTACTGGGTCCTGCCTCAGTAAACTCTGCATTACCATAATTGAATCTTGGACTCATGGATATTCAGATGACGGAGACGTTGACTCTGGACGCACCACTTCATTGCTTCTGAGGGGGAATTAACTGTGGCTACTCGATCTTCTTACATCATCAGTAACGTATGCCAATGTTATTGAATCTTGAACACAGTACTGTTCCTTATATTCTACAATTTTATCAGTCTTTAAATATTTTGTTGAAGAACCACTTAGTTTTTTCCATATTATTTCCTTTTACCACTTTTTTTCTGTTTTGAACTGCCAGAATCATATTTCCTACCAAAGTCACAATCATGAAAGCTCCTTATAACTTAGTCTCAAACAAATAAAAAAATTGTGTTGATTGAAAGTAGTTAATAAACAAAAAGAGCACAAAGGAGATTGTTTCAAAACTCACAACGCATAATAAATGACTTTACATTTAGACTGACATTGACAGTACTGTCCTATGAAGAGCCACTGTAGTTTGACAAGGAATAATTCCGCGAACGAGAGATATCGTGGGCTGGTGTGTGGTTTTGTCTTCTTGAGGTCTCTTGTTAACAACAGTATCAACAACTTAACTTGTATGATCTCTTTCACGTTCTTATTAAACCTATGTTATTTAAAAACTATGTATACCATTTCTTTATTTGTTAAAAGTATAACAAATGAATAATAAGATCAATAAAGATGATTTTAGCTTTAATAATATTTAAATAGATTAAGTTTACATTGTGTAATGAATAAGGGTCTATAATTTAATGACAAATATTATACATTACAGGTACTTTGGATATGTTCATGTAAGTCGTAACCTTTATTCAGTTTAAAATCTGTAATACAAACAACACAAATATATATTCCTTCCTTTAAAGACCTTGTTTGGTTGTGATTTCTCTTTTATTAGACATACTATAAATAGAACATCCATTTGAAAATCATTGTTTTCAAAGTCTTGAGAACTCTGGTTTTTACTTCTGTAAATAAAATCTTTATTAATGTTTTCTATAGAATAATTGTTCATATTTAAATCAATAAATTTCCTTAGGAGCTTAATCCATTCCAGTCTTGTACCTAGTAATAATAATTCCATACCATGTGATTACCTAGTGATTGGTGAGGAGCTATTAATGATAGTGGATAGAAAGCAAAATGTAACAAACACTGCACCTCAGGAACTTTATCTCATAATTATAAATAGACAGTGTTTAATAGTTTACTTACAAGAAACTGATGGGAAGTTTACTATACATGCAGTTATGCAAAGGTTATTTTTTAATTCAGTCAGTGACAACTTAAATTTTTGAGTGTTTAATATTTTAACAGTATAAATTGTTAATTTGAAAGCAATAAAACTATTTCAAAGTTTGTTCCTGTATGATATAATTTTATAATACAGCAATAATCAATCCTAGCACATCGGTAATGTTAATAAATAATTGTAAAATAAATATGGAATCAAAGAGAATACAAATACCTCATGAAATAGGCCTATATTATTTTGGAGTGTTTTGAGCTAAATTAAATAGAAATTGTAATAACTGTTTTTAAGCAAATTAATTTTTGTGTTCTGACCACAAAACAGGTAGCTCCAAAAGTATTTATTTAAGGTAATGTAATTAATTGTGATTAGTTAGTTAGTTATTGTAAATAAAATAATTTTATAATCTATTATTTATCTACCAAACCCTCTAAAACACAAATTATTAACATTCTGAACACATTGAATATATTAATAAGTATACATAGAACTGTTTCTAAATCAATAATAAAATAAAATTAGTTCATGTACCACCTGGACATCAAACAAGTTAAATTACAGTTTAAAGTTAAATCAAAGACACAATGACAATTAGAAAATTAATCTAACTTAGTTGATTTAGAAATACAGTAGTTGTTTTTCAAATAGCAACAGTAGTGTAAAGTTGAACCCTGAATGAAATTAAAATTTCTTTCACAATACGATATAGCCTCTTGAATTTTTGAAACAAAAACAAAAAATCTTAAATTAAGAATAATAAATTAATATTGACTAGCTGTTACCTCTATTTTAAAAGGTGTAATTTTCCTTTCGTGTCTTAGTACATTACTAAATACAGATCACAAAACTGTATTCTGTTTCACTTTTAATTAATAGTATGTATTTATTACATGCCTAAAAATATTGTGCTATAATAAATGTAAGAGATATATAGAACATAAATCTGTATGTATTCCCAAAAAAAGAAGGCTAAATAATAAATAAATAAATAAAACAAACTAGTGACTTCCATCTATATATAAATTTACCAGATTTTCAAATGTTAAAATACCAATATATTTAGACAGCCATTGGATTTTGTATACTGCCAACTAAACCTGAAAGAGAGTATCTAAATGCTAAATGTAAAATTCTAGTTTTTGTCTAAATTTGAGGTAATATTTTTAATGATTTTCAAATAATTCTATTATTTTGTAAAGCAAAAAAACTTGTTTGGACATCATTGTGTGTAAATTTAAAATTTGGACAAAATATGCTATAATAGGATGTTATAAGGCTTACAAATAGTTGTCACTGAAAATAAATTCATCTTTTGTGAAATTAATATTGATTGGTGGATATTTCATAGTCTCCACATTCATATGTGTGTGTGTGTGTGTGTGTGTGTGTGTGTGTGTGTGTGTGTGTGTGTGTGTGTGTGTGTGTGTGTGTGTGTGTGTGTGTGTGTGTGTGTGTGTGGAGGGGGGGGGGTTATGTTAAAAGGTAATTTTTAAAGCTTTTATAGTACACAAATTGATCACTGAAAAAAAAACTAACAAAAGGTGGACATTGAAAGTGTTGTTACAAAATTTTGATCTATGGAGTGATGCTATATATTTTTTTAAAAATAAGATTTAAAATTAATTAAATCTTGAAACTATTATAATTTAAACAAAAAGTCATATTACATAACAAATAAAGACAAAACAATAATACATTTATATTAGTTCACAAATTTAGGTTGGATAAAAAGAAAAAAAAAATAACCTGCCGTGACCAGGATTCGAACCTGGGTTATTGCGGCCACAACGCAATGTCCTAACCACTAGACGATCACGGCTGTTGAGGTTGAAGTCTATAGTTACAAACAGATTGTATTAAACATCAGGCAAATAATATGTCTGAATAGAAGTTAAGTAATTTTTAAACTATAATAGTATTAAATCACCATTTTATTTAATTTAAATGAAATCTGATAATTTTTTTAGGATTGTTTGAGAGTTTTCTCATTAAATAAATTACGGTATACTAGATAATTTTATTCTTTAGGTTAAATTCGTATAAGAACTAAATAATGTGGGGAAGAGCGATTTGTTTATTTTGTGAAATATTTGAATTTAAAATACAAGATACTCTTTAGTACTTTACATATATTGCACCAACTTTCTCACACGCCTATCCACTGTAATCAAAAATAATAACTGTTTTAGAAAATATCCATAAAAATATCTACCATAATGTGTAAAATAAAAGTAAAAGTTTGTTTATTATTCAGATTTCCCCATACATTTCTTATGAGAGATAAGTTCCTACAGAAGAAGTATTTAAAAGATATTTATAAATTTAAATAGAGCCTAAGCTCGCTTCACTTGTGCCCTTAATTCGTCCCAATCGTAACTCTATATAATATTTCATTTAAATCAAATTTCAATTTAGTTCTTTTGATATTATTTGTTTTACTTGTGATTTTGAAATTAGCTCTTTTATATCAGTTCAATGACCGATTATTTTTTTCTTTTGTTTTTTTATAGAACAATTCTAGATTCTCCCCCCCCCCATCGGTATTTTATTTAGTTTATTTTCCTAAACAGGGCGATGAAACAATGTTTTCATTAGAAGTTCGGATTTATAAGGACTCCCTCCCACTCCAATTCTCAAAATCTACTATTTTGGTTAGGTTAGGCGCCCATTGTTTTTGTTAGTAAAACTTATCTTTTCAATTTTTGGACCAAAAATTCTTATCGAGCTAAACAATATCTAAATTTCACTAAACTTTCAATTTAATTGTTAATTTATTTTACGTTAAAATGTTTTTAGTCATTTATGTTCGACAAAGTGTTGTCCTAATTTGTTAATAAATATTCTGCTAACACGATCGAAATGAACTTAAATATCATTATGAAAGAAATTATGTCAAATAAGGAAAAGCTTGGTAAGAGTACAACTTTTATTGCAGTTGTTACAGAATGAAGGCAATACTAAAAACTGAACCAATGAGAATTTCTATGTTTAAGATATTTTACCTTTAAATATCAAAATTTTAAAAGAAAAACATTGTGATTTGAGAAAAATATGCGTAGAGGAATTTCATTATTATTAATTAATGTTTCTATATATATAGCCTACACAGTATTCCATTTCGTAATATGATAAACGCGGCAATAACGTAATTTTCCTAATGAAAATAAAGAAGAAACAGTGACTTTGTGTTTTACTTACTTTATCAGAAAAATATTTATAGGAAATATATTCTTAATTAAAAATTTAGTATCCCTATATAGGTAGTACAGAGTGGGCCATAAGTCACTTGACACTACCAGTCACTCAGTATCAATTTGACTCTAGTTGTACAACAAAACAACAGTATTGTTTTGAGGTTATGTTTGAGATATGTTGAAGTTAGCACCTTGTTAGAAGTGATTTTAGTTGATTAAGTGTTGTAACTTATTAAGTTAATAATGAATAGTAAACTTCCAATAAGAGAACGTGTTTTTATTCTTCATTAGTGGTGGTTACATGATCATAATTACGATGATGTAGTAGAGTCATTTGTGCAGCATTTCCCAAACAGTAGACCATTATCACGACAAGCCATTCATAACTTAAATAAAAGGTTTGAAATGACTGGGTCTGTAGTGGATCTCCCACGATCAGGTAGGCATAAATCTGTTACAACAGAAGAAAACGTCATGACTGTAGTGCAAAGTTTAGTCCAATCGCCATCAATATCAACCCAAAGAGCGTCCAGTGAGCTTGGTATATCTAGAACGAGTTAGAAGAATGTTAAAAACGGTAAGGCTGAAACCATATCGGCCTACTTTACTGCAAGGTTTGAACGAAGATGATTATGACAGGCGAATGGAATTTTGTGAGTGGTACGTAATAAGACAAGAATCTGACAATACATTTTATAATGGAGAGATGAGGCAACATTCAAACTTAATGGTAGAGTGAACAGACATAATTGCGTGTAACTGGGCTTCTGAAAACCCACATTTAGTCATGCAGACTGAATTAAATGCCCCTGGAGTATGTGTGTGGGCTGGAATTTGTGCTGGTGGAATAATTGGACCATTCTTTTTTGAACAAACGGTCAATGCTGTTAATTAATTACCATGATATGTTATAAGAGGTAGTAGTTGAATTGGAAAAAAGTCCTGCATTCGAACAACTACAACCTATTCGTAAAAAAATAATTTGGCAGCAAGATGGTGCACCTCCTCATTACGGGAACAATGTGAGAGATCTCTTGAATGAGACTTTTACAGAATGGATAGGAAGACGAGGTACAACTGAATGGCCTGATCACCCCAATGGACTTTTTCAATTTGGGGAATTGTAGAAGACGAAGTTTATTCAGAGAAACCAAGGGGTCTGCAACATTTAAGAGAACGTATTGAATCTGTATTTGAAGAATTATCTACCAAAGGCATTACTGACACTATATGCGCTTCTGTGCTTAAAAGATGTTATATATGTGTATAGAAAATAATGGAGGACACTTTGAACATTTACTTTAGGTATTTGTTTGTTAATGCGTAGGACAATTCAATACTTTAATTATTGTAAACATTTATACTTAACTTATACTTTATAATAAATTAATAATTACTATCGCAATGCATGTTTGTCAAGTGACTTATGGCCCACCCTGTATATTGTGTATATTATAAAAATATATGATCGTAGCAGATTCCGTCAATAATCATAATTTGAAAATGTGCTTTCAATATAATGCCCCTTTCACATCTGAAATACAATTATACTTTTAAATTGAGAAACTATGAGGACGATTTAGTTTGAGAAAACGCTCAGAGATGGCGTAGTAACCGTTGTAAATTTTATTATCTCAGAATTGATTCTTATGAGTAAATTAATTGATAAAAAGACTGCCCTCTGCGGAAGTGAAATAATTATTATAGCTGACAATGAAATGAATTTACTGCTTCCTCCATGTTATGAAGCATATGTTTATGTCAAATAGTTAAAATTAAGTGACATCGGAATACAACAGAAACTATTAGGACTTTCACAGGTCTAATTTGAAAATCATTGTAAAATAAGTTTCTGTAGATAACTTCATATTTTTTTATGTGTAAGGAATATTTTCAGAAAGTGAATCTAAGAACTCTGTGGGTCTATGAGGTGCACAAATATACTTAGTGTGAAAAAAGTTATGTGATGGGTCAAAGACTATTTTTCACGAAAATTTTCACAGTCTTCTGACTAAAAATTCTTTTGGGAATGATGTCTGTCTGTCGGCTGTGCAGTGCTTTACAGCCCAAACGAGTGGACCGATTTTAATCAAATTTGGTATGTAAGCTTATTTTGGTGTCATATTTTGATACGTTTATCCCTTTTTTCGATAACTCAAAATTTTTAATTATCAGCCACAAGACAAAAAATAAAAATATGATTTTTTTCAATCGGTTCTAATTATTTTGATATATTTTTTTACTAAAATGCACCCAAACCCACATTCTCTCAAAAATGCCGGTTTATAAGTTATGGGTAAAGAACCGAAAATCAACCAGAGAGCTGTTATAACCAATATCCCATAATCAGCTCTATCGATTTCGTTCAAACTTTGATAAAATGTGAAAATGAATTACCCAAACAAACGTGAAAATTACAAACAATAGAAAATCAGTGTTAGAGCTTAATTTTCAAAAAATGGAAACAAATCTTGACCACCGACATGCAAACTTAATTTCTTCTTATTTATGGATTTCGCGAATTTAAATTTATGACCTTTGATGACATCACAATCATTATCACCTGATGACATCTAAATTTATAAAATAATATACCAAATCAAAGACTAAATTACGATACGTTATGGTTGCTTGAGATCAAACTAATTAATTAATACCGGATTATGGTTATAATAATTTAGAAAAATCAGTGAATTTAATTAACTAAATAAACCTGGGGGACTCGATATTAGTCCAGTCGAATTGTTGGCACACTACGTCATAGGCCTTCAGCTCCAACAACAGCTGATAAATCAAAACATCTCAACAGATTGGGAGCAAGTTTCCGATGCCTAACCCGTGAGGTCTCTTAGTGACCATGGTTGATTTCCACTTTTTTACTAACAACTACAAAACTAAACATTTTTGACTACGAATAGTTTTGTTAGGTTAGTCTTCCATTTGGTGTGTGAGAAAGTTTGTGCAATACTTTTTTAATGTTTATTTTAATGATATCAGTACAACGGTTAGACAGAATTTTAATAACTTGGTATATAGGCTCGTTTTGATTATGTATCCACACACATTTCTTTTCAAACCCAAAATTTAGGCAAGGAGTAGTAAAAGCAAAAATTAAAATTCCGATTTTAAACAAGTAAACGGCTCTGACGATTTTGATTAAATTTTATTCAAATAACCCAAACAAAACGTATTGGTCACGAGTATCATCGTTATTTATCGTACGTTGACGACGCATAAGGTCTGTGCGAATGGTATTCCAGACCACTGATGACGTTACTGTATTCTGCTGCACTATCTATTAGCAGTAGATCCATTTTTCACTTTAAATCCCAAAGCTGAGAGAAAACGAATATTTTGAGCTGTTAACTCTGTGGAGTGTGAACTTACACTGATACTGTTCTTATAGCGTTGTCCATTAAATACGAGACCCATTTCTACGTAAATGCAATCAAACAGAAACTGATTCTTCTCTGAAAGTTATAGGTACTTCGTTCTGATCTCTAAGGCTTACGGTGATGTTATGAATGGTTTTCACGTTGACGGGTGAATAAATTACACTCGTCGGTATTTCGACAATCTCGTACCCCGGAGCTACTTGTGGGTAAAACTCGTGTATATTGTGGGACTCTTTTCCATTTTGAAATGACCCAGTCACAATATTACACGCAACTCTAATAACATTCACCCTTATAATATTGACGGGCAGCTCAAATTCGTGTTTTCGGTTGGCTGATAAATCCCTATTATTGAAACCGAGTAATTTTCCGAAAGATCCGTCTTTAAAATGTATAATTATTTTATAAAGTTACGTGTTTAAGTTATGTGTTAGTGCGGGCCTGACGAAGCCGACAGTGTTCGGCGAAACAGCGCTGTAGCCATAACTATAATACGGACTGAGGACAACCTCTAAGGTAATTAATAATATTAAAATGTATAGTCTTTGAACACTTAAGTTCCGCTTTAAGTGTGTTATTGTTCGGCTTTAGTGAAAATACAATCTCTGGTTTAAGCTGTGATTTGATATATTTTTCAATATCCTCAATTTCGTTCGAAACTGTCGGTATAGTAACGGTCACTTCATAATTATCGTTTAGATCTTTACCGAGATAAAATTTATTATTAATTCCTTCTTCGATATTGGGAATGGAATTGTACACAGCAAGATCAATGAGACCGACTTCCCACTCTCCATAGGATAGATCAATCGGTGGAAAGAAATCACACCAAAGTGTAGAACTATTTCCGTTTAAAACAATACTCATGATAGTAGAAACTTTAAGCACAATTGTCCACAGACGAGGTTTACAATAGCGGATTCGTTTTTCACCAGTCCCGTGGGGGGAAGATTATCCCTCATATAAACACCTTTGAAATACGGTATCCTCAGTTTCACGGCACATATATCTAAATCAATATTTGTTAACAGTCTGTTTGGTAATGAATCAATCAAACTTTTTTTCTGATTTTCTTCTTGGTTGTTTTCAAGCTACTGCTTGTGTTCAGTCCCCTGCCTTTTGGATACGGTTTGAGATACAGGCACGTACTTTTTGCATATGGTTTGAGATATAGACCGCTGCCTTTTTGATACGGTTTGAGATACAAACCTCCACCCAACAACTTTTTTTCTAAACCTCCCAATTTGGTTTTCGCTTTCATGACCATTGTTACAGCTCACGCTGCCGCCCGTTCACCCACAGACGCGTTACCAGATTTGACTCGACTCCAAGCCCGTTCTCCTAAAATTTTGTCCGCTTCTCTACGATGCTCTGAATGACTGTAATTGCTGTACGCTATATCGTGCTCTTTACACGCTTCGTCTCCTTTATCACCACGAGCTTACCTCTCGGCTAGTTTTGTACCCGGACCACAATAGTTGTAAGAGGGTAGATAGAGTTCTACAGGCAATACATCTATTGCCTTGTTTTGTAACGTCCGTTATACATAAAATAAAAATCCACGTAAAACCTCACCTGCCAATAATGCAGATTAAATTTAAACCACCTAGTAAAGACATAAGGCTAGCGCTTGGATAATGCTACCACCTGGTGAGCGACATTGTAAACGACATCGGACCACCCGCCCGTCAGACTCTGACCTCGAGCAATATTAATCATGCGAGTGACTTATTAACTTCAATACAGATCAGTCGCCCTTTTGATAAAATGTAATACTTAAAGTAATAATTTCTAATCAAAATTACCCTCGTTTCGTTCTCAAAATTATGTTTAAAATACTCAACAACTCATGTACAATTAGGGCTTGTTAGTGCACATTGTGAAACTCTGTGAGTGGTTTTTCCTACGATGACTTTCCTGGACGCCAAAAGCTCGTAAGCTTTTTTTTTCTTTTTTTTTTTTTTTTTTTTTACAACACAATTTCAGGTAACAGAATTAAAATTGACCATTTTAATTTAACTATGTTTATATCTTTAAGTTTTAATTGCAGTTATGTATTGTTAAAAAATAGTTTAATCATGATTAATTTTTTTGAATTGTCAGTAATTTCTTTTGAAAAATACAATGTCTTATAAAAGTAGAGTAACCTTTTCTCATTTAAAAATTTACAAAATCAAATCATAATCTTTAAAATAGTCATAAAATCAAAGAATTAATTAGTCAATCTTTTTTCTTAATTAAAATCTTTTATTTTTCTATTTCCTTGCATTTGTACCAGTTCTTGATCTCAGACAAAGACTGAGCTACATTAGTTTCTTTATTAATAAAAAAAACTTATTTTGTAATTTTCTTTTCAAGACATTTTGTAACTGTGATAATATATATATATTTTTAATTATTTTGAAACTAATTTCATTACATATAAAAAAAAAACTTGTTAAACAACCTGTATAAGTTTGTCTAAACCTCTTTTAACAAGTTGCCTCTTTTGCGCAGCAAAAAGCTGGTTCAAGGTTAGCAGTAAAGGCAAGCTGAAACACACTCAGCATTTCCTAGTCCACCAGCTCAACTTACAAAGAAAAATCTTTTGAAATATGACTCCTGTTAATTAGAGGAACTTTAGTTGTGTTTTTTTTTTTTTTTTTATAAAAAAGAAAAAACTAAATTTAATCATAAAAATCATGGTGTAATAATGTGATTTCATCTTAGTGACTATTTACTGTCGAACAATATGTACTAACTTAAAATTAAAAATTGGATGGGACAGCATATGCAAAATTTCGGCCTCCACGACCCCAAAGGGGTTATTTTTCAAAATTAAAAAATAAACATTGACGTCAATGAAATAAAATAAAATAAAATTCAATTTTCCCTTTATATTATTATTATTATTTTTTTTAATATAAATATATTTAGTTGATCAACTTAGTTTTTAAGAAATTTAATAATATAAATTGTAGTAAATTATAAGCGATTTGATAATGCAAATTTTTTACCATTAATATACACTTTCAAGTTAAATTTATTGTCAATAGTTAATTTCTTCTTTTTTTTACAAATTTATATTACCTTAAAATAAAATTTTTTTTCTGTAACAGTTGTATTGGGGGGGGGGGGAGATCAAGTAATTGTAACTTTATTAAGGACATGCAATTGTTTTTTTTTGAAACTTGTTTATAAATGAATATGTTGTTAAAAGGTTAATTGTTGGTTGACATTTATTTGTGAATGGTCAATTTTTTTGGGCTTAATAAATTTCAGCACTGTTTGGAAATTGTTTCTTTTTTTTTTAAACATGTTTACCAATGGGTTCCAATAAATTTTTAATTCTTAATCGCCTGGTAACAGTTTAAAACCTTATCACCGGCACTTAAAATTCCAGAAATGAGACCACTGCCCTTCTTCTTCCCAGTGGTGACTCTTTTCAATATTGTTCGTCCTTTTGCCATTTCTATACTGAATCAATGCTCATGGGTGGAACGTATTTTGGTTGAGGTTGTTCAGTGTCAGCGGTCCACAACATACGCCAAAGGCTATATTTTTCTTTAAGAGTATGGAATTTACTATATTGCTTTTTAATCGTATGTGCGAAATAAATCAATTCCTTTCGCAATTTGTCCTCTAATATGCCACAATCTTATTGCAGGCTTTTAATGTTTCAGCTTCAGTTGCTCTAATAGCCAGTACTAATTGGGCTCGCGTGACGGCTTCTCTATCCGTAATACCGTCGACGATATTACATATACGTTATGAAGAGGCATCAAAGCCGCCTTTTCTTTTTCTTTGAGTAGAGCACGATCTATAATCAACGACGTCGATTCTTCAAGCTGATGAAAGTTGATTACATCCAAGCTGCTAGTGCCATCCTTTATGTCGGTCAGTTTTCTATCGCCACAGTTCCAACCGTTACTGTTCAACGGCACTTTGTTGTCCACATAGTATTTATTGGCCGCGTCGTCCATGTGTATTGGGGTTTTTACGTTGCATATATAGCTTTTTTTAGCGTCAAATTTATTGTACATATTTTTCCCGATAAAATACCCTCTAACATATTTCAAGTTGAAACCGTCCCCGTCGTCTAGCGGAGTACCAATATCCTGTAACCGATCATTTTTAAAGTCATAGCCACGATTAAGTTTAACTGGAATTAACTATTCGAGATATTCTTTTGTCTCGGCATCATCATTGTCTTTCGGTTTAACTAAACCACCTATAGGTCTCCAGCTTGCGTCATATCGTTTCCTCTTGTCATCGAACATTAAACACTTTGTTTCTAATAATTGGTTAAGGGTGACCGCATCGTTTGCAGAGCGTGCAGTAGCTACATTAGGTAACAATTTACCTCCTATATCATAGTCTCCCTCGGGTGTAAGGTTAAACCCTACACCTTTAGGACCTATTTTTACACTCTTAGTGGAGCCGCTACTCTTATAACGTCCAAACTTGTCGACACTCATCGTATTATTGTTCCACTTTTTGCATTTCCTGCGCCTTTTATAATTCCAGGTTCTTTTAGTTCTTCTCTAAATAGAAGCTATCTCGTTAGCATGTCCCGTATGTCCTACATCATGAGATGCCAACAAATGTCTCAGTCTGACACACAACTCATTCGGATCGTCCTAGTATGAATAACGTCTCCCACTAACTGTTTTAGGAGGGAATAACTTCTCAATAATGTTTTTATATTTTAATGATTTGTTATGATTAACTTGTCCGTCCGAATCTTATAATCTTTTGTGTGCACTGGTTCTCAAGCAGATATTTTTATACGCTCGTAAATCGGCCTCGGCATATATTTCACCATCGGGTAGACGCTTAAACACCAACTCGTACAATCCGAGGGTCCCTTTATAGTGTACTCCGTGAATTATAATTTCACAATTGTTTGACAACTGAAGTGTCTTGTTACCAATCATCATAGACTCGGCTCCGATTTTCGGTTCGTAACTGTGATCTATATTTCGATTACTGGCAGAATATTTCATCATTTAGAGCATATATTTTCATGCCAGCGTATGTGTGAAAGTACTGTTTATCCATTTTCAGATTCACTTTGTCCTACACGTGTGGACAATACTTCCCTTACACTAGGCTGTGGTTTCTCTGGAGTCACTGCAATTATTTCGGTATCCATAAAATCAACCCTGGGAGTAGCCCACTCATCAGCCCACTTTTAATTTTTCTCTCCCTCAATCTCGCTGCTCCGCTCATCAGTATCCGCTCTTTCAGTCTTTCCATTCCACTCTTCTTCGGATTTAATTTCTTGTTTCGTCAAAAACACTCCACTAATCCTCAACTCTTTAATTATTGGTGTGTATTTCTTAGTATACATTCGTTCCTCTTCGGCCTCTCCGTGCCTCGACTGCCTGTACTTTTTCTTTATGGCCTTGCGCAATCTGGCTATCTCCAGCGTTAGATGCTCTCTCTCTTCTCAGACATCTTGTAGAATGACGTTTGTTGTAAGTATCAAGCCTTTTGTACCTCTCCTCCTACTCCTGTTACTATTCGATCAAAACCAATTCAAAATATTCCATTCTCCGGTTCACTGTCCTTATCTATTACAACGAATCAGTTTTTATCTTTCCACGCGGATGAACAAGTGTTTTTAAAAGCACTATACACCATATCAGTATTTATGTGATCATTGTAAGTATGTCGTAAAATGAGATCCTCCTGCTTGAAAAGGACCGAGAGATTGGGATTGTCTCGAATCAATTGTCTGGGAATCCTGCTGTACGTCTGTCCTAAGTAGAACGAATCTATATTATTGTGACGCCCCATGGTGAAATAGTTACGTATATAAGCTATGTCGTCAAAATTATTATCGAATTTGACTCTGCTTCACTAGGATGAATGGCATTTTCGTTGTCCGTGAATGTGTAATAACCAATTTCTTTGGTATTTCCCTGTATAGTTTCCAAAAACTTGTACTTTTGCTGCTGGAGTGATTTAGAAAATACGTAGATGTTGGCAAATTTCAGTCCGTTTGTATTGAAGAGCAGATTAAATAGCACATTAGTCTTGCCACTATTTGATGGACCTCATACTATAGATCGAACTGTGTTTGGTAATAAAGAACTGTGACGGTGCATTGTTGAGCCGCCTCCTGCAACAACGTCAAAGTTTGTTACTCGCAGCTTATCTCTTATGTTTTTTACGCATTACGCAGCTCAACGTTTGTCTGAACACTGTGGAAAACTAACAGTGCTATCCTATTAAATAGAACGCCTAAACAACAAGCTTGGTTTTATCAATCCAGCTATCGTGTTCCTTGTCAAACCCTAACCACCGCACCAGTACTTTGTTTTCCTTTTTACGTAGTACTTTTTCAACAAGATATAGGTTGCCGATTTTTGACTTGTTTAATTCTTCGGCATAGAATCCTCCTTTCAGAATGTCACCTTCCGAGAATGTACCTCTTGAAGAATGTACGTTACACGATTGATCGGTACAACAGCGTAAACGCTTCGTTTGTCCAGTTGGTTAGATATCCTTCAGCAAAAGTCTTTTTAAATTTCGATATTCTAACTTTGTCGGCCACTTTAAATCGCGCCAGTGCTTTTGTACTCTTGCGTGCTATTTTGTCCAGTAATATTTTCTCGTGCTTTTTCAACACTCGTGCTTTTTCAACAATATTCTCGGGTTTCATCCCGATAGTACTGTGCACAGTGTTATTGTATGTCTTTCCTACGTTTTTCAGCAGCTCCAACCACCCATAACTACCGCGTGCCGTAAATACACGCCAGATTATATTTTTCAAAGTACGGTTCAGACGCTCCTCCATCGACGCTTTCTTGTCTGAAAATGTGGTGTAATGATTTATATTGTATTTTTTCATTAATCTCTTCACGTGCGTATTGAAAAATCCTTCCCCTAATCGGTCTGGAAATGATTCATCCGGTGTTTTTTCAGTATCGGTTCTAACGCTATAGATACGCCTAGAGCTAACTTTGGCTTTAGTGGTAACGCAAAAGCTAGTTTTGTCAGACAATTTATCATAGTCAGTATATATTTGTAGCCTTGGTTTTCCATAGCATATAGAATCATTTCCACTAGATCGGCTTGCGTAGCGTATGTTTTAAAAGCAGGTTTTGTGAGATGCCAGACAAACAATTCAATAGTAATTAAAAGAAGGATTGCATTTTCATTGATTTCTCGTTATTAGTCTCCGTAGGTAAAACCAAGGACCCTTATAATATTATGGCTCCTACAACAAAATTTCATATTCCTATTGTTTATATTAATATTGAGGAATATAATATTAATAATTGTTTGTATCTGCTTGCTCACTTAGTGGCTCATCAAACTTAAACCACTTCTATTATTTATGAGTTGACAATACATAATTCACAAACAACTAATATCATTAATTATCTAAAGAAAATATGTAATAATAATTTTTCCTGTGTATCTACACATTTGCTCTTCAAAGTCGTCTCGTGAAATCATTGCGTTTCTCTCCTTATTTTATATTGCCGAAGACCTACAATGCAACCCACAACCCTACAATGACAGTATTTACTTGTCCGATATAAATGTCACCACATAACATTCAAGGTTTTTTATTAAAAGTTCAATAGAAACTCTTTTTGATTACTTTTTCCATTCAGAAATAGACAAACTTGATCATAGTGATAAAGTTGTGAGTTCATTTTCCTCCTTTTGAATTCTTCATTTTTGAAGGAGAAAAATATAATATATACTGCCAATTCGTAACGGTTCGACCTTTTGGAGTTTAGTTTGCAGCATTAATCTCTGCTAGAGCAGCCCTTTAAAATGATGTACATCATAATCTATGCTTACGTCTAAGATATTCTTCGGACTCTTCGTGGGGCGTCCCCCATTTGAGATGAACAGTGACTGAGCATCCTCAAAAATAGATTTTTAAGTTCAATTCTTCATTGCAATGTTTTAATTTTTCAGCACATGTCTGGAACAAGTAAGTTATTCAAAAATTCCTGCGGCTGTTTTATGCCTTATTTTGAAATCCTTTGAATAGCCGCCATTTTTTAATGAATAATCCTTATGGAGTGTGGCAACGCATTAATCCTGCTTGAAGAGGTCTTTAAAATTATGTACATATCAACATGTGCTTATATTGAAGATTCTCTACTGACTCCTCATGGGCCGTTCCCCATTGAAGTTGAAGAGTCGGTGAGAGCCTTACAATATATATACGGTATATATATATATATATAGTTGTTTAGCTACCAAATGGATTTGGAGAGTTTTACTCTTCTTGCCAAATTGATAATAAGCCATGTCCAGACTTTTCAGCACCCCATGTATATGTATAATTAGTGGAAGGAATATTCACTATCCCTATCAAACTTCAGTTTATAAAATGAAAAATAAAAACAACAGTTCGTTTGTTTTTTAAAAATAGTAAATATGGTGATTATTTTTGTAAGTTAAAGAATATATGTTGGTAAGAAACTAATTCTTGGTAATAGAATAGGATGTACACAAAATTTCCCTCGATCATTGTAGTTTTTTATCTTGAAACAATAGCAATAAATAAAAAAATTATATTTTCAAAATCTTATACGTTACGAGAATAAAGAAACTTTTTTTTATATAGTTTTTTATAAATTGTAATTGTAAGACGGACAAACAAAACAAGGAGTTTTGTAACACACGTTTGATAGTTTTTGTTTCGCCAGAACATTCCTACCAATTTATCTTTCTCCTTCAATCAACATTGGTTATTTAAATGAATCAGAGGGAATACAACGTTAACAAAACATTGGGATAAAGTGAGACGTGACATTTACTTCCCCTGAGCTTAGACAACATTAAGTACAAATCCACGTTTTGATATTTTAGTCTCTCGAGGCGAACATGTAAAGCGAAACTCATTGCGACCAAAGAGATGAAAAACAATATCAAATCTTACAAAACCCCATTGTCAAAATTTAAATTATTCCATTGGTGTGTTTTGAAAGGGTTATATTTATAAGAGTCGGTGATGGAAGCCACGGTAACTCAATCGAACATCAGGTATAAAAAGATACCAAAACAGAACCACAAATTTAAAAAAATAGAAATTAAATCTATATTCTTTTCTTAACCTAGTATTTATTAGTTTCAGAATTTGCATGTCGCTTTGCTCGTTTCACATTTTAACATACAACATTTTTTATATTCTTTAGGTCATTTGTTAATGTCTTACATTCCACACTTAAAATATGTTACCTAATATTTCTTGAGATATTGTTCTTTGAAGGTAATGTTTTACTTACTAACTTGGGAAAAGTTTCTCTGAGCTGAGATAAAGTTACTCCAAAACAATTCAGAACTCTGGTATACTGCAAATCAAGGGCGTGGTTATCTATTATTAGTAATTCAATCATTTCTCCAATTGATGTTTTGAAGTAATACCTTCCTTTAGCGAAAGCCTGAAGGATTGAATTTATGAACAAAACTTTTGAGCTAAGACAATTACTTTAGTTTGCTTTGCAGTTTAAATAATGATTTTCTGTAAGTAATAACTCAACATTTCTTGTTTGAAAAAAATAAGTTGGAAAGTGAGTTTTACCTCCTAGATACTTAGCCTAAAAAAACTTTTTGTGTGCTTCCAAATATTAATCAAGCTAGATTAGTTATACACTCTATACTTCGTAGAGCTTGGAACCTGCTTTAGTAGGGCAATGGTTACGATTTTATTTCTCTCCATTACTCCTAGAGAGTTTTTGATTTGGTCTGTAAAATAACTTTCAGCATTTCCCCCTGTATATGTTAATATCAGTCAACATTTTTAGAAATCTCAGGAACACCAGATGGGATTCGTATAAGGAAAACCTCAAAATTAACCTTGAAATGTTTGGGAAATCGATCGGAAAATCACAAGATTTAGTAGGTTGACTAATATTGTTGTGGACTCATTTCATGAAAATTGAGAGTGAATGGGGATCAATCACTTTCTGGCCAAAGGAGACAGGTCAGGCAGTTGATTAATATAGGTCATGCGGAACAAGAAGAAGCCTGGCCTCAATTTTAGAAAGCGGTTGAAACCGGTTTTTAAGGAGTGGTGGTAGACGAGCCTCAGTAGTCACGAATCCGTAACTCAGTTTCCAAAAACATTGTCAGTTCACTTCTAAGTATTATATATGTTGTGTTTCGACAATTGTATATACCGTACCTAATATTTAACTATGTGTCAGTCTGTAAAAATATTCCGTGATAAGTTTGTGTAAATTTTAGTGATGGTTTGTGAATTATCTTAGTGTATATATTATTATCTTAGTGTATATATTTTTATCAAAGATGGGAGACAATAGTAACAAGAAGTTGGGATGAAAAAGGGAAAATTCTTCATAGTCAGTCAAGGGAGATTATCTGTAATTTATTCAATTTTAAGAAGAGTGAAGCCGAAAATGGACCAATTTTATTAAAGCAAGTTCAGATACGGGTCGCAGAGGCAACAGGCGTGTCAAGAAGCAGTGTTCAGCGCATTTTAAAAGAAAGTAAAAACGTTGAGCCAAACTCATCTTTTTCAACTCCAAAAAAAAGTAGAAAAAGAAAATTTAAAAAACTGAAGTTGACGATTTTAATAAGACCGTAATAAGAAGAATGGTCTATGAATTTCATAAAACTAAAGGAGAGCGTCCGACGTTGAAAATATTGCTACCAGTGATAAAAGAGAAAATAGATTTTAAAGGTGAAACTTTGGCACTAAGACAAGTATTAAAAGAATTAAATTTGATTTTTAAATCTGGACAGAAATCTGGAAACTACCATGACGCTATGAACAATTAAAATTATAATAAATGGTTAAGTAACAAATTGATTCCAAATTTGCCTCCTAAGTCAGTCGTAGTAATAGACAACGCGTCCTATCACAATAAGCTAATCAATCCAGCTCCAACATCCAACTCGAAAAAAGCAGACATGGTTGAATGGTTAATAAAATACGGCATTCCTTGTGACGATAAAATGCTTAAACTTGAGCTTTACAATTTGGTAAAAAAATACAAGCGCCCATACAAAAAGAGTGCTCTTCATAGTCTAGTTTAAAGACGGAAAAGACTATCTGAAACCGTAAATATGCCCTCGCTTTCTTGACATTGAGAGAGATTTTGACAATGCCTCCCATGATTCAACGGTCAGAGCCCAATCATATCACTGGATTAACATAACTGTGTACGTGTGGGTGGGGAATATATTAAATGGGAGGATAGTTGTAGCTAAATTATTAGGAGAGAAGCTGGAGGCAAGGATATGCGTGGTGGTGCTTCTCCAAGGGAGGTTTGGGAATAAAGTGGTAGATCTCATGAGAAGAGGTGTGTCACTAGTAGAGGCATGGTGTTGCAAGGAAAACCTTAGGGTCAACTTTAATAAGACGACATTGATCCCATTTACAAGGAAGAATATCATTCCGGATTTGAGTGATATACAATTTTCTGGGGAGTGATATACAAAAATACCAAGCGCGGATGGATCTAGGGGTAGTAATAGAGCCCAAACTAACCTGGAATTCTCACTTGAGGCGCACCACGGAAAAAGCCAACAAATTGTTAATCGCAAGAAGAAGAGCAGTAGGCAGAACCTAAGAACTAAGACCAGCGATGATGCGATACATCTACACTGGTATTACAATAATACTTGTATCTGCTATGGGGCGGTAGTGTGATGGGTTGTGACCGAGCGGAGACAAGCCAAAATCACTCTGACTAAGGTTCAGAGGATAACATGTCTATGCACTGCCAGAGTCATGTTCACTACACCAACCGCTACAATGGAAATATTACAAGATTTTCCATTCAATGACCTGTTTATAATGTCGGAAGCATGACAAGCAGTTTACAGACGTCTAGAGAAACTCACTTATGGGGCTTGCCAGAATTGCGGAAAAAATTGACCAACCAATTATAAGTGTGGGTACCAATTAGATAGATATCAGTTACTCGTTTTGAAGACCTTTAAAGTTTAAATGGCCCCATGGGGACAAAAATCGAGTTCTAGGAAATACAGGAAACCTGGTGTGGTACACTGATGGTTGAAAAACTACAGCAGGTACTGGTGCCGTAGTGTATGAGCTGAGACCGGGGTTGAAACATTCGTTTTCTTTGGGACAGTATGCCACAGTTTTCAGACCGAGATTATGGCTTTAAATGACTGTATACAGAAAAATTTGAGGCAGGACTTTTAGAAAAACCGTATCCAGATAGAGAGTCAGGTTGCAATTAATGCACTTGGAGGCACTACAATAAAATATAGTATTGTATGGGAGTGACGAAAGAACCTCAATACTTCATCCCAGGAAAACCGGGCAACTTTGCAATGGGTGTCGGAGCATAAGGGAGTTGAGGGTAACGAGAAAGCAGACAATATAGCTAAACGGGTTCTAGAGTTTGTAGGACCTGAGCCAGCTGTAGAATATCCGTTGATCTGGCTAAGATGGCCATAAACAGATGAGTTCATGCAAACACCAGCAAAGATGCGGAAGCTTTAAGGGGCACTCTATAGTAAATTATCACTTAAGAACATCCCTTCATGTGTAGTCCTGAAAACACAATAATGACCCGAGGTAGGGGACAAATCAGACAAATTACGGGACACTTTGGTCTGAGAGTGCACTTGCTCAAGAGTGCAAAACTGTGTATAGACTGTGCGGTAAGGGTGAGGATACCGCAGACAACAAATTTTCAATTGTAAGGGCCTGACTAATGAAAGGAGAAAATTTTTTCGTTTCCAAATTCGTGGGGAAATATCATTGGACGAGATGAGCTAGTTAGTGGATTACTCAAAGGAGTAAGAGGAACAAAAGTGCTAAGCTAGAATGTGGAGGCTTTAGTTGCACAATAGCCCATCGGTCGCGGTGCCAGGGCTGGTTTAAAAGGCCCTTAAACTAAAAATCAAATCAATCAATGAGTGTGTGTGACATGGGAGATATAACAAAATTTGCTATAATTTCATATAAGCGGCTTATCATTTTGTATTCTTCATTCTCGTTGTGTTATAAGATACGAGTGTGTGTGTGTGTGTGCGCGCGCGCGTGCGTGCTTGAGTGTTTGTAAATACATTAGCAACCTATTTAGAGGATGTATGTTTTATCCTATTTTTCTTTGGAATGTGTGATCGGTTCTACCTTTCGTTAATCAGCAATTGTTTACAATTTAAAAATTGTGGTAGATTTTCAAATGATATCCATACGATCGATAAATAATAAAAGAAACATTTATAAAAAAGAAAATTATTATAAATAAACTCAAAATTAAAAATATATATATTTAAAAGTTACCATTAATATATGTATATATTGGAATTTTATGCAAATTCAGCTTATTCCATAGTATTTACTATTCTTTCACTACGAATAAATTTGCGATCTGCATATTTCAACGCCAAGACACTTTTCTCAAAATCTTTAGAATTAAACATTCAAAGGAGAGAAAAGAAAATATTATGTTATTGTCAAACTGTATTTATATATAAATAAAGAAATATACATAACATGGAAGCAGTGTGTGGAGTAGTCCCGTGTGGAGCCGTGTCTCTTAGTAACAATGCGTGGAAAACATTAGTTCACAGGCTTGCCACAACTCAAGATGTTCTGTACCTCTAACTGAAAAATAGTAAATTACCCTTAATAATAGTGGTAATAATAATTACTTCAGCTTACAAAAAAAAGTTCTCTTTTATTTGTATATTAATACCATTAGATGATATTAATATCTTTTAATTTATGCTAACAACTTAAAAAACACCATTTGATTTTACGTAACAGCTGTTTCCAAATTTTGTATTAACTTAACTTTGAGGTTATGTTTGTATTACAGAAAAAAATAGATTTTATAATCGGTCAAACTAGTTAAAATTAAAAATTGATATCATGATAACTTATAAATTTTAAAGGTAATCATTATTATTTGATAACTAGTAAGTTATTGAGGCCAACTGAAGGATCGCACATTACCTGCACCAAATTGTAAATATATTTGAGAGCTTCTGAAAATCGTTCATTACAGTCATTGTGAGTGAAAGATCTCTTGTCTTTCTCTTCCTCCCACCAATCTGGTGGTGTAAAATTAATTTGAGCTTCAGAGAGTGCCATGAGAACGGTGAAGAGAGCTGCTATCAGAAATCTGTACATTCTGTAACATAATCATCACTCGAATATATTGTTTAAATATAATGATTGAAGAAGAAATGTGTGTATAAAAAGATGTTTTTTTTAAGAAATATTAAACAACACCATAATATGGCTTAGCTTCAAATTTGTAAAATATGACAATACATACAGTTGTGGACTAGCTAACTTGAATCAGGACTGGTATGCTGTATGTAATATCTACTATTTTCCTGGTGGTCCTTTATTCCTTATATCTGAACGGACAAGTTGTTGAATATACGTTGAATAAATTTAATTTTAGTATCAACGATAGTAGTAAATCGCAATGAAAATCCATATACTATGTTTTGTCTTAAGGTTTACGAGTATAAATATGGTTTGCATCTGATTTTCCAAACAAAAACAGTTTCACAGATTCGTAAAGAAAGACACGAAAATGGGAAAGATACTCACGGTCTATGGGCATACAAACCTTAACATTTCTGCAAAATTTGATAACATGTAGAGGATCAATTGCGAGACATTCCACCATAAACAACGTCAATGTTTTTTTTTTCATTTTTACTTTTAGACAGTTAATTCACGATTGGCATTTGTATGTCCTTAAACATCTCTTGTTGAGTGTATTTTGAGATTTAGTAATTTTGCGTTTTAGTTTAGTATCAGGTACCCATCAACTTCTTATAAAAAGGTTAGAGACATGCCTCATATTTGAAAATTTATCAAAATCGGTCCTTCCATTTCGGCTGGATAGGGACATACATCAGACAGCCAAGACATAATTAAAAATAACAATAAACGTCATATCGTTTTAAGTTTTAAATTATTTTAACTTAAACATAACATCTAATACTTCACCCTTTGTGGTAGATAAATAGGTTTTTGTTTTAATGTTTCGTTAACGGCCTTCAATAATCAAAATTATTGTAATGGGATTACTGGTGGAAAACGTAGTAAATAAATTCTTTTAAATACGTGAAAGGAAAATACGACAATGAAAAAAAAGTAGGTTTTAGCTGCAACAAAAAATTACTCTTTGTTTTTAATTTAGAAGACCATAAAACTGATATTTTATCATTAAAATATGAAGATCAAATTTTATTCTCTCCATTATTGTCTCTATTGATTTCAGAGAGGATGGTGACAAAGGAGCGATTTCACATGCTTTTTGAGGGGTAGTTTTTACATAATGAATAAAGACTACTCATTGACTAATTTACAGGGTTAGCAAATCAACTGCAAAAACAATTACTAAATGGAGAAAAACGTTTGAAATTTCTGTTATTCGCAAGCGTTAATTTTTTAAGAACTGTAACTAGAATGAAATATTGATTTATTTTTATTTTATTATTTTTTTTTTTTTTACAATTATGTTATTCTTCGTTCTGTATTGTTTATATATTAATTATTTTCTTAAAATTTCATTTTGAATAATTAACATATTTTCTATTTGAACAAAACTTTTATTTATACAAAAATGTACATTTCTTCATATATCATATATTTAATCTAAAATATTAAATTTTGAAGTGTCCGTTGTTTGGTGGAATTCTGTTTAGTTAATTAAGAAACCATTACTAAATATTCTGTAAAAATATTTTTTTAAAAAGCTTTCCCTTGATTTAGTTACAGCCTGTTCAGTATGGTAACGGTAAACAAAATTATGTTACAGTATAGAAATATTAAATGATGCAAAGGAGACATGGTTCTCTTTATTGTATATCCAACATATATAATTGAGATATTTTTTGAAAAATACTTATCGATATTATATAATTCTAAATACAAAAATGGAAAACTTTAACCACACGTACATACACATGGAAGTAGGTTTAGAAAGGGACGGGCACCTCTGTGTGTAAGACATAAATCTGACAACGTAAAATCGAGAGAAAAATACTACACAAGCAACTATTTGTAATGTATTTTTACACATATAACGTTAACTAAAGAAAATATACAAAATAAATTTCACCTGAGTCTAGCTGTATCTACACAATTTGCTCTCCAAAGTCGTCTAGTGAAATCATTGTGTTTCTCTCTTTATTTTATATTGAAGAAGCTCTACAATGCAGCCCACAACCCTCCAATGACACTATTTACTTGTCCTTTAATTACTTGTCCCACATAAATGTCACCACGTCACAATGAAGTATATTACATTCAAGGTTTTCTTTTCAAAGTTCAATAGAAGCTCTATTTGATTTCCTTCTTAAAGTCAGAAATAGACAGGCTCGATCATAGTGACAAGACAAAGTTGTGAGTTTGTTTTTCTCCTTTCGAATTGTTCACTTCTAAAAAAAAGGGAAAAATACAGAATTCGTGAAAGAATTATTCACAGTTCCTAACCAACATAGTTTCCTAAGGCTTGACCAGAGAATAACATTTTCTTAATTACAACAGCGAAAACAGATATAAACAACAGATATAAACAACAGCAGCCATATTTCTTATTATTTAAAGAGGGATGGAAGTTCAAACTAGATACTAAACCTCCAAGACAGTCGGGAAGAAAAAAATGGAACGGTAAGAGGAGGAAGGAATGTTTTTATTTCAGAACAACGCACAATCGAAGTAAGGGCATCCATTTTTATTTAGATAGCGCGATAAAGGAGTCTGATAATATGATTCCTACCTCTTGATGTGCATCAAAAAAGTTTGGATGCTCGGCATACATTGTACTCCAGAACTCTTCGACGGTGGTAACCTTTGGGGCTCAGAAAAGGCTCCAGAGAGATATTCCCTCCACAATAACAAATAAACTGCCCAAATTATTGTATAAGGTAGACCTTAACCCATAGAAGGAAGATAGTGAGAAAAGCATTATTATCGATTTATCCGCTAGGGTTATAGACATACTTCCAGATTTGCAACATGCATACAAATCTCAGGAAATTATTTTTCCAAAGGTTTGTTTTGCACAGGTCTAAGTTGGGGGGGGGGGAGGGCGAATCGGCATGAAAGGACATGAATTTATCTTGTATATTCCTTCGTTGGCATTAATGCAGATTGCTAGTTGCACAAAGTGAGCTAGTACTAATTTTTCGCAGGTCCTAAAAAGAAAGAATTATATTAAAAACATATTTTAAATTATCACTATTAAGACATTTATTCAACATAATGTACAAATAAGAAAAATTAGATTCCATCTATACTTTTAGGTTAGGTTATGTTAGGTTATAATCCAGAATTCTCCTATGATTCTGACTACTAAAATTATTATAGGTGATATTTTTTAAAAATTTTAAGGTTATATTTTAAACGGTAATTTTATTTTGTAATAACTGACATATTATCGTAGAAATCACTTTTTGTAATAATTAATTTAAAAATTTAAAAAACTGAATAAAATGGCTTATTGTGAACATTTTATCACATATGAGTGAAAAATTATTGTATATAATTTAAGTTTTTTTAAAAGTTTACAACCCCATTTCTCTGCTTAATGAGTATTTCCAATAGTTTCTAAAACCAAGCCTACATATAAAATTTGAGGAAAATCAGCTTTAAATTCTTACAGCGTTTACCAAAATTCAGATACACACACTTGGTGAGTTGAAATGTAACCAAATTACTCCAATGGATAGGGCCAGTGGATATTTTGTGGTCTCTGGTGTCTCACTTGAGGAAACTCGCAAACAGGATTTCAATATAAAAATACGCTAGTAACAAACATTTCGACTATTATATTTAATGTAATTATTTAAAATAAATTATTTTTAATTCACTATGGTCATAAATTTAAGACCAGAATGAATGTTTCACATTTATGATGCAACTTTTTTAATAATCTCAAGGAGGTCAAATGTTTTAATTTGGAACAGTTTCTCAGCTGTAATATAGTTGCTGCAAAACAATAGAAAAGCAATTCAGATCTATGATACAATCCAGTCAAGGCATGGAATTCTGGAATTGATGCCTTGATATCTTCCTTTAACGGAAGCCTTAAGTTATGTATTTCAGAATGAAACATTTTTGACAAGACTTCTTTATTATGGTTTACTTTGCAGTTTAAATTATCATTATTTTTTTTATGAGTCAGGATTTACTGTTTATATATCATCAATTCTGGAATTGATGTTTTGAAGTACTGTATCTTCCTTCAGCTGAACCCTGAAGGTATGAATTTCAAAATGAAACGTTTGTGATCAGACTTCTGTGTTATGGTTTACTTTGCAGTTTAAATCATAATAATTATTTTTTTTATGAAAAAAAGTCAGGATATCCTTTTATATAAATATTATATTATGTGAAATTCGGGTTTTACTACCAGGAAACTTTAGCCTAAAAGACTTTGTGAGCTTCCATATTGTTCCATGGTCTTAGAACCTGCTTTGTTAAATTCTTCAGGAGTATGAAGAGTATATTGATTAAACTTTGAAAGTATGAGAGTTTGTTCTGTAGTTTCCTTATACTGACAGCAAAGTTATGTTTCAAACTATTATGTGTTAGATACAAAGTGTTCAATTATTTATTTAAATGTCCCATGTTGGTTCAAGATGACCCTACTTAGATTACTCCTCCTCAGTGATACTTTAAATAAGGGAATGTAGAGAATAACCGATGGGGTAGGTACAGTAACCCCTAGATAAAACATAAAATCCTATTTCTAGCCGTTTGAAGATTCTTGCTACAGTTACAATTACATTCCAAACAGGTTGTGAGGTAATGAGTGGGAATCGAGACCTTTTCTTTGCTAGTTCATCAGCTATCTCGTTATACTTGAATCTTGTTTGACCAGGCACCCAACACAACTCCGATAGTTTGAGGGTCGACAGTAGAAAATGTTAAACAGGTCTAATCTTGCTAACGTATTACTTGTATTTGGCTGTAAAGATAAAATACTGTTGTTTGAGAATATCTAGTTGGGTTTGAGTCCATTCACCCAAATATCAGTTGTCTACCGTCCCAAAATATACAACAATCCATTGACAATTTCACATGACCGTTAAGAATCTTTAATTTCTAAAAGTTAATATTTTTAATATCTTCTCTCATAAAATAATTAAAAGATCAAAGA
Organism: Aphrophora alni; assembly: GCA_963513935.1. Lineage (NCBI taxonomy): Eukaryota > Metazoa > Arthropoda > Insecta > Hemiptera > Aphrophoridae > Aphrophora > Aphrophora alni. The sequence continues at coordinate 104,191,167 of OY740768.1, read as the reverse complement.
GATAATTTAATAACAATTATGTAGACATTTTTTAATAATAATAGCCAAAATTATTCTAATCTATGTACATTTTATGGTGTTTTTGGCGTTTGCATAAGGGAAATCGTAAAATATTTATTTGCCTTATGTTATTATAGATCCCTAATGTACATTTCGGTAACCAAGTTACCATCATCGGAGTAATCTGAATTAATACTAACAATATATGAAATCTTAAAAACTAAAATACTATATTCTACCCTCTCTCCCACTTCCGGTGGTTCGGCCTATCAACGTAGGACCACGTCAATGACCTAGGCGAAATCGGCTAACAGTACACATTCCTGTCCTTGGAAAACCTTTGGTTGAATATGGCAATGGTGGCTACAATTTTTACAGATAACAATAATATCTTAAAACTCCTTTAAATATAAACATAACATGTGCATAATAACAACTAAAATTTAGTGAACCAAAAAGCATGATATGACTTAGTGATATTAATAATGCATAAACCAAAAACAAACAAACAAATAGATTTACAGATAACAATATATCTTAAAACTTCTTCAATACAAAACATAGAATGTGCATTAAAACAAAAAAACTACACGAAGAACAAAAATAATAACATGTACATTAAAACAAAAACAGAATTATTAGAATAATTGATGTTTTAATTGAGTTTGTGGCATAAGCAAAACAAAATTAAGTTCATTTTTAAATATATAAATTTGATTCAAAACTTTAATTATATATCATAAAAAGTTAATAAAATAGACGCTTCTGTACCAACTTATCTTCTATAAGAAATACGTATAGAGATAAACTAAGATATATGGAAAGTGTTATTTTATTTCTCCAATACAAGTAGAGGATATTTTTGAAGAAATGACGATAAATATTTTTTGGTTAATACTTTATTTTGTGGTGTGAAAGAAAGTTAGACCATCGTTTTATTTACTTCTGTATGAGGTATCTGGGACTGCAGATGTAATAGAATAATCGGTAACTGATGTTATTGCAATATACCTTCTTACGTAACGCACAGTTATTATGAGTGCTATCAGCCAAAGACATATTTTTGCCATTAGAGTATGTGAATAATAACATTTAGAATATACGAATAAAGAAAAAACGGAAAGAGACAGCTGCCAATTATTTAATATTTAGACTTATAAATGAGAATATCCTTTCGAATCTGTTTCATGATAGGTCAGAAATTTATCTTGAAAGCTTCAACGATCAATTTAAATAGTGAATTTAGGAAATATGCGAAATTTAATGAGATATACATGGTGGGCCAAAAGTTGTTATTAATTACAAAGATTATTGAAAAAAAAATCATTACAAATTGAAGAATACGTTACTGAATCCATGTGATAATTTATAAAATTATTTCTTAAATTGTTTTCCTTCTGAAAAATACGATCTGGGACACTTGAAAATACTTTTTTGCACAATTTTAGTTTCTAATCTTACTATATAAAAGCATTAACAGCTTCCAAGTACTTAATTATTTGTGGCCTTATATCATATATTTTATCTTTAATTAATCCACCCGCCAAAAAAATCAATGGAGGTCTGATGGTGTAGGTGGTATTTACCTCTTTTCGTTCAATATATTTGCCTTTTTATCACTTCATCAATGTAGTCACATACAACGGTTGCCTAAGGTGTTGGAACACGATATGTTGAAATTGTAACTCATCTTTCTTCTTATTACAATTAAAACTACATAAGTAGTCAACAATTCAAAGAATTTTCTGCAGTGACTGTACCACAAATCATGCCTCAGGACTCCAGGTAAGAGATACTATTTCAAATAGTAATACAAAATCGATTCAACTGCTTTTCAAGAACAATTTCATCTCTCTGTGTATCAATAGGTATAGTTTTGTCTGTTGGCGTGAAAAAATAATAAGATTTCATAATTTCAAATTATTTTAGAAAACATCTCAATATCGCCTTCTCGTATCTCGTTAAACATTGCCTCACAATGTCGAAGCTAGGGTTCGTGATCGTCTTTTAAAAGGTCGTTTGTAACACACTTATCCTTATAGTTTTGCCTAAACCCTAGTTTAACACTTAGCCTTAAATTTTAGACTGATATAAAATTCTCGGCACTCAAAACTTTCTGTCCAAGAGGAAACATACGAATAGACTTTGTCGAATGCTAAATAATCTCTTGCAAAACATTACTTGGTTTCCTCATTTAAGAATGACCTATCTGACCTATGGAAGTCCAATAAAGATCCATTAAAACGTTCGCCCAAATTGTAAATTACCTTATATGTTCATGGAATAAAGTTGAAATGATTATGTCACTCTTCAATTAATTAACTGAAACGACCTTTGTTCTTCTTTAATAAAAGTTTTCATAACCAGTATCTAATGTACGTAATTAGACGGAACCATGAGTTTGCAAACTTTATTTGGATTGCTTTTTTTATATTAGTATTTATGATAGTTTAGACAATATTGCCACCACATTGTTCCACCAAATCTTTTTGTTGAGATTTTCCTGGAATATGTCATTTTGTATATAGACTCATGAAAATATATTACACTTTTTAAAACGGTTGTAGTGAACGTAAATAATACTCAATAAAAGTGAAATTTTCCAGTTATGTTCCCAAATGAGCTGAAAAAATATGATTTAGAAATTTCAGGTGTTTATCTTTTACTACATCAAAATGTTGGGTTTTTTAATATTCCTTAATTTTTACAATGATTGACATTTTAATGGCATGAACAATCAAGCATTAATCTTATCTTCGACGTAACAAATGTAAAACAATAATGACAATATCGTTAAAAAGTATATTTAATAAATAGGTTATTTAATAAAATAAACATTAAATATAAAACAAAAAATAATAATACTAATTATTTATTATTAGAACAAAAACTTAAACATACGGACATACTCTATTCAAAGTGATGTCCGTCAACAGCTACGCATTGATACGTAAGAAGAAAAAATTCAAAGTCTTTAAAAAATTTTAAGTAGTGTTTTTATTTGTAACTTCTTTATTTGAACTTACCTCTCAATTAATGACAATTAATGAACAATTAATGACATTGTTTAAGCCAATAAAAAGCCAATAAATTAAAATTATTTAAAAGCAGCCATTTTGTTTTGATAAAAGCTAAAACTATGAAATTTGTGTGTTACTTTTATACAATAATTAGGGAATAATTAAAAACATTATAGATTTGTATGTACGTCCAGCATACGTTTAGAAATAGAAACCTCTTCGAATACACTCTCTATGTATAGTGGTAAACTTTGATTTAAATAAATGAAGACACTATTTAAAATTTGTTAATTTATTTTTTCCTCCTTACATAGTATAGAGAAAGTGTTGTGATTGGTAAACAAAATCGATGTCCAGTTTTCTCGGAGATATTCGTTCTGAGGTCCACTGAGTCCTTTAACAAAAAAGGTAGTTTTTCGAATGATGTCTGTCCATCTTCTGTTTAGTTCTCTCTAACCCAAACAAGTCGACCGATTTTGTTAAAATTGGCGTATGGGTTTATTTCGGTCAAATCTTGAGACGAACTTTTTTCACCATTTTGTAGATATCTCTTTAAGAAGTGGCTGTCATAAACAAAAACTCAATATTACGATTATCTAAAAATTTATTATAACAATTTTCAACAAATGTAGCGGCTAAGAACCCAAACAAACTTTTTTTATGCCATTTCTAAAAAGGAAAGAAAAACAATTCAGGAATAATTAATTGGGAACAAAAGAAAATGCATCGTGACAGCCGTCATTAAAAGTCTGATTTCAATGAAATACTATCAGCGTTAACCACAGCGAAGCAATTTTATTAAATAACTTAACCTCAATCAGTAAATAACAGATGATTGATTGGATATGAATGCACTCGTGTGGTTACATCACCATCAGATGGAAACAAAAGGCGAGTAGAAGAAGGTTCAAAACCAGATAATCTAGGTGAAATGTTATCTTTGGAAATAGTTAATACCATGTAAGTTTGTGAAATTTATGACATATACCTAATGATGTTTGTACCATTGAAGTCACTGTTTCTACAATACGAAATGTGTTTGGGTTTCTTTTTTTTGAAATTTTGACAAGTGTTTTATTAAACAGAAATATGAAGGATTTTCTATCTCTATTTAATTTTTAACACGTTTTTATTAACTCGTTTTCTTGTGTCTGTTCGGTACGAATTTTGCAATGGATTTTAAACTAACTTCCCGATGAGATAGAGACTTGGAACTTTAATCATAGCTCAAAACTGGATGACAATGCAATACGAACTCGGTTTCTTGTCTGTCCGTCAATCGCTGCTATGGTAACAAAGCAGTTAAAGTTGGGGCATTTACCGGTGTAGTGGCACTACTTGTTGGTGGAACAATACTGCACACATTATTTAAATTACTAGTTGAAAAGAAATGGTAGAAAATTTGGGATCACTCACTGTTAATTATTTGAAAGTCTTTCGAATTCAGTGGAAGGATATCGAATTCCTGTTCATCGATGAGATTTCTATGGTTCCATACGAATGTTTTGGATGATTGTTTCTAGATTGCGACAACTAAAAAAATGAATCATTGGGTTGCATCAACATTATGGTTTTTGGAGATTTTTAAAATGAATTGCAAAATTTCACAAACACACAAGACTAAAAATCAGAAAACTATTACATTAATTAATCTTTTTAATAACATTTTTAAAACAGACTAAAATGTATAAAATAATTTCTCGTAGCCCTATACAAATTTATAATTCCATAGATTCCTAACCCCATACAGATTGTCCAGAAAATTTTTGATTGTGAATTTTTAATAGATATGAAAATACTTGTAAAATTTAAAATGAAAAAGTCGGGCGAATGCAATGGATAATAGTAAGGATGTAGAGAGCAGATGTAGTTGAGACAACTCAAAATCCTAATGGAGGTCAAGTAGCTCCTAATTCAATACATGGAGATAATCTTCTATTATATTCACGCGCTCCACGTTTTTCGTTTTAAATCTTACAAGTATTTTCAAAATTATTAAAAATTCACAATAATAAAATTCAGGAGTTAGGAATCTCGATGGGTCTACAAGAAATTATTTTATACTTTTTAGTAGGTTTTAAAAACATGTTAAATACAATTATTTAAATAATTATTATACAATTAAGTTAAATATATATTTAATACTAATTACAAAATATAATCGATACATACATACACATTCCAACACATTCCAATATATTAAAAATCAAATTGCTCACGATAGTTTTATAGAGAAGCGCTCCCAGACTGCCTATTCTGTTCATTAACCCAAGTGCTTTAAAAAAATATTGTTTTGGTGAAGTTTTCGAGAAGGGTTGGCGAACCTATCGCCCAGTTGGGATCCACTGTAAACAGCCTCCTCAGATTCCTATTCTTCATGTTCAGGTATCTGTGGTGTTACGTACTTCCCAATCCCTTATAGGTGTATCTTTATTGGGCTATTTTGTCAGCTCTTTTTCACTTTAACACCCCCTCCTACTATGTTTTCTTTCTTCCTATTCTCTGTTTCTTCTTTTTCCAGCTCTACCCTAAAGTCCAATTTGGTAAATGGCACCGGACAAAAGGTATCAAATACGGAGACTGTGGGATATTTGGCAACCTCTTATCGTATTTACCCTTACCCGATCAAGCAAGACTCTGGTCGAGTCGGCCATCTTTTCCCAAACTACAACTCAACGTTTTGATAAAGTCGAGCGTGTACACCATAATAGTGATATAATAAACATAGTAGAAAAATGTCATAGAGGCCACTCAGGAGGAATCGTACTTCTGATAGGAGAAGCACAAAGAGAAGATCCAAAACCGTTGAAACGAAGAAGCCCGAAGAGCACACTAGTGTTTCTATCGCAGCATTCACAGGGAACACAGCGACACAGGGAACACTTTAGACCTACAAAGAGGGGCAAGACACTCCACACCATCTATTAGTTGAATGCGGTGCAGTAATGTACAAAAGGGCTAGAGGTCTGGGAGGGTACCAGATTGATGTAGAGGTGACACCTACCCTTGACACTTTCATTCGATCCACTTTATAAAGAAGTTGGTGTTGAGTTGTTTCTATGAATGGGAGTTCCCCGTCTTAAACGGAAGCAGGAGGGTACAATAGTTCTCTAGAGCGCAGAGTATATCAACCTCCTCCAATCTCTACTACTACTACGAAGTTTTTGGTAAAACTTATATATTTTTAGGAAGTTCTTTAGAACATATAGAAACATATGTTGATTATCCGAAAATTTATCTGATGCAACTATAAAAGAAACAGAAAATGCTCGAAACAGAATTCTCACGTTTCTGTTAATAACGCTCTTATTATAAAAATATGAAAAAAGTCAAGAAAGCAAAGTTGTTATATATATACCAGATCTGAAACTCTCACAAAGTAAACGAAATCAAAGGAAAATACTAAGCTTCGTCTGACTATGGCGCTTTCAAGAAGCATTAAATACCACTGCATTGTTCCGAGGAAACTTAAAATGCAGACTATGTATGAAACTGCAGAACATATATTTCGAAAATTCCAAGCGTTAGGGAGTTGCAGACAATTGATCTTCGGCCCAGATGCCACCTTTGAAGCAACAAGTAACCTAGTCAGGAAAATCCTGACCCTAATCAAGGGAATAGAAATAAGCTAGTTGGGAATTAAAGAAGTACACAAAAAGTCTCATTAGCTTAACCGTTTAGAGGGGGAACCAAATTCCATTTATAATAATAAAATTTAGTTTGCGATGCAAGATCTATAAAAGTAACAGTAATTGCTAAAACAGTAAATCTCCCGTTTCTGTTAATAACACTTCCTATGCAAAAACATGAAAAATGTCAAGAAAGTAAAGTTGTTATCAAAATTCCTAATTATATATACATGTACAGTGAGTTGTAATAAATTACTTCGTGAAATTCACAGGTGTGAGTATCGGCGTTCCCACGATGAAGAAGCACAATAGCTAGAATTTGTATATTAGAAAATCGCTAATAGTTTGTTTGATTTTTCAAAGAGTGCACTCATCATTACTCTGTCTTACTACAAGTTCAAAGTTGACTTTTGAACTGGTTCTAGAAACAAAATCTGACAATATATCGATATCAAACATATCGAGTACCTAGATTGCGGAAAAAACAAACGAGGATCAAATTACAAACATTAATTTCTCTAAACTGTATGTATATTTAAATATCACATTATAGTACACTTAATAAGTTATCACATTTCATCGTTATCCAGAGATCAGTTGTTGAGTTTTGCCGTTATCACTTTCAGTTTGAAAATTTCTCGCATTCCAATATTTTCTGAGCTTCCATCTGCAAAACCAAAAATACCAGAGAAGTTTAACAACAATATATTGTATGTGTTTTTTATCCATTATCCAAAGGAGCTCTGTCACTTTTACGATATGTAAAAATTTGGAGAAACTACCTTAAGACCAAAGAAAATTTATATTTTCTCAAAATTGTATATAACTATTTTGATCAAATTTTCCTATAATGTAGCCACTAAGGATCTAAACAGAACTTATTAATGTCATCTCTTCAATAGTGAATGTTTTTGAGTTACCTGCAAGAAAGGGAAACTGAATCGTTGTAAAAGTTCTATAATCTCCAGAGATTAAACTAAATTTTATTAAAAGTTTACAACACAAAGCTGTGTGCCAAAGAGCAAATAAAAACAAATTATAATTCGTAAGTAATTTGGAAAAAGTGAACCCTTTTTTTGGGTTTCAATAATTTTTCGTTTTTGGTGTACGGTGGTCTGAGAAATTGTGTGATACTTCTTCAAAATTTATTTACCATTAAATTATTTAAAAAAAACTTCTCCAGTACCTCAAAAAAAAACAACAAAAAATACAACTTTTTTGTGATTCAAAATTTTTGTATTATGATATAATACGACTTTATCATTAACTTCCTCCTTTATTAAATTCCACTAAAATGTATAGCTGCAAATAATTTTTGTTAAATTCCTATATTGATAAAGTAATAATCTTTTAAAATTAATTTCGAAAATGTCTAAAATAACCAACTAATTAATAAATAAAAAAATGACATTAATTCAGAAATTTCCACATTACACAATACACAATACAAGACGACATTAGAATGACTAAATCTTCAGTCTCTATTGTTTAAAGATTCAATAGGCAAGTGAACTGAATTATAATGGCTATATTACAAACTCAACCGCATAAAAGCAGTGGGGAAAATAACCACTGTCTCAAGTACAATGTCTTACAAGCGCAGTGTGTGTTTTACTAATACGTGTATAATAAGTTACCTGGACCAAATTGTAAATATATTTGAGAGTTTCTGAAGATGCTTCATTACAATCATTGTGAGTGTAAGATCTCTTCCCCCAGTTTGGTGTAAAATTAACCTGTGCTTGGCACAATGCCACGAGGATGGTGAAGAGAGTTGCTACCAGGAATCTGTACATTCTGTAACATAATCGCATTTAAAATATCACAACACAATTTGATTAGCTTCAATACATTACTTTCAAAATAGTAATAAATTTCTTAAATGCTTAAAAAATAAACTTTAAAGTTTGTACAAAAATCAAACATAAATCATAGATAATAATCATTTCCCCTCTTCCTATGGGTAGTATACATATGAAGATTATAGTTTATATTAATATATAGTATATAGAACTACAAACAATACTGCCCTCAGACAGAGTAGAAGAGATAGGTCTTTCCTTTAATTGGACAAAACCTATTTGGATATCTTGAGGTTCCCCCCAAATGTTGGGGATAAATACGTTCAAAGTAGATTTTACCATTGATCTTTTGATCAAAACAGGTTTATACCTTTTGGGGCCACCCCCTCCCCAAATTTGGAAAACTAATTAACCTATACAGGAAACTTTAGGTTTTTGTTCTCTTCTGATCTTTTAACCACATTGGTGTATAGAATCACCCCTCCCCCCACAAATTTTGAGAATTACTTAGGCCCATTCCTATGTACACTTCACATTTATATATTCGTTAATAAGCACTTCTTAAACAATTTAAAACTATATAACTTCACTATATTTTTCATTTGTTGAACCTTTATAAAATGTACAGGTTTTAGCAAATTTACCTTTATTTAGGCCTATTTTACTGTGTACGTTTTCTATTCCCATATTTCCAACTTTTTTGGTTTAAACTAAAAATCAAATTTGTTTACTTTGAACGCTCTTTCTACTGTACAGTTATTGGATAAAAAATTTAACTCAGGTTGTTTATTTACGTGTACATATCTATCAATATTAGTTTGTTTTGTTAATAAGTATACAATAACGTATACTTAGAATTAAACTATTATTATTATTATTTAGTTCGCTGTAGTACTTCGGTATTTAAATATTTGTATGAAAATTAACAAACAATATTTGTATTTGAGCATTATTTTGAACTGTATTGTTTCAATGATCATTCTTTGGTTACTTTTTGTCTTAGCTTGACATTTTCCTATCTGTGTTTCTATAATTTGTTTTAATAGTTAAAAATGAGTAATAATATATTTGTATTGTTTTTCATTTTTATTTATAAAAATAACTTTTAATTTTTAGTTAATTGCATTTCTTATCATTAATGAAACTCGAATATTTTTAATGGTTACACGCATTCACATAATTTTAAAATGGAATATTGATAAGAATAGTCGCTCAAACAGGAAGTAGAAAACAAACTCCAGATTATTAGAACAAGAAGAGAGTTATACTAATATTTTTTAAATTATGTTGAACCCAAAATTATCTTTCTTCTTTGAAAAATATGGAACTAGTAACACATTTCTAAAACCACTAGCTACTAGAAACAATTATTTATTTACAACTGACCTTTAATTTTATCGATTTCTATACTACAGGATGTTAAAAATTCTGTAAACTAAGGTCAATTCGAAAAGCTTGTTAATATTATAAAATTATTCTTCTGCTGACAATTACAACAGTTCAGATCTTATCTTATTCTTGTTCTTACACTTATTTTTTACTTTTGGTGTTCCTTAATTATATTTTTGTTATGTATTATTTGTGGGTAGAAGTTATTAACCTTTCTTTTACTATTGCTTGCCATTTCACGGCTCCAAGTTAATCCAGATATGGGTAATCTCTAGGTATACCTAATTATTGAATTTTTATTTTATTTTTTTTGTAAAAAAAAAATCTTTGTTTTTTAATTCCACATATTTACAGTCCTTTTTGAAAATATTTATTTTTATTGTTATATACATCCCTTCTGTTTATTAGTGTTTTAGTTTTATTAAAAATAGAAAAGTGCGATGAATAGTAAAAAGATGTCATGGATAATTTAATTTTTGTTTTAAATCATTAAATTTAGTCACATTTAGTTAAGATTAAATTGTTAGAAAAGAGCTGTTTTTTGTTTGTTTGTTCTTGCTAATATTAGAGATATTTAGTTTGATTTTGGGCCAAAAATTTACTTACTTTACTTATTTACTTCAATAATTGTTCAAAATTTAGTGGGAGTGAGACTTTGTGTAGATTGGTTTTCAGTTATCATTACAGTTTAAAAATCATATTTTTTGAAGTATTTAAAATTATGTTATAAAGAAAGTATATTTAATATACTTAACCAATTAAAGTAATGTCTTCTTCCGCTACTTTAAATATGAGCTTGCGAATAATGAATAACGAGGTTTTGTTCCTCAAGTTGAGAACGGAAGCGAGAGAAAATTGCGTTATTTAACAGTTAAAAGTATCAAATTTGTAGATAATATTTACCTTCTTACCTTCTTTAGTGATATCTGCGAGTGACAGTTTGTTAGAACAAAACCCGTCGAATGGTTAAGTGTAGACTGATTCATCATGTCCAAAGCTACTCGTCTTATACCACGAAATTGAAACCTTACAAAGGACCGACCTTCTTCTGATAATTGTAATGTCACCAACTAATTGAACCACTTTGGTGCGACATTTTGTCTACATAAAAATAAACGGGGCAGAATCGATCTCACAGAAAAACAACAAATGTTAGGCCTACACGAGTATGTCACGAAAATTGCATCATTGATTTTTTCAATAACGATATTTATTATTTTCCTTCCTATGTAAAGTAAGATAAAAATATATAAAAACCACTTTTTTTAAACACGCTTTTGAAAATGTACTCATAAGTAGAAAAAACAATTTTTTTTTCAGTATTGTAAATAATATTCTTACTTGATATAAAAATAAATAACGATTTTGTTGTTGAAACGCGTTTGATTAAGTGTACGTGATATTTGTGAGATCTTGTGTTCGAGTTTTATTCTATCTAATTTTCTGATATTTGAATAAATAAATAATTTCATCCTGTAAAAATATAATTTGGAATTTTGAAGTATGTAATGTAATGGAAAACTAATAATACTATTTAAAAATATATAAATATTATAAACTAGCTGTACCCGGCCACGCGTTACTGTGGCTCTTCTGGTTAAACGGAAAATAAATAAAAGACATAAATTAAAATATGTTTATTTTAACAATGCTTGTGGGTACACAATATTTTTTGTAGTTCCATTGTTTGTGTATATATACAGATTATCTGGTTATCCGACTCTAGAATATGCAAATATAATTGTCCATGTGAGAAGCAATCCGTGGCCATGAGCTTTGTTAATGGTAATTGCAAATAATGCCAATCGAATTGGGAACTGCAATCTCTTAAATTTAAATGGCATGTCTGTTGGAATTAAAGGAATGCGAGGAATGAGGACATCATCATTTTTGTAAGGTCCTGTCAAGATTGTTGCTTCTATGACGTTGTTCATTAATTGTTTCACTGCAAGTCTGGTTAATATTTCGCAACATGATTATTGGTACACCGATTTTCAATTGCATTAAGTGTGGTGGCATCCCTGGCAGATCGAGTGAATTTAAAAATTCTGTTGGGTAATTAATTGCTTTATTTGCTTCTACAACAGTGTCAACGGACTTGTATGTGACTACCTAGCTTTGAATTTTAGTCTGAATAATATTATTTAGTTCGTAGACGTCTTTGTTCTTGGCGGCAAAATAGCTCGTTCACTCAGCCAATCGCAATTCTTATAATTGGTTTGAATATAGGGAAATACTTTTTCAAACAATTCTTCTTTTGATGTCACTAAATTGCAGAAGTTATGAGGTAATGAAATTCGTCCTGAAGTCAGATCAACCGGCACCTTTCCGTTCCCAATTTCTAGCAATTGATGTGAGAATATCTCAGGTGATCGACTGTTTTTCAGCTGGACTCTCATATTGGTACTTAATTTCAATGTCTTTACGTGTCGCCACAAAGAAGAGTATTTCAGGCAAGCATTTATTTCGTCCGCTGGTGTCGATCGAGGAATTACAGGTAATGTTTGTCTGAAATCTCCTGCAAGTAATATTAACGCATTTCCAAATGGTCTGATGTATCCACGCAAATCTTGCAATGATCGATCAAGTGCCTCGAGAGATTTTTTGTGTGCCATTGTACATTCATCCCAAATAATAAGTTTGCATTTCTGCAATACTTTTCCCATGCCGGATGCTTTCGAAATGTTGCAGGTGGGAATTTCAATGAATTGCATGTTCAATGGCAATTTCAAAGCGGAAAGAGCAGTTCTTCCACCTGATATCAATGTGGCAGCTATTCCGGATGATGCAAGAACTAAGGCTATTTCATTTTGTGATCGAATTGTGGCCAAAATCAATTTAATCAAGAACGTTTTACCAGTTCCTCCTGGCGCATCTAAGAAGAATATTTCTCCAAACCCGTTATTGACAGTTTGCATTATTTGATCGTAAATGCCTCTTTGATCAAGTGTTAGCTTATGAATATTTGATTGCACATATGACAAAAGATCACACTTGTTGTAATTTTGTTCACGACGCTATTCTACATCAAAAGAAGCAGCAGCAGCAGATCGATTTGGTGATGGCATTCCTAATTGATTGAGAAATGTGTTAGCGATTTCTAAACACAAATCTTCAATTATTATCAACGCTTCATTATAGATTTATGCTGAGAAATCCATGTTTATATTTGTATTTTCCTCGTGTATTCGACGGTAAATACCTTCAGCCATGTGCGATTTATATTTCTCCCATAACTCTGTTGGACATATAGGAGAGCAGGCGGTCAATATGATTGCAAACAATGCACGAATTTGATTTGGCTGTGATGTGTTGCAGGCGTCATTAATGCATACATCCCAGTGTTGGTTGTTCTCCAATAAATTCAGAGCTTGGCACGCAGTGCGGAAAGTGGCATGTGTAACACCGTTGACATTTTTTAATTGCTGGAAAGAAGTTGGACCGGGCACATTTACCAACAACATACGAAGAAAGAAGCATTCATCTTGATTGGTATGCACAGTGTATAGTCTGCCTATCGTAGTTTCTTTGAATATGCCAGGTAGTCCGTTGACTCGCTCTCCTCGTTTGCGTCGTTCAAATGATTTTCTACTCGAGTTCCATGTGTAATATGTAGGTACATCTGAATACAGAAATGTTTTCGCAAACGCGTGATTTTGACATAACGTGAAGAAAGCTGTGAACGTTGTAGCCGGTGGATTCAAGGCCATTTGTTGCACATTTGTAGCTGTAAAATAAACGCGTTGTCCATTTTCTAGATGTACTGCTAAGTGAACCACAGCTGGACTTCGTTCATGTATGGGAAATGAAAGAATTCGCCACACAGCTACATTGCTGCTTATGTATTTGGATATTGTAGAGCATCGTAGCATCGATGAGTTTCTGCAACTTTTGTCAATTGATTGTTTCTCCGATGAAGTACAATATCTCTAGGTTGGAATTGATCTCCGATTATAACAATCGCTACTTCGTCTATAGTTGGAGCATTGAATCTTCGCACATGTTCTCCAGCAGGTGTTTTATCAGCATGGATAACTATCTTGTGTGTATCAGAAGACATCATGTCAATTGCTGTTTTGAACAAACGTACTAAATTGTTTTTTTCATGAAGAAGTTCTTATAGTTGGGAAATTATTGATCTTTTTTTATTGGTTGAAATTCCGCACCGTGCATTCAATTCATCATTGCCATCGCCGATGAAATACATTTGTAGGAATTTATGTTGATCATCTGGAAATGGAAGCAGGGACCCGGCTTATGATAAATTTGTCCTTTAACTTTGAACATTGGCATGCATTGAGTTGTTATGATTTCTGCGCCGAACGACGTCATTTGAAAACATGAGTTGTATTTTCTGATGTTTGATAGGAAATGTTTTGATTCGATGGTATATCCGGCTAGCAAAGTTTTTAATGGGTCTGGCGGTTCTTCAAGTTGAGACAGATTAATTTTTCCAGCTGCGCAACACATTCCTTTTGTTTCTCCAATAAATTTCAGTGCCTTGCAATGAGGACACACTTTAGTCATAGTGCCAATGAGAACATCCCTGTTCAAATTATAATTATTATCTGGATTGTACCGGAATGCAAGGCGATTGTATTCGTTTGATTGCTGTGCAAGGCGTTGTGTTTGATGTTGATCTGTTGTTTCTCGTTGACGACTTTCAGCCATTCTTAACCTGTGGTGTTCATTCTGTCGAGAACGAAACAGATCTGAAGCTTCAGAACGTAATTGTCGTGATCTCATCCGTGCATCCTCAAGTCTGGCTTCACGTCTCTCTGCTGTTTCCTCGGTACGGATTAAAGCCATTCTTTGTCTGTTTTGCTCGTTTGTTGATATCCGTTCATCAACAGTTTGATTTGCAATTAATCGTCGCAATGCTTCTGCTCCGCGAGTACGACGACCTATGTTTGATCTTCTGCAAGGCATTTTTTTTGAAGAACTAAAGCAATTCGATAGCACTGAAAAAGATGAAAGAAATTTATTTAAAACAACATATAAAATTCTAACAGATAATAAAAATTGAAATAATAAGAAGTAAAGATATAAAAGTAAAGGTAAATTTCAATATTTAATTTGAATATAAATCAAAATCAATTAACACAACTCAATTACATTCCCGAATGAACTGAAAAATAAAAAAAAAAATAAAAAAATCTAATTGAATGATTGTAAAAAAATTAAAAACTAACTATATTAAAGAAAATTTTATTTCCAAAAAAAATTAAAAATTGTATCTATTACTTATTTTTATGTCATAATAATAATAATAATAATAATAATAATAATAAAATATATATATTATATCAATTGGTTTTGTATTTATATCCATACTAATATTATAAAGACTTAAAATTTATTTCTTTGTTGTATGTAGAGGGTTAATCTCTTGAACTACTGAACCAATTGAAACATTTTTTTAAATAAAAAGCTACACTATCCCAGAGTAACATAGAGTAGGATTCATTTTGATAAAAACATTTTTTATATTCCATATTTGTAAATTTATTTTGAAAATCGTAAAAAAATCGTTGGGCATTAAACCCAGCGTCTAGCAGCTGTAGTATCAATAAATAAACAACGTTATGAAAAACTAAAAATTACTATTGAAAGATGAAATTTATAAATATCAATAGAAACGTACTATGCCAAAGATGTGCACAACAACATAAATTATGTGTGTATGTTGCCATTAAGGTAGGTAAAATAAATTAAATATAATTTTAGGTTAGGCCTAGAAAGATGAACCAATACATATTTCTTGAATGTACCTATTTGCAACCAATTTTTACATGTTTTACATATGTTCAATAGTTTTATGTTTTAATGGATTTTGTTTACCTATGTATTTTTTTCTCACGACTAGTGGTAATATTTTCTTGAAATTTTTGTACATTTATAAAATTAACAAAGTGTACTAAAAATGTTCATATTCTCGATTAATTTGTCTGTTTTTTTAAACAAGTAAAACATTTTCGGAATTTAAAAACAATTTTATTTTTCATGATAAATATTAATTTTTTTAGTCACTACTATTACATTTTATTGGTAATATTATTGAAGATTTGTTACACATTTTAATTTCTTCCCAATAGTTTTTAAAATAATGATAGGCAAGCGAAAGTATAACTCTCTTATGAATTATTTGGGTGTGCTCTCCTTAACATTAGATTTAAATTTTAAATTTTATTCGAAGCTGTGAATATTTTATAATAAAAGTTTAGAGTTCTTCTACAAATGTATTATCTCAGGAATATTAAAAGGTGTGAAGATATAAGAAAACATCTGAATTATTTGCATAATATCAGTGTGTTTGTGAATAAAAGTAGGGGGTAACACTTATGGACTTGAGTGGAATACTTTACATGTGTTACATAAAAGTATGTTACAGTAATATTTTATGGGATCGTGATTTACAAAAGTGCACTTCTCCAAGCACTAAAATAGACAACGTATCATTATAATGCAATCAATTATTTTGAATGACCGTTATTTAGGTTATATACTAAAAAACCCTGCACCGGTTAAGAAGTTTAATCTATGATAAAAAACAAAATTCATAAAAATGTTCTGTGGTGAAAAAAAAGTTTTTATACTAATTGAGTAAATTCAACCTTTTCCTTAAAAGAGGATATTTATGAGTCATCTACAAATTTATAAATGTAAATGTAAATCAAGTGATTATTTTTAAGGTCTTGTTTATTACGAGACAAAATTTGCGCAAACTAGAGGTGGTTATCTTGCTCTAATACAAAATGGTTGTCGCTCAAGTGACTAAAAAATCTAATTTATTAAAGTATTTTACTCTTGGAAAATAATTAAGACCCTATATTAGCCTTGAACAACTCATTTTGTGCAGTTATTACATTTCAGTTCTAATACTTCAAGATATGTAGTGTATGCTAAAATTTTTTAAAAATATATAAATTTTACATCCAGTCCTTATAATTTAACGTGTAACTTCAATTTTACCTGGGTTATTTCTACAGAAATAGTTTTCTGTCCACAGCTGGGTAGTGTCCCCATCTTTAATAGTAAATAATAAACTTAATAGAGATAGGCCAAACAGGTCACTAAGGAGATGCACCCAATAAAGAAAGAACATACACCAGAAAGGCTTCAGAAACTGGAAGAAAGAACATTCCGCTCTTGTCACTAGGACAACTTTTAGGGATAGATGACCGACTGAGAAGCAGCCTGAGTGGGGCAGGAGTAAGATGGTAACTGTATTACTAGCTAAGGGCGAGTCACCAGAGGAAGCCAGGACAAGTCACCAGAGGAAGCCAGGGAATGTCACTAGAGAAAGCCAGGGCATGTCACCAGAGAAAGCCAGGGCATGTCACCAGAGAAAGCCAGGGCATGTCATCAGAGGAAGCCAGGGCAAGGCAAAAGCATTGGAGCAATAGAATCCTCAAGAGAACAGAGGTCTAAAGAAAAGACAGGTGTAAAGAAATTGTACGCTTGAAATGACTTTTTAACGTTAGATTATTTTTATAATTCCATATATTATTTTGAATTTGACTAAATTATTTTGTATTATACTGGAATGAACAAAATAAGCACAACCCTGGCCTAAGGTTAAAATCGAAATATAATAAACGTCGTATCTCGAAAATTATCTGACCGATCATTTCGATGTTTTGCACAACTTGAAAATGTGTTGGTCGTGACGACGATGTGAGCAGGAAATTACTTTCTAAAAACTTGTAAAGAAGAAAATGTTAATTCGATGATAAAAATTATTAGTTTCATAAAAATCTGTTAATAACAATTTATTGCTAATTCTTCAATTGTGAGGATAAACTGGGGCTATAAACGTATATATTTGAATAACGCCTTAAAAATTTAGATACGATACGTTTAATAAAAATCAGCCAATACTTTTGGGATTCAAAAAATTTGGGAATAGGCCCTTTATGAAAACCAGACTAAAAACATTAGCAAATTCAAACTCGGCAATCTAATTTACATAAGTAATATATATTTTGTACGAAAATTGACCTTTTCCGTCTTCTTTAAGCAATGTTTACCATAATCTAACCATTACAAAAATCACTTACCCTACACCAAAATGTAAAATTTATAGTCAATCGGACCAATTTTGAGATGAAGGATGACAATCATTTTTCACTCTCGAAAGATTTTCACCACTATCCATAGGCGTTTAAAAAATATAATAATCCCATGGGAAATTAACATCACATCCAATTTTAAATTACTAAGATATTTTTGAAATATCACAGATGAACCGTCATCATATTAAAGAAAAAATGTAGAAGTTACAATTTTAGTACGGTTTTGATGAAATTTTGGTAGTTACCAAAACCAATTTAAAAATAACGGCTGATTTCAAAATTTCAAAATAAGTTCACTCTAATGTCGTACTACATTCAACAAAAACTCATTTTGTATGGATTTAAAATATATACATTGATATCTATATCCATTGATAACAAAACTCGTTTTATAAGAGTGTTAAAACTAAAAATAAAATAAGAAGAAGAAGAAAATAATTTATAAACAAAAACGAAATAATTCCTCAAGTAATTGGAATTTTATTCGGCGACAATAGCCCTAGTAAACAGACTTTTAGTTCAATAACTGTTTGGAACTAAAATGTTCGTTAAAATACATTTTTTAAATTTGACTCAAAATTTCACAATTACGTCCTTCTGAAACGGTTTTTTGGTAGTTTTTTCTAATCTAGTACCTACATGATATTTTAACATTACACTTTATTAAATTGGTTATCTGTAGACATTAATACCAAGATAGATGTCGAGTGGATACACAAGAATAGAAACTCCCGTTGTGTAAGTCAGTATTTATCTAGTATTCATATTGACCATTGAAGGAAGCTTATAAGAGCACGTTTTTCTGTATAAAAGTTAACATAGTGCATTTTTCATTTTTCCATCCAAATATAACATGTAATTAAAATAAATGATCCTAAAGTAATTAAGATTAGTGATGGTAGAAGAACAGGAGAGGTTCAACACAATTAATCTGTCTTTATATTTAGCCTCCTTGGCAGAATGTGGAAGCTACAATCTTACAAAAATAAATCGTGGGTAAACATTGCATTAAATTTCTCAACACCCATACACAAAACGAACTAAAAATAAAAAATAACTTAACTCCCAATCTCTTCCAGAAAGGATATCTATATACGAGATTTTTTTTTAAATAGTTTATTTATTAGAGTTTTTCTCTTATATTATTTTGTGAGATACAATTAGCTTAAAATAGTCCCTCTGTCTTATCAACTCTTTGTAATCTTAAGGGTTAACTTACGTAAATGTCAATGGTTCATTATTGTGTTTAAACTATTTCAATTTCTGGCATACGCCAATCAGGTTTTATACAAAATAAATTTCACAGCACATAAGATGTAATTCATTCCATTTGGAAGTCGTTGAAGTTTAAACTTTTTCATAAGAATGGAATTGCACCAATAATAAAAGTGGATATGGACGTTCACGTCAGGCAGGTGATTTGATGGGTGAACGCCCGAAATTGCAATACTTTAAAAGCAATAAGGATCAATTATTGATCTACACGTAAGTTTAACCCTCATATTTATTAGTCAGTAGGCTACAATGACTGAATTATTTGCTATTTTTTAATTTTTACAATAAATAATAGGTAATAAATTTTCTTTGTTTGTATCGTCTAAGCATAAATTAAATTTGATTGAAATTAAGTTTTAACAGGGCAATTAAAGTTCTTTTTCTCAAGGATACCTACCTGTTATTTTCTTTTATTTACTATTTTCCATATTGGTAAGGGACAATAATATTCACATAACAGAAAAATTGGAACGACATTCGTTGAGCTTATTTTGAGAAATTATGTCGTTTATAAGTTCGACAATTTTTTAGTTTCTAACGAATAGCTTCTTGAACCGAATTTTGTGAGTGATTGCAACCAATACGTGTTATTGAGTCTCCTGGAAACTATATTTGCAAAAAATTATATCAAAATCTTCAGAATCGATTTTGTGACCGTTATCATTTTGTGTTTTTGTCTTAAAGCTGACCCCCCCCCCCCCCTCTTAAATTGTATAAACGCCGAGGTGTGGCTAAAATATGCCAACATACTCAATTTGATAAAATGAGCCTTCTTGTTTGGTCTGTGTGAACTATTCCATACATGACAGATATTATTTGGGGGAAAAAAACTATTTTGGACCTCAAAACATTTTAGACCGCAACACGACTTTCTTTATTG
The DNA here is from genome assembly GCA_963513935.1 of Aphrophora alni. Classification (NCBI taxonomy): domain Eukaryota; kingdom Metazoa; phylum Arthropoda; class Insecta; order Hemiptera; family Aphrophoridae; genus Aphrophora; species Aphrophora alni. The sequence continues at coordinate 104,171,097 of OY740768.1, read as the reverse complement.
TCACCGTATGGTTGAGAAAGTAAAACAATTGTCCAATATTACTCATTAGAAAGTATTATATAGAACATTTGTCATTATTTCTGTATGCAAATGTTTATGTATGAGGACAAATGTTTCAAATCGTAATAACTGTTAACAGACTTTATCTATGTTCATAGCCTAATTGGAATTAAAAATAACCAAACTTAGGGAATTTTATTCTGGCTAAGTTGTTATATATATATATATATATATATAAGTATATAATATATAGTATAATAATAATATTATACATATAATATTAATATATATATACAGACCTATATATATATAATATTAATCTCCAAAGTTTTTTTTTTTTTTTACTCCTAAAGAAGGAGTCAACTAAAATTTCTTCAATAGTAATGGGGGTTGTATTATACGTTATTAAAATGTAAATAGAATTGTTTAAAGAGTTAATTCCGTTGAGACAAACTAAAATGTTGACTGGTCAAAATTACAAACAAAACTGTTTACAAAAACACACCAATGGAATTATTTAAATACGACAGGAGGATTTTTAAGCTTTGGTATATTATTTTTTCATCTCTTCGATTGCATGAGACCTAAGGTTTACATTTCCACCTCAGGAGACTAAAATATCAAAACGTGGATTTGGATTGAATATTGTTGAACCTCATGGGACGCAAATGTCACGACTCGCTTTAACCCAATGTTTTGTTAACATTGTTTCATTTTCATTTTCAAGTTTAATTGAAGTGGAAATGGTAATCATTGGTAGATGTATTCAGATGATCTAAATAAACAAAAACTGTCAAGAAACATGAGCCCGGAAACTTCTATGTTTTCGTCTCTATGTGTTTTCTTACAATTACAATTTCGAAATAATTGAAAAGTCAGAGTTTTCTAAATCTCCTAATGTCTAAGACTTTGAAGTCGTTAGATTTTCTTTGTTACTTTTCTTTAAAATAAAATAAAAACTATAAAGGCTGTGGGAAAGTGTTCGTGTGACCTAGTCAATTATATAGAATTATTTGTATACAGATATTTATTTTTTAAATGTTATCTTACAATAACAACGAGAGAACCATGATATTTAGCTCCAAAAGAACAAATAAACACAAGGTTTTTTTTTAATAAAAATTTTTGAGAAATTAAGAGTCAAAAGTTATAAATAGGCGCTATATCGAAATCAAGTTGAATAAAATTAAAACTGTATACTACTGCATTAAGCACACTTCTACTTAAAATTAAGTGCATGTTGACCGGTGGCAATGAAAATTAAAGTAATGTCTCTTTTTAATCCAAAGAGTATCTCCGATAGAGTAGACATGGCAAACAATTAAGAGTCATCTCAGCAGACTCCTGAAGGTGTGTATGTCGACAAATGATTGTTCCCAATACATTTATGGTTTGCTCTCTCCTCCTTTCACTACGCTATCTGTCGTGGAAGTGTGGGTACAAAAATCTCGTTGAGCCTGAGGTACGATCATGTATACGAACTTTCATCTTTTATTCAATTAATGAAAAACGGGGATGATTTTTTGTAATCTCAAATGTCTCTCTCAAGTAAACTTAAATGTCGATTTATTTTCAACAAGCCATAGGAAGGATGTTGGATAAAGACGGTGAATATTCCGTCCCCGAATTATGTTTCTCTAAGATGTGAACATTTCAAAAAGAGAAAAACAGACTTACGATGTTTGCACAATGATCAAGCCTGTCTATTTCTAACTGGAAGAAAGTAATAAAACAGTGCCTCTATTGAACTTTGAATAGAAAACCTTGAATGTGATATACTGCATTGTGACGTGATGACATTTATGTGGGACAAGTAAATAGTGTCATTGTAGGGTTGTGGGTTGAATTGTAGGGCTTCGTCAATATAAAATAAAGAGAGAATCACAATGATTTCACTAGACGACTTTGGAGAGCAAATTGTGTAGATACAGCTAGACTCAGGTGAAATTTATTTTGAATATTTTGTTTAGTAAATGTGATATGTATAAAAATAGATCACACATAGTTGTTTGTCAATTTATTTCTATGTTGTCATGTTTAGGTTTTACAGACAGTGGTGCTGTCCCCCTTTAACCTTATAACGCAAAATTATCTTCAATGAAAACTGGTAACAAATTTCATTCCTCCCCCATTTCAAAATCTTCAAATATTATTAATTAATCATGCAAATGTTATCTGGAAATTAAATCAGTATATAAATTCTATTATTTATATGTTTGAGTAGATAATGAAAGGGACATGCCCATACTACAATAATTCTATTCCTTAATATCAATCTTATTAAAATAGCTTACTAAAAAGGCAAAATAAGTAAACAGGCAAAATAAAAATATAAGAAAACAGTTTTGAAAAATTACACAGTACAATATTTAATTGTTCTTTTCTTAATTAACTAAAAAGGACCTCACAGTAGAAAACAAACTTCAACATTTAGTGTTATAGATAAAAAAAAAGTTTTGCATGTATAAGTATAAGTAAAAATTCACTTAAATAGAAAAAAATTAATAAAGCAAATTCTAAATATTACACAGCTAATAAATATATACATAATTGAAAAAGAAAAAAGGAGATTAAAATAATTTATCTTTATCTAAAAAATAATTTACATCCATGTTTTCTTTTATTATAATTTCTTATAAAAAGAAATTAATTTTCGTTGTTAGTGAATACTAAAAATAACAAAGTTTTTATTTTTAACTGTTGAGAGAGCAAATTTTTGAAGGAGAGAACTACATTAATGTTGTGTGTTCAAAAAACTCCATAAATTTGTAAACTACTTTTATATTTGTGTTTTTTGTACAGCCCCACAGCTGGATTCCATAGGTCCATGGCTTCAGTATTTGCTTGTGTAGAAGCAGTTTGTTGTGTAGGTCTAAATCTGAATTTCACCCTATTAACCAGTCCATTTTCCTAAATTGCATGTTTAATTCAACCTTTTTCTTTTTGACGTGTTCTTTCCAGTGGAGCTTTGCATCAAGTGTCATTCCCAAATATTTAGCAGAATTAGCTGGAGTTACCAAATGGTTATTAATTATAAGTGGAATTGGGTTGATTTTCCTATTTGTAAATTTGACATAGGTTGATTTGGATTCATTCCGTTTTAATCTCCATTTTTCCATCCAAACGCAAACTCTATCAATTGCTCTTTGAAGTTTATCCGATGCCTCTTCCACAGTATTTCCTGTCGCTAAAATTGTCGTGTCATCTGTAAAGGTTGCTGTGATTATATCTACTTCCTGGGGAATGTCTCTAGTGTACAACAAGTAAAGTACAGGTCCAAGGGCACTCCCTTGAGATACTCCTGCTGATATATTCCTCAATTCAGAATACTCTCCATAACTCTGAAGAATCTCTCTGACATTTAAGATTCCAGAATGTGATGAAATTGTTCCTGAAGTTCACGGTGAAGTTTGAAGATTATTCTTTCGTGCCCGACCTTGTCAAATGCTTTGGCAACATCTAAAAATATAGTAGAACATATTTTACGATCTTTCAGGACTTTTTTTATTACATGTACAACTCGGTGTACTTGATCAATTGTAGAGTGCCTGTCCTTGAAGCCAAACTGGTGATCAGGAGTCAGTTTTCTTTCTACAATGACTGGTTTAAGACGTTTTATAAGCAGTTTCTCAAAAGTCTTTGACATTGTTGTTAGCAGTGAAATTGGTCGGTACGAAGTTTTATCATTAGGATCTTTTCTCGGTTTAAGAATCATGATCACCTAGGCAATCTTCCATTGCCATGGGACGTACTTTAGCCTGAATGCAGCATTAACTAGGTGAAGAATTTTTGAAGGCATTATTTGGCAATTCCTTTAGAACCTCTGCTGTGATAAGATCGTAACCTGGGGCTTTTTTACCCTTAAGAGTTTTGATTACATGAATAAATTCTTTATGGGATACGTTATCAATTTCATATTTATCCTTATTTTTATTTGCTACAGGATCAATTGATTGTATAGTATTTTCATCATCTGACTGTCTAGGAAAAGGTTTGAAAGTCTCAGCTAAGTGTTCAGCTAACAAATCTGCCTTTTTTCTATCACTCTTAGCCCATGTGTTATCATTTTTTCTGAGAGGTGGCATTTGGATTTTTGGCCTTTTGATAAATCTTGTAGTCTTCCATATCTTGGCTCCGTTGTCTCTATCCGCCGCAAGACTTTCCAGATATTTAGCAACAGACTCATTTTTAATAATTTTTAGTAACTTTGTGAGTCTAGTGCTAAGTCAATTTAATTCAGATTTAAATTTAGGAGCTCGAACTTGCTGCCATTTTTTTCGCATTTTTCTTTTTTCATTAATTAATTCAAACAATAGGGTATACAATGTTATTTCTAAATGTTTTGATTATCTGAGTGGTATTGTTCCATGCTGCTTGCTGTATGTTACTAATAAATACATCAACTTCATCCTCGAGATGCACAGGTGTTTTAAGGGGGACATGTAGCTTAATAATCTCGTCCAGCTCTTCTCTAACGCCAACCCAATTAGTTCTATTGTTGGATAATCTAGGAGGTTCTTCTCTTTGTATTATGTTCTGACTTATTGTTAAGATTATTGGAGAATGATCAGAGCCCAAATCAAAACTTTCACTGAGATTGATATAGTTATCGGAAACACCCCTTACCACGAAGAAGTTAATTAAGTCTGGTATCTTTCTTGGATCTGATGGCTAATATGTTGCTTTACCAGTTGAGTAGAAGTCACATTTAAACTCCTTGCCTGTTTCATACAACTCTTTGCTTTTAGCAGTAGTAAGACGTGATCCCCAAAAGGTATTTTTTTGCATTGAAGTCACCTTCAAGAATGAAATTATTGCCTAATATGTTAAAAAGATGTATGTAGTCTATCTTCTTTAGGTTGTGTCCTGGTCGACAGTATATGGCTGATATGTTAAAAGTTTTGTTTTTCGTATGAACTTTAACGGTTGTCACTTGCATCGTTTCAAGTTTTACTTTAGTTTCTTCATAGTGCTTGATACTATTTTTAATAAATACCAAGAGCTCTAGTTCACTCAATCTTCCTTTAAGCTCCTTATTTTCTGATTCAAAAGAAAATCCATTTGAACCACTAGTCCTGGAAATCTTATTACCTTCTTACTTGTTAAAAAAGGATTATCTACAAGCAATAGTTGGTCCCCCCAGAATCCGTAGGACGGACCTCCGAAGAGGATGGATTAACCAGAGTGCCTGGTGTACCACCCGGGGGTAAATACTTCCGTACGTCTTTGATCCATTGCTGAGATTGTTTTACTTTGAAGGCGGAATAGAGATCTGAAAAGAGGAACTAGTGTAGATTAGAGACCCCTAGCCTTCGGAAACCTAATAGCATCGGAGTCGGAAAAGAGGCCTAGTACCCAATAGGAAAGAAGAAAGAGGAGGGATCTCACTCAAGACAAGATGAAGTGGGATGAGATCCAGCTCGGGACCCCGGGTTCGCCAAACCCGAACTCACAAGGAGTGAGCCCCTGAGGGTAATTAATAATTATGCTTGTGCAATCGTGCCTTGAACCTACAAAGGGACAAATTTTCATTTTCCAAAATTGCAGTTGTATTATTTCAATTTATTCTTTAGATGATTTTATTCTTGTATTATGAATAGAAACTTAGTTTTTGTTCTAGAGCTGAAAACGTTTTGAACACAGGTATCTCTTACATCTAGAATAAACTAATTTATAATAAAATATGGATTTATATTTGAAAATTGTTGTGACATACACCCCCTGGGAGAGCCTCTTTTTGCGCTATACAACTAGGTACGTATAGCCCAATTCTTATTGTATCGCTGTTATCCGTTCAAAACATATTCTACTACTTTTTTGAACACCCAGTATATTAAACAATACATGTTGTATTCAAGATTATGTTACAGAATGTACAGGTTCCTGGTAGCAACTCTCTTCACCATCCTCGTGGCATTGTGCCAAGCACAGGTTAATTTTACGCCAAACTGGGGGAAGAGATCTTACACTCACAATGATTGTAACGAAGCATCTTCAGAAGTTCTAAAATATATTTACAATTTGATTCAAGTAAAACAAGATGCTTCAGATAATCTCTATAACTTGATTTTGAAAACGTTTTCGTTAAATTATCAAATTATAACTTGCGTTAAAGTTTAAAAGTTATCATGACAATTTAAGTTTTTAATGATAAGTTATTAATTTTGAATTTTAATGTTCGGCCTGCTCATAACATTGTAACGTGATAGGAAACGGATATCGTTATGCTGTTTTTGTATTCGCTGGTTTACCAATCTTTTCCTTGAGAATCACAATGACAAAAATGAGCTATTACATCTACTAAATAAGAAGAAACTTCCGTAAAACGTTTTAATATAGCCATAATTTTGACATTTTTAAAGTTTAAACCAGTTAAACGAGTAATAAAACCCATTTTACTGCTAAAATATTCAAAAATTTCGATTAATATAAATATGTTACTATTTTTACTTTCTCAAATAAACATAGTATATAAAGTCACATGGTGAGTCTAAATATTCTATTGTCGAATTTGTTGTAGCTTTTGAGATCACCTGAGTTTAAAATAGCGATTTTAGGAATGATTTCTGCATGTCTGTTTATATAAATGTCGTATATGCAGTCCATATACTTGGACGAATTGTAATGAAATGTCATATATGTGCACTCTTTGAGGAGTTTTTTTTATTATATGTATATATAATTCCGAAGTTGTCATAAGAGAAAATGCATTTTTTTAAAATATTCGTTGCTATATCTCCAAAAAATCTGGTTCAGTCAGCTGTTATAAAATAGTAAATTTCTCAAAATCATCCCCATTAATTTTGTTCAAATTTTAATAAAATGAGATAATTAATTATTCAAATTCGTGTGCATAATCGTAAGTAAAAAATATTACTGTTCAAGATAAAACATAACAAACTTTGGCTGCCGTCAGTAAAAGTTCGATTCTAGTCAAATAGGTTTAACGTTGTGGAGATGTTTATGGTACAAATAAAGCAAGTTTAGGCCCTAATTTTAAGTATATAAACAGTTTATCAAACATCGTTCATGGTTCTTCTTCACTTGTTGGTGACGATTAGTTACTGGTTAATTTTATTTGGTTTATGGGACGAAGAGTAAGAAAGTTTGTGTAATATTTTTGCACAATGTATTTTTAATTTTGTATTAACTATTTTATTTTGTAGTAATAACTGACTTATTTTCTTTGTATAAAATAGTTTTATTAATCATCATTGAGTGCAAATTTTAAATCGCAGTAGTTGAGCTATTATGGGGCTTAGGATGTTCACGTTAAAAAATTCACTCAACAAATATTTATAAATACAATCGGCCATTTTAAATTTAAACACAGACTTTTTTGCTTAACAAATATGTTCAATGGTATGCAAAATTGGTCTAACATTTTGAACTATAAGATCGGTGGACATTTCATTATTTCGGGGTGTCAGTGTTCCATGAGGCAGATCCCAAAAGCAGACATTCTAATTAAAAAAATCACATATTTATGCTATTGAGCACATAATCTATTTTGTACAATAATACAAACATAACCTCAATGTTAAATTAATAAACAATTTTAAACAGCTGTTAGGTAAAATCATAATGGTGCTATAGTTGTTAAATTTAATATATAAATAAGTTTATATATATATATATATATTCATTGCTATTGTTATTTACGCACAGCCACTGACACAGACAAGGCAGCCAAACTTAATAATGCGTAATACTAAGATGAAAATGAGCCGTGTAATCGCCTGCAATTTTAATACTCGTTTATCAAAACGTTTTTACATTGGTTTAATAGACAAAAATTTGTTCATAAACATCAAAACTATCACCAAATTATTGGAAACATAATATTCCACAACAAATATTTTATGTGTCCAATATAAGACGATGGTTAAATGGCTACGCAGAATCGATCAAGGGAGAGGATAATTGGTCCATGAGCGTGATGGTAGGTATCATAACAGTTTTTTGTGTGTTTTAAATAGACATTTTAGGAAAGAAAGATTTGGTTGTGATTGATGTGAACTGGAAGAAACGTCTGAGCATTTTGTTGGAGTCTGAAGAATAGTAGAATGATATATGACGAGCCAAGGGCGGACTTGTTGAATATTAATAACTTCTCTTATCTAAATCTATCCAAAAAAAAATGTATGTTTAGTAAAGGGTAAAATACTTTAGATATTGATGAGAGAGTGGGGAGAAAGGGTCTTATTGTGATAATACCCTTTCAGTAGAATTTATTTTTCGTCATACTGCTTCAAAAACAGCTGTTTTCAATAGATGCATTGAGATGCTGAAGTTGTTCTTTTTAGTCCTACGTCCTAAAAACATCAGCTGAGGTCGAGGTCATTAGCTGTTACTTCGTTTATACGAATTAATTAACGATTGTAAAGCATCTATAAAAACAACCGATACTCTCGATTGTAAATAACCGTTAAAACAGCTGTAACCATCGATTTGAAGGTAAATAAGTTATAACATTTTAGTTTTAGTGAAGTTGTTTTCTTATATTATTTGTAGTATAACAAAAAATATAGTTTATCACTTGGACAAAAGAAGCTTTTCGATCCTCGCTCATTTTCCGTTAAACTCGCCCGTTAAACTTGAGCTTTTATCGAAAAGCTTTACTTTTGGTCCTAGTGATACTATTATTGAAACCTAATATTAGACGACGAATATAAAACATTTTTTCTCTGTGCTTTTTTTACTCACTAAACATTTATGGGGGACAAATACATGAGAGAAACGATAATGCTTGGTAACTAATCAGACGTTTCTCGTTTCTATTCTAGACGTCTAGCTCCACAAGGTATACTTCTACTTGATTACATTTAAGCTTACCTGGAGGAATAAATTCTCGTCTTTGCTCGAGCCATAAATGTTGGACAGTCAGAGGTTAATAATCGAAGCAACGAAAAAAATGTAAGTTTAAAAGGAGTAACCTATATATTACAAACAATTTTAAGATTGTCCAACATTGTAAAGAAAGGAAACTGTGAGTCAATGTGAAAACATCGGTTTGACTTGTGCTCGTATGATTGTAGGTAGTACAACATATAAGTTTGCTGGATCTGGGAAGCATATCCTTAGTCTACAATGTTGTGAACAATACTTAGATTTTAAAAAAAATCTGATATCAAAAAATTCTGATATTAATTTATTTGTTTTCAGTCAGAGGCACACAACATCTTGAACTGTGGCAATTCTGTGAACTAAGTTTTCCACACATTGTTACAAGATGAGACACGACATTACTCAAGACTCTTCCATACACTACTTCCTCTTTATGTAGTTTATAGGATATTATATTTGTTAATTAAAACACACAAAAAACTGAGAATTTATCTGGTTCAACCTCAAACTTGACACTAAAATATGCATATTGCTAGTTGCACAAAATGAGCTATTACAAGCTCATGAAGGAACCCATTTCAGATTGTCCCCATTGTTTCAATCATATTTAACGAACAGTAATTGGTATTTTAAACGGAATATTTCTATTTCCAATTCAGGTTCACTTTTTTTAAATTGGATAACACATTGAGTAATTGATTAGATATTTTAAGCTTCTCGAAGTAAGCTATTGGGAGACGTTATACGACCTTTAGGTTTCTATAAACAATTGAATATCGGCCGCACATTACGAAATTTGTATACCAATTACAGGTCAAAAAACTAATCAAACAGTTAGTATAACCAGGATCATATACCAATTTTAAACTAAATCGGATAAAAATTACATCAGCTAAAGCTTTTACTTACACCCCCCCACACACACAAACACTAGGTCTATATTGAGTCAACATATTGAAAAATTATTTCTGTTTGAAGGGAAAATAGATAGCCTTTGATACCGCGTTTCCAAGAGAAAAATCACAATATCATATGTATTAAAAAAAATTGATCAACATCGTTCGAACAGCTTTTAAGATATAAGAATTTTCTTTTTCTTATTATAAAATAATAGAGATTGTTGGTGGTAGAAAAGAAGGTGATTCATCATAATTAATCGTCTTTTATATATAGCTATTTAGCATCGTAGCAGAGTGGAAGATATAACCTTACAAAAATAGTTTGTGAATTATAATAAATGTATTACTCCTCAGCCGGAGGAAGTTTGTGATCAAATATGTGTGAAAGGCGAATATTTTTTTACTTTAAATTACATAATTTGATCGTGATATTTTAATTTTATTTGATACTTATAATAAATTAACCCTGTTCTGCAAAATATCATGAAGAGGTTAGACTTTTCAGTAGAATAATGTGCGGTTAGCACATCAAGTTCTCTTCAACGTAATTCATGCCTTTGCTAAAAATCTTAGGTAAGCACTTTTTTCATGATACTCCATCAACACAGTAACAATTGAGCCTCCAACAGAAGTGATGTCCTTCATCTGATATTACCCCTATCTCCTTCAACTGTGATCCTAATGGATAGATCTATGTGTACCTGTATACATAGTAATACAGACCAGCTCTTCAAAGTAAAAATTCCTTTTAAGGAATTGTAGATATTAGAGCTTCCCTGGGAAAAGGTTAAATAATAGTGTCTTCAGTAACAAGGGTAATAAAGCAATTGAAAGTAGTTCGTACCTACCAAGTGTAGAACTGAGGTAAAACTTAATTTGATCACAATTGTTGTATGATCTGCATTTGAATAGAACTATTCTAAGGTAAGCTAGCTGGGTGGATAGCATTCTACATTTCTGGCTAGAAACTTAGTCAGAGAGGTAATTAAGCTGCAGGAGGAGGAAGTAAAGTAAATGTTTGGATCGCTTCCTAACTGACATTGTAGCTACTTATATAATCTGTGGCCTGAATGTTTTACTTCATTTTACTACTCCGGATGAGTTGATAAGATGGGATAATCGGCTGAAAATAGTGACGAAACTATCGGCTCCCAGAGCTATCGATGTAAGGAGGTCTACAAATTGACAATTTTATATCCTAGATGAACTTCTTGGATTTAATGATCCTGTTTGGTGTACGTTATAAAAGTTGTGAATGACTGTTACAAAATATTTATTCCAAATTTGAGTAAGCAGAACTAATAAACATTATTCGTTATTTACTAAATGATAAACTTTACTTGAATATATATATATATATATATATATATATATATATATATATATATATATATATATATAAACCTTCAGAGCACAAACCAGGCCTAGATTCTTAAATTACTAGTTTTATTTTATAACATAGATGTTAGTATTACATCCTAAGTTTTATCATTTGATAAAGACAACTGATCCTTATCCTCGAAATGGCTTGAAATTCTCTTTTTACCCAAATGATTGTAGTTGTTTGGATTAATTTAAATAAATATAAGGAAATAATGAATTTTAAATCATATTATAAACAACTTTTGTAGTGAACATTTTATTTTATTTGAGTTATGATTAATCCTCTGATGAGTCTTCAATCTTTCCGTACTTCCTCAACAAACCTTCCCTTGTAACAATACAGTTTGTAATAATTAGATATGTATACTAATTAATCAGTCTGTCGTAAATTTTAATTAATTTTTAAGGAAAAACATCCCGAGGTATTAAACAATGCTCAAAGGAGAATTGAAAATCAACCTAATAGACTTTGATGAAGGATTGATCTTCAGTTTCTTAAGGGCGGGTTGATTAGCTTTGACAGAAACAGATCGAAGTGTGCAATACAAAGTTAAGTGGAAGGGGATTTCTTCCATACTGTTTGTTTTATCCCACTTGATCCAACATTTATTTCAACACAAAGTACTTTCCTTAATCTTAGTATGATCTAAGATCATTATCACTTAGAAATGACCATAAGTTTGAAAAGTATACCTTAAATTATTCCTTACGCTATTTAGTAACCAATTTTATCATTTCATAAGACACCCACTTGAAAACAAACTTTAATTTTTTAACCTGTCATAAATTTTGTGAACTAAATTGAAACGGTGACCAGTCATTCTAGTTTTTATACTGGTAGCAATTTTCAAGATAGTTCATATATTTAATTGCTAGATTAGTTTTTTTTAAAGTAATTTGCTATCACCAAAATATGAACCTATATATGTTGTTGTAAAATGTGTGCAATAGTATTTTTATGTACAGTACATCAGCCCATTTTATTTATTATAACTTCTATGAAAATTGGTGTATATGAATCAATGAATTAGAGTAAAATATAAACAGCAATCAGATTATTTACGGTTCCAACGTCTAGTGTTTCATTCAGATAAGGCAGTCAGCATTCAAGGTTTTATATGCATTGATGCATTCAGTATATTATTTAGTACCATTGTGATCCCGATAAATGGTAAATGACATCACAAAGCAAGGAAATATCCACTTACGAAGTAATGACATTCAACAAAACACCACTCACAGTAAGAAATATTCAAATTTAATTACTTCGTGGATATTACCTTGTATTGTAATTAAAATATGTATTGATTAACAATTAATGTTCTTTAATCTGGATTTTACTTTCTCATTAGTAAATCATGTGAAACATTACTACTTATAATTTTTTTCACATATGCGTCCATAGAGAAAGTTACGTAATACAGTAAATTAAGAAATACATTCCGTGTTTTTTGTTTTGTTTTAGAAATATCCGTTTTATGATAAGATGTACACAAAAGAATAGATGTCTGTCGTCTTGCAGCGTTCTAGGGCTCAAGCAAGAAAACTATTTTGTACAAATTATTTCCGTAGTCATATTTCAGCCATATATCTAGGCACCTCCCACCTTATTTATTAGATATTTCAATTTGGGGTAGTTCCCAAAATACTAACACTCAAAATTCCGAATTTCTCAGAACCGGTATCATATAATTTGCTAAAACGTAGCCTTTAAGGAATCAAACAAAACATATAATACACAAAAAAAGGGTTCTTAAAATTGTGACTCCCAAACCGAAAATAAAATAAAATTACCGTTTGTGAAAAATTTGAAAACATGCTTGAAAGATAGCCATCAGGTTGTTTTTATGTATTATCGAAAACAACAATGGTTTTACCACGGTTTTGGGTCAAAATCTTCCCATTTTACTAAATTTGTATTGAAATAATTCAGAGATATTTGATAATGGAGCACATAGATTAAATTAACTTTTTTATGAAAACTCCCGACCTGAATTTTTGGGGAAGTGACAATCAACTCACTATGTTTCAGTCCTTAGAGGCTATTTTTAGCGAAATTTTATCGTAATCAATGAAGTTGATTTTGAGAAAATCAGAATTTTCAGTTTTTGTCTTTTGGTTGCCACGACCAAATTTTGAGTTATTGGGAAAATGTAAAAACAAATACCTCCAGATATGCGCACATACCTAATTTGATCAAAACCGATCCACTCGTTTGAGCTAGAGAGTAATAGATGTAGAGGCGACTAGTTTAGGTTATGTTAAATAACGTGGTAGCTTCCTTTATCAAAGTTCCTACTAATGTTTTTGTGGTTTTGTGCATGTTTTGACAATGTTTGCGCATTATTTATTTCCTTATTACAAAGCTTACTGTTTGATTAGTAACGAAAAAGCAAATCTGTTTCTTTTCTGTTTTAGAACAACTCCAACCGTATTGTCTGTTCATACAAAGATGACACAATAGACAAACTGACACAAAAGTCTGTTCAACAGTACTATCATCTAAGTTTCACAAGAATATTAATGTTTTTCTTTAACTTTATAGAGATAAACAACTACTGTTTACCTTCAGAAAAGTCTCTTATATAAACACAAATAACTTAAAATATGCAAATTACGTGGACGCTAATTTCCGTAATTTTTAATTAAATCGTTTGTTTTCTTACTATTTCGGCGATTAATCAAGTCTTATAAAATGCTCAAATTATTCGTCTGTATAACCTTCTCTTTTAAATACAACAAATAACATTTTACAAAATTTAATTTGATGAAATGATCGGTAGTAATTGGCAATACTTGGTAAAAATAGACACAACCGACTTTTTAATTTCATTTTTCAATTATAAACTTTTATATTACGAACCATGGTAAAGTCAACTTATATTCCAACTTATAACTTTTTTTCAAATTAAATCGTACAAAAATTGTAATTGTAAAAAAGCTACCGAAACTACTTGTTAATTATATACACATAACAACTTCAAACGTGTTCAGTGTATATTTCTTAATATAAGGCTTAGAGCTATTTTTAATTAGAAGGTACATCAATTATATCGTATCCACAGATTATGTTTACAAAGCTAGTAGTCTACAAAAAAATCTATAAAAACATTATACAATTCTCCACGCCCTTAAAACACTTGAATAGTTTCCTACCTGAGACTAGAGAACCTGTGATATTATGGTAACTGTGTAAACTGATCTGTGAATGAAAACTGTAAAATCTAAAACGATAACAAAGTCTGCCATGATAACAAAGACTTTTTGCACTAGAATATATTATTTTTGACTACATGTTATTTTTTAATATTTTGTACACATGTTTAAATCCAAGCATAATTAACTAATGATTACACTAATTGGTATGCATTGAAATTAAAAAATGTAAGTTTAAAAATAATTTTAAACATCAAGAACCATTGAAACCTCAATATCAACTATACTTACTCTTAAGAGAAAATGAATATTCATTTATTTCATTTGTGTTAGTTTAGAAATTTTGTTATTAAAACTACGTTTTAATATATCCTTTATGTTTAAATCAAAATTAGTAAAGTTCATTTTCATATACATTCTTTAAAAAAATAATTTAAATATTAAAATTTTAAAAGGTAGTTTATGGTTGAAAGATAATGTTACATTTAAAGTTTCCTTAATAGGTGCAACGAAAAACGCCAAATAAAGGCTCTGTAAAAATCTTCTGTGGCAACTAGAAAAAACAACTTAAACAACTCTCTCATAATTAAAAAAAAAACAATATCTACAAATATATAACAACAAATCTACTCTAACTGTGAATAAATCTTTAGGGAAAATATTTTAATACACGTGTAAGTTGTAATATCCATCTCTCACATTCCTCTAACAAGTACGGCATCTGTTATTTGAGAATTACTTTCGCTTTGTAAGTTGAATGTAGATCCAACAAAATCGTGACATGTGAAGTTTCACAGGTAGTAGGATAAATTTTAAGTGTGAAATTGATGCATCATCACGGATTCAAGCTAGATGATAGCGACTCCAGTACAAAAATTAATAAACCAAGCAAAAGAGCCAGGCACATAAAAGAAAAGCATAGTTTTTATTACATCAGTTATTTACTACTAAAGTATGGATATAGGTAACAGGTTTATCGACGAAATCAAACTATCTGTGACAAAGTAGCAGTTCTGTAAAATGGTTAACATCTTTACTTGATATAAACACCATGAAAAAAATGTACAACTCGTACATTCCACTAGGTTTCCTCAAATTAACCTTCTCAACTCCCTCCTCTCCCTTCTTCAGGTTTATCGTGTTATCTATATATCAGAAACAAATGTCTCAAATCATAAATGTCTGTTGAAAATTAAAATTGTTGTTACGCTATATAATAAACTAGACAGTATATTATTACTTCCCAGATAATCTGTAACTTCTTTCTTTAGTTTTTGACCGTAGAGGTTGTTTTGCAGTCTCCTATTATCTCTCATGAAAGGTCCAGGAGTATGGGCTGGGTGGCCAGACGTTTGAGGGTCAAGTAGTCAAGAGCCATCATAACAAAGAACTGGTGGCGAATTTGTAGTGTTAACTGAACAGAAAAATTGATGTCCGGTTCTGGTTTGTTCTGAGATAAAACAACACCTTTCCCATCTCACTTTCCTTTCCTTTCATCGGTTTATGTTTCAAAAAAATATAATGGAGCTGTGTCGGGGTCAAGACCCCAAGTTTTTAGGCACATAGAATACACACTGAGTGATAAGTATTGTCGATATAAAGTGTCTTAAACATTGTATTTGGGAAAATTATGACGAGGGTGAGGAATCACATTGCATTAAAATGTGTAGTCACCGACTGCCAAATCCTACTGTAATTCTCTCTCTTACTTTCATGAAAACTGCAACGGAGCCTCATCATCATCACCGGGATGATCAGTATCTATATGAACTCCATTGATACCATTGGGGCACTAGTATGATTTACTGAGGCTCCAGTAGAGCGCAATTAGCCTCACAACCCTCGGTCGCCTTAACTTCATAAGCCTTTTGACATCAAGCATTGGTGAGTTTAGACTTTATTGAATCTCAACAAGCTTCCTCTCGAATGGGTTTTTGATAATATTGAAACCATTTATTGTCCATATATCGCGACATTATACGAAATGAAATTTTTCAAATGTTCACTACTTGATTCGCCCTTTTTTGTGTGTCATATACTTGTAGAATTAATTTTGGTAATTCAGCGTAAAATTTTTGAATACACAAATATTGCCTGAAAAACACTACAAGCAAAATCTCCAGATATAAATGCCGTTATGACATTTTGGTTTAGAGATAAATAATCTTCGAGGATCTTACTATTTTTGAGTTGGAGAGCCAACCAAAATCTGCTAAAAATGGCCAATATTACATCAGTTTATAAGGTGCAAAGTCCCTTTGTTGAACTTTGCGAAGATTGAAGACTCTCTGACCCAAAATCAAGTTTTAAGGTGACAATATATTATCCCATGAATGATACTACATTCTCAAACCGGTTTACGGACATGAAGTCAGTAGTATACTTTAATACGGTAGTTCAACTCTTCTGTATGGTTTCTAAAGATGATCAACTGGAAAAAGAAGGTAAAAATTTTGCAGAAACGTTTTCTAACGACATAACGTCTTTGTTTAGATCACAAATATTATCAGTTAGAACTTCCTACAAATATAAGTTTTTAAACATGACTGACGTGAAACTCCTTGGTAATCCACTTTAACTTCTAGCTATCCTGATGTATGTACTTAACTGTTCCTGTTATAGTGGCCAAAGCTGAAAGATCATTTTCTAAATAAAAATTGATGAAAAAACTATCTTAGAAGATCTGTGATTCAAGAACGCTTAAGTTGTTTGGCTTTATTGTCAATAGAAAATGAAAGATCACATCAAATTAAAGTTGATAAAGTCGTTGATATCTTTGACAATCTTCAAATCTTAGATTATTCAAGATTTTTATTGTTGAATAAATCATTTATTTCCCGATATTAAGAAAAATTGAACTTAAGCTTTGTTAAATTTTAGTCTTGTTTTTATTACTTTAAATTGTCCTTTTTAAAATTGTTTTACGTTTAATATATAATGCCTTCAAGTAACGCAGTTAAATAATATTTAGCTAATTTAATTTTGTAAAAAGTTCTATTAATTTATTTTGCCCAATTTTTTTATTTTGAAAAGCTTATTATTATTTGTTTGGTAAGACCTAAAGTCCTAAACAACTCCTGTGTGATTCTATTGTTCTTCTTGTAAAGATAAGTGAGTACCTAACGTTTTAGCCAAAAAAAAGCTAAATAAAAAAACTAACATCTTACTATTTGATACCGCTGTTCTTCAAATTTTTAAAACCAAGTGTTACGTATGTAAAATTGTTTAAGTATGGTTAAATATAATTTATAATATATTGCGTATGTAAATTAGATTTAAAACCCGTGAATTCCACATTTGGCAATCGCATTAAAGGAAACTTCTGCACCGGGGTCTCTGAGAATCCAGCTACGCTTGTTATACTGGTATTATATTACATAATGTAAATGTGTATATATAGCGTACATTATTCGAATTTCTGCAGTTCCTAATGGAAAACTATTTTAAAATTTTGACAGTATAAAAAAATACCTTAAGGATAAAATTTTAAGATTTGCAAAAAGTGACCAAAACGTTTGTTATCTTTCTTTTTACTTATTATTCTTACCATACTTTGAGAGGCTACATAATGGATGATATATATATATATATTTATTTATTTATATGTAGATATAAAAAAATGAAATTGAATCTATTAATAGAGTCCTGGTTAAAATATTAGAAATATTTAATTCGTGAAGTACATTGATTACATTATTTAAGGACCAAATAAGAAGAGTTTTTCGTAATATCAAAAACTAAGGGGTTGACAATGGTAAAATGTGTTTTTACAGGTTTTTCAATATCTCTAGAGGTCGATGAGATATCAACTTGAATTTTGCTTACATAGGTAACCCATAAAAATGCTTAAAAAAACATTATATTGTTTTGTGAATAAGATTCTTATCTATATAGAAACGTTTGACACAATTACATTCCATATAAATTAAATTTACATTCCATTGTATTTTCTAAATTTGTGTTCCAGTTAACGAGTAGAACCACATAACTGTAATGAGAACGAACCAAGCTATTTGATGAGTCAATAAAACTAACACAATAACATAACATTCACTGAATTAGGAACAATCAAACTACCAGGTATGAAATGACTCAACTGCTGGTGTATTTAATAAATAAATTTATATTACATTACATTTGAGGTTATGGCAATGTGCTATACAAAACTAAGCGTAATTAAATAAAGTCGGGTGTGTGAGAGTGAGAGAGACGATGGTTGGCCATTTTGAAAAGAAAACAATTCATCAGTTGGAGAATTTTTCACAATCCACTATTTTCTGTGCCTCGGACTGGAAAAAGAAAAACAAAGGAAAAAGTCATTAAAATTTTAAGTTTTATAAGCTTGAGTTATAAATTATAATATGATCTATGAATTACATGAGTTCATTCTTCTGACATTCCTAGTATTGTGTTAAGTTCTGTTGACGTGTTTCGGATCTAATTATTTTTATGTGCAATTTTATAACATCAATTTTTTGTATTCCATCATAATACCCTCTCTGTACTACGTATAGAGCATAAAAAACTTTTTTTAAACTATGATTATTTACACCATTTTAACAACATATTTGCTCTTTTGACGTTGAACTTAGTTTTCTTACTTCAAAAAATAATAATTAAAATTACAAAATTAACTATATTATATTAACTAATTCTTTAAAAAATAACATTCCTACGGCGACTTTGATATGTTCAACAAAACAAATCAACAACACATATTTTAAACATTCAAAAATGTCGCAAATATTACAAATTTTTAACAAATTAGTAGTATTTGTAAAAATATTGCAGTGGTTCTCAATTAAGGGTTTGTGAAAAGAAGGAAACTGGCTCGGCCACAAACGATATGAAAAAAGTGTCTGATTAATAAAATTGTTTATAAAATTAAGAAGAGACAGAGGTTCATTTAAACCTGTAGAAAAAATGATGATGAAGTTAATAGAAAACTTTGAAATTCGGTTTTTAGAATTTACTAAGTAAAAATCAATGTAGATATTAATACAATAAAGTTTTTTCTTTGAACCATGATCAGATATATAAAATATCAGAACATGGCAAAAGACTGTTATTTAAGAAGGCTCTAACGATTTTCTAAAGGATAGCATATAAAGACACACACACATCATACATATATATTGCTGACTACATTTTAAAAATACTCGTTTGGGGAATTATCGTTATTAAATTATCTATATATTTAATACCATATACCATATTTTTTAATACTTTACCAATTTAGTTAAAATTTGTATGACAAGTGAAGAGTAATGACTAAAATTATTATTATTAGTGCTTCAAATCACAAGTAAAAGAAACTAACGGTTCAGGTATAGTCATCAAAATCGAAAATGAAGTTTGACAATTAGATACGATTTAGACGTAGGGCGAGTTTAGAGCAGAAACAAAGTTAAGTTTAATATATAGTTAATTAAATAATAAAATTTGGAATAAGTTACAATCTCCAATAAGAAATACATCATGAAAACTCAGACGTTGGAAATTTCATTTTATTCTTTCTTACGTAAAAGTAGTATGTAGTTATTTTTGGACACATGGTTAGGAATACATTTTGTTTTGTAGATGAATGTGCGAGAAAGTTTTTGCAACATTTTTCATATTGCGAGAGTAACTATTGATATGGTAACAGAAAATCCAAATAGTATACTAATAGTTAAATTTATAATAAACGGACGTTTTTGTTTATCTCACTTTTTCAAAAATAAGACATCGTGGATGAACTTTGATAAATAAAACCATTTTATATTACTTCATATAAAAAAACTTCAATGTCAAAGACAAACACAAAAGAAAACAGAGAAATACTTAGAAACTTTAGAATGCTTTCCCCATTCTTTGTAAGATGAACTCAATCTTTGATTAGGCAATGCACTTCAATATCTAAGCATTTGTTAGGTCACAATTCAAGTGTAACTGGTTCGGCTACATCCAATCTTTCAATGCTTGAATTGTTTTTAATATTGAAAACGTATTGGTTTCCATCTTACCAAATTTGCACACTGTATTTATGAACATCTTTCAACTTTTAAAAAATAGTTCACAAAAAGTTTGTAAGTATTAAATCCTTTTTTGTAACTCATATTCTATAAGAAATGCAAGGCAAAACTCAATATTAAAGAATTTTACAATTTTTCCTCACCCAAAAGTAGTTTATAGACTGAAGGGAGATAGCGACAAATATTATTTTTGTTTTCATAGATGAGTGTGTGAGAAAGTGAGTGCAACTATATTTGTAATAAATCACTACGGTTATTCAGTGACTCAGAAATACTTTAAATTTTATTTTCAAACGTTTAATACTTTCCCAAAAATAAATTAATTCTATTTTCTTATACATTGAAAATATCTCCTTGAATATATTCTAAATATGGGAGATTTTTTAGAAGAAAAATTATACCAGTACAACGTTCAAATTTTAACATTATTCTTATTTAATGCATGTCAAATAAAATATGGCGGAGAGGAGTAGAAACTCAAAACAATGTTTTGAAATTGACAGAAATTGATAGAAGAAAATTTATTAAGAGATTAGTCGACTAGATGTTGGATTTTTCCATGTCAGGCTTAACTGTTAGTTTCCGTAAATGTTTTCATCAAAAGTTTTGAAACATTATTAAAATTCACTTTAATTTGTAAACAATTTTTCAAAAATGTGAGTAAATTTAATGGAAACATTTGTATTTATGTCATCGGAAGAATGTTGTTAAAAATTATGACTTTCATTAGAGTAAAGACAAAGTAAACTGTCGCCTAACACAATTTAACGTAAGGGTACAGCCTAGTGGCCAAGGAGGCGTTTTAGAATGTTGTTTTCATGAGAGAAAACTAGATAATTTGCTTGCGGACACCTGTAGTTCAAGTACGATTAAATTGTTGTAATAAAGTCCATTCCAGTACGAATTTAAAACACTTGTCTTATCTCAAGGAGTTAATTTCATTTTAAAACAGAAACGTGCAATATACTAAGTTGTGCGTGCGTTCGTGACTAGAAAAATTTGGAATTTTAGAATTAGATATGAGTAGAATATTAGTAGTTCCAACCTGTACAAGTTTGTAGATGTACATGAGTGATTCCATAGACGCCCCTTTGCAACCTTCTTGACTGATTGATCTCTTTCCCCAGTTGGGTGAGAAGTTGACTTGTGCATGGCAGAGAGCCACGAGGAGGATGGCGCATAGTACGGTTACCAGAAACTTCTGCATTCTGTAACTGAACACACATCAGGTTATTATGAGAAAAACACATAGACTTTTTCGTATACTGTAACCTTGTCTGAACAGTTAATTCCAAGGTAAGCTTGACGACATAAATTGGGATGTTCACAATATTATTTGAAAACAAATCTGTTATTAAATTGTTGTGGTATAAAAAGTACAGTAATACAAAAGTTAATCAAAAGAAAGTAAAGTTATTATTTTAAATCTAGTAACTCTAAATATACCAATTTTGCACCACTATTTTAAATCTCAAAACCGCTTTACAAATAACTTGCCACTACATATCACTTCGGTGATCTTCATCAAAAAGTGAAAATTAACTGTTTAAAAAAAGTATTTAAATAAAGGCCTAAACTTGCTTTGTTTGCGCTATAAATAGGTCCTTGTCGTAAATCGTATATAATTAAAATCAAACTTTTATAAGCTTTCAAGGTTCATTTTAGTTTTTTGCCATTAATTCCTAAACCGTAATATATTTTTTTACTTACAATTTTGCATATCTATTTAGGTCATTTATCTTAGGATTTCACTAGAATTTGAACGTATTTGGTAGATTCGATTTTGATAAATTTCATAACAGTCCCATGGCTAATCTTTTGATTTTTAGCTTTCATTTTTGGTTAGCTGACAAATTAAATTTTTTATGTAAACATAATGTAGATATTTTTAATGTTAATACTAAAAAAAATACTTCGACAGCTTATGTTCTCTTCAAATGTATTGTACGATAGTTCGTAAAAGAGTGCGTGTGAAATATAGGTATAACGTCAAGAAAATATCTTAAGGGTGCGAACAGAGCAAGTGGGTCGCGGTGGAGGTGGAGGTCGCGGTGAATGCTACTAGTTAAGTCGTGGTCGATGTCGACAGCACATAGCAAGGTGGTTTACCTTCACTGCTCAGTCGAGCTAGGACCACTGTCAAGTGGAGTAGTTTGATGAAATTTGAATGACAAAAAGATTGTGCTTTTGCGATGTTGTGCGAGTCAAGTGATGATAGTGATGAAATGTTAGCTGTCACCAAGTGGTGGCTGATAGGTAATATACCCACAACACGGGAGTGAGCTGCACAATTGCTATCAGATCTTCCTTCATATTTAGCGCTTGAAATTCAAAAATGAACTTAATACGCAAAAGAGGTTATGGAAAGCAACTCGAGTAAGTACCTTAGCGCACAGAATGACACACGCCAGACGTGTTCTATGCGAGCTTTTGTGGAGGGGGATGGCAACTTGGCCTTGAACGCACCAGTCACAGGGAAGTATCCTTGTAGACCGCGCAGTAAGCATCCATGTAAAAACAAACTCATTTGATTTTCAAAAGCATAGATGTAAACCTTCTGGATGGCATCGCGCTAAACCTCCACCGCGACTTACCTGCTCTGTTCTCTTCCATTCACTACAATGTGGTAACGATATTCGTGCACATTCATAAGAAGTAGTTGAGGTCGAATATTCTTTGACGGATAGTGAGGAATGTAGGTAAACATTCAGAACATTCGCTAATAATGTAGAACCTACTTAATTCTAAGTAGACCCGATAATACAGCCGCGTTCATCTGTCGCACTTTTTTTAAAGGTTTAACACAAAATTGGACAATATAAATAAAACTTTGGCTTTTTTTAACGTATTAAATGCAAAATATTTAAAATGTCAATGAGACAAAGAATAATTCAATGACTTAACAGCCCTTGAAGGTACTTTGTACGGTGTCCCAGTAAATTCGTAATCTCAACCAAAATTTTCTACTATTCGTAATAAACGATTAAGTAAAAATATTGACTACATATTTCATATAATCAATAATTTTAATACTACAGAAAGTGTTTCTAGGAGAGAGTGTTTCTTGAAATCTAGATAACAATTCTACTTTTAATAGCACTAAATCGTTACGGACTATTGACCAACCAGCTTCTGACTAACTAATTATACTTCAATAAATTTTAAAATAAATAAATTAAACAAACTATGATTACCTTGAACAATCGCAACAACTACATTCACACCTCACACTTCAAAAACACTCTGAAAACTTATCGTGTAAAACATGTAAAACTCAAACTCCCCGTACCCCAACAATTAAACTTATTAGCCTATAATGAAAGTTGTTATTTATAATTAATTTAGTTACATTCTTCACAATGTCCAAGAAACACATCTACATTGTTTTGCTTGCATGCTGCTAAAGTCCAGATCGAACTGATGTTTTTAACACCGTTCACGACTATCAATTAACACAATTTGTTTCGCTACCCTTACCTAGTGGCCGATTTCCTTACACGTATTTACCTAAACACCTCCACAGTATTAATTTATATTTCTCCCATGCTATGCGAGAGAAGACTGGCCCAGATCTTGCTATACTACTCAATACACACCTCTTCACTCACGATGTTGGATTAACACCGTAACGTTTTGAGTGGCCACAGAGATTAAAATCAAGACCACTTACAAGAGATAGCGCTAGCCAGTAGACCAGCCAATGAGGAATATATATATATATATATTGATATTTTCTGTTAGTTAACAATCGAATTCCAAAAACATAAATTTCTTCCCTCCATTTCACCAGCTTCAAACGTTCTATCGTGTTATTGGGATTGATAGTAACTTGAAAGTAGCCTATTAGCATGAATTTTTAGAGATATATAAAGCTGTTTACCTGCAAATATAGGTCTGGGGAGTACATGTTGTCACACTCCACAGTTTTGGCTCAAAATAGACTATCATTATGCCTAAATATTTGATATTCAACTCAAATGTTTCAACAATTTCTTTTTCTAAACGTTACATATTGGTTTTTATTTCTGTAACGTGTACAAATTTAAAGAACTGCTATTTTCAAGTATTTGGGAAAATAATGTAATAAATTTCTAATTTCAGATTTCTATACTGAAAGTTTGCATACACTTTGCAATACAAGTAACAACTGGACACTGTCGTGAAATTCTAACAAAGACAAAACATGGAAATGTTAAAGAAACAAAGTAGTTTTTAATCTTTACACTAGATAATGACTTGGATTAAAAGTAACAGAAGTGCATTAAACAGCACTTTAGAAACTCTACTTAAAGTAGACAAAAGCCTTAATCTCAGTTTCAAGTATTATTTAAATAGCGATAAAACGTAATATTCATTACACAAAGAGCAATTTAAAACTAAAACAAAAAACAGTCCTGGACTTGACTGTGTATTTAGTAAGCTATTAGCTGGGCCAGTGTGCTTAGTATTAATTGTATTGGATCTACATTAAATCATGGGCATCTTACTCTATACATCCGAATTATCTGTACTACAAATTTCCACAGAAGCATTGTACAAACATTTTCATAAACCCATAAACAAAATTAAATATAAATCAAGCTTAAAATTAAGAGGGGAAGCTGGCATAAAACCAAAACTAAAACATAAAGCGGTTATAATGATTTTGATAAAACTTCCCTAAAATAACTAAAAAAGTTAGTTAAAAGGTAAATAAATACTTCAAAATTTAAAGTTTCAAAACAAAGATGCAGCATTAATTTAAAGAATCAAATTTGGTTTAGCTTTAATAAATATAATTAATGTAGTAAAATATGTTTTAAATTTTTGTTATATAATTTTATAATTTTTATAAAGTAGTAAAACTGTCATACAATTTAACTATTTATACATTTTAAGCAACAACAATATTGTGTACTCATTACGGCCATAATTAAGTAATAATACAAATTGTTGTTCACTCGTAGCAGCAACAACTCAAGTTGAAATTCAAAACAAAATCGTACTAATTGTCTAGCAATAATACCTTATAATCATGACTAAAGTTGTACCAGTTGAAAAAATAGATTAAAAGAAAAGGAGCCTCCACAGCTCTCGCCCTGTGGGGAAGAGGTTCATGGTTTGTGCCCTAAAAAAAGTTAGTATTGAGCCAGTAAAGACCTGCAGCTCACCCCCTATTTTAGTGTCTAAGTGGCAAGGTAGAGAATATCGGACTAAACCAATTTTAATCGAAAGTATGTGACCTATGAAGGTTTCAGTTCAAAGTTACCCAAAGATTCGGAAGATGAGAAAAATAAGTAAAGTTCTCATTTACCACATTTGCAAAATTTAATAAAATTTCAAGTTTAACTCATAATATCTCGGCTGTTTATAAGTATTTTAATTTGAAATTTTTACTGACTTATTTTTATCCAATGCACTAAACGATAGTATTGATTAGAAACATTAATATTCTATTAAACAAAATGGCGGATTTTTTATAATTTTACTTAATTTTCAGACATCTATTTTTTCAAATTAAAAACTTGTGTTACAAACTTTAAAATTTTAATATTTTACAAATGCTATATTGCGTTTGGATATTTAGAGATGTTTTCTGGAACGTTTCACATTTCTAGATTATTTTGTTATATAGTTGTAACGATTTATATTTGATGCGCGCGTACGGGTCAGCATGCGTGCCTGGGCGTACCGGATGTAAAATCAGCGCGTTATTAATATTTTTCGGACTTACATTATATCAAACTTACACATTATGATATAAAATCAATACTAAATTATTCAAGTATTATGGATTATAAAATATACATATTGTTTAAAAATGTACATATATGTACTTGTATTGTACATACAAATATGATAGGTAATATATTTTTAAAACACATCTCAAGACAAAAAAAAAGATAATATTTATTCATTTATAACATCTAATTCGTTAACATTATCATTATCTACTTGCAAATCTTTTACACATTCTAAATTAAAATTACGTAATTTGCAACATGCTAAATTTACTGCGTAGCATGTACAAGATTTACAATTCATACCATAAAGGTTATATATCTATATAGAATGATTAAGGAAAACTTATGAATTAAAAATCTAAAACTAATCTCTGATTGGTTTATAACACATAATCTCAGTTAAAAAATGGAAAACTGAAAGAATAAATACATTAAAATGAGGAAAAAAGTAATATGTAGTTTCAAAGTAATATATGATCTTTAAAACTTCTTAAGATATTTAATACATAATTAAATAGTAAAAACGCGTACTGTAAATCTTAATCAGCTTAATTTTTCTATAGAATAAATAGAGTAATAATTATTTACTATTTTATTATTTAAAATT
The DNA here is from genome assembly GCA_963513935.1 of Aphrophora alni. Classification (NCBI taxonomy): domain Eukaryota; kingdom Metazoa; phylum Arthropoda; class Insecta; order Hemiptera; family Aphrophoridae; genus Aphrophora; species Aphrophora alni. Next base: position 104,144,468 of record OY740768.1, on the reverse strand, counting down.
TGACATTCATGAAAACATAATTTTAAGTACAAAAACCGAAAAATTATTATTAAATGTAAAAATAAATTTTGGCTAATGAAAATATACACAGTTGTAAATGAGTGAACGTTTAAATTATATGAAACTAATCAATTTTAATATGCATAATATTAAGGTAACCTTGTCGTAAATAGTGAAAAAATAATAATGTTTGATTTATGTTTTACTGCATGTTGGCAAATAGAATAACATGTTTCAAAGAATGGCATAATAAAGAGTTTTTAATACAATAGCAGAGGCTGTTTGTTTAGTCTGCGCAATACAATCTTTTCATTATAACGAAACAATTGTCATATGACCCTATTCTAGATATCTGATGACTAATTTATTAAATTTACAGTATTAGAAGAACTGTTTTAACAGATGAATGTACATATGTTGCTTCCTTGCCAGTACAGTTTAAAATTGTGAACGTACTTGTTTCTGAAATATTAAAACATTTAGCCAAGATTCATACAAAATCATATGACACCGCAAGTTTCTTTTAGTTGATAATTTCATTTTATATGATTATCAATGACATATATATGTAAGAATATAAGTACTTGATGGTGTTTTTCTTAGCTAAACCTGCTTCGTTTCAATAGCAAGGAAATAAATTGAACTCAATATTCAGACCTTTAAAGATACTCTGATACTAAAATATACAAAAAATGTAATTCTCTTATTACATTAAACACACACGCATCTCCACTGATTGGCGAGAAAAAAGATAAAAAGTTACTTTGAATAGAATAAAGTAATGAAAAAGTTGGTAAAGTTTACGTAACATGACCTTAAAAATGTCCTTAGGGTTGTAGAGAATCTGGATTTTATTAATTTAATTTCTTCCTTCAGACAGTTGATGGCTTTTGTGCCAGTTTACACCAGGTTTATTGGTAGTTAACAGTTATTAAACGATTCGTACATCATCTTATTTTTCATATTCTTGGTAAAATGTCAGGATTACAGTATGTTCGTTTCTCCATATTATTCTAACGATCTATGTAATATCAAATATATTACAACTCTACATTGACGGTTCAAAATTTACTAATTATAAATTAAATAAGTTATTACCATAATGATAAAATTTTTACATCTTGTTTTAAAAGTTTTTTATATGCTTATACAATATTTATTTACCTAGATTTAAGTTTTTTTTTTATTAAAAACAAATTTAAACATTTTTTGAAATATATATCTCTCTCTCTTTTCGTTTTTTAAGCAAGTTAGGGTGATCTGAATAGTTAAAAACTTTAAACTCTGATGTTTAATGGAGTTTTATTATTTCAGACCAAATAAATTAAGAACTGAGGGAGGTGGATATTGAGCTATACTATGGGAGGATATAGGGTGAACAATTAATGTTACAAATGATCGTTCCGAATATTACAACCTTTTTCAGTTCGGAACTGGTAACTTTTTTTATAGATGGGGGCGATTTCAACCTAAATGACATAAAAATGGGAGTGTAAATAAATAATAATTTCTATTACATATATTTATAGAAAAATATTAGTTGGAAATTAAATCACCCACCACTGCCAATTGATGGTTGCTTTAAGAGAAAAAAACTTTAAAATTTAAAAATGAAGCTAATCTGCTTCATATGGCTCTTACGAACGATAAGGCTTCATAAGGCGACGATGGCCGAGTGGTTTTTTCGCTTTTAAACAACAAGAAAAACCGAACTACATAACGCCAGTGAAGTTACAAGTTATTATTGTTACAAAAGTACAATAAACAATTGAAATACTAAACTATAACAATACAATACTTGTTACATGTCAATGAACACATACACCTTCTCTCTGACTCACACATTTATTAAAACCTTATTTGATTCCTTTACAAAGTCTTAGGTAATTCGATTACACCTAGTTCCAGTAATAACATTAATATATAAATAAGTTGCCACGCTCTTCAATTCTTATCAGATATCGATCGATCATCAATGCTGTCTTTGGTCATCAAACAGGTTTTACATAATATATACATACAGAAAAATGATTATCCTATTACTCTACAAAAAATTGAATATTTTGGGCCCAATAAATAAAGAGGAGCCTCGAAACCCAACTTTATTACTATAGTTCTTCTTAAAAACACTTTGGGCCCTGTAGACTGATAACATGGTTCCGTTGCATTATTTTCACTTCTTTTATAGCCCCCATGGGCTTGCAATAGAAAGTAAAACCCGAGAGAACATTGCTGTATCTACAGTTTTTTCATTCTGGTTTGGGTTAGATTCCTCTAGTTTTAGTTCTTATCTGACCCTGACGCTATTAGAATATTCAAGAGCTGCGGGTTTTTATTTGACGCTTTTTTCTTCCTTTTTTTTTAAAGGCGAAAGTGATAAGAAGAAAAAACAACTTATTTTGTATATAATATTTTCAGAATCTCGAACACAGAAAAAGTTTTCTTAGGGGCAAAATATTGTTGTTAATAAAAAGAGGAAATATGATGCCTTACTTATGAAAGAGATAAGTCTGATCAAATATATTTTGATACCTAAATAAGATAAGTGCGATGTCCTAGCAACATCTCCAATCAAAAGTGGATGGTTTGAACAATTTAATATTTTGTGTACCCTGTAGAACTACTAGTTTACGGTCAGGGATTACAAATCAAGGTTAGAATAATGGTTTGAATCAATTTAGTTATACTACCGATTTGAATAAAACTCATAATTTTTATGTATTTTGAATTTGAATTTAACATTGATTTTTGTACGAAATTAAGTGTCTTACTATTATCGGGTCGTAGGAGCGTAAGAAGTTGATGCTCAATTAGGAACGAAATAGCGTTTTGCTATACCTAAAGATTTTCTGAACTTAGGACAGTGTTTATACACTATTCATCTGTTAAATATAGAACGAATATCAATTATGCGTTAAAAATTCAAACAATTTGTTAATTTAGAACATATAAATCTATATTTTTTAAATCCCAAAATAGGGCTTAATTGAACAACCTAATAATACTTGCCACAGTAAAATTAGCAAATCTAATTTAAAGGCAATCGATGTCTATTGTAGTGATTCAATAATCGTTCTATTTACAGAATGGAATAAACTATGCCTTATCGATCTCAAGTTAAGTCGACATTGTTAATAGAAATAAAGAAATCGTCTATTAAAGCATCGAAATCTATTTCTAACATAGAGGATAATTTAGGGGAGTGCTTTTACTTTTCAATTTGTAGTAGTGGGGCGATGTAACTTGCCTCAGTTCGAACTCGTGAACTGGTCATTATTGACTTTAGTGAGTATTAAGTAAAGTAGTGTGATATGTAGCTTCATGAAACACATTTAATCCAGTTTCAGTCATATGTTATTTTTGCATTTTTGTCAGACATTGCCTCTAACAATGGTGATTTGATTGGTAAAATTTTAAGGGCCTGGAGAAGTGAAGTTTCATCGACCTTGCATGAACTTTCTGAGATCAACCAAACTTTTACATCTAGCTAGATGCAAAAAACAGATTAGTACTTATTGCATACCTTACCCGAACTTGTGGGAACTAACACGATTTTAAAGATAATTAAATTCCGAACGTAGTGATCTATTTATGTTTTTCAGGTTTTCAATAAATAAGGAACAAATAATAATTGAAAATATCTTAATTTTTAACTTTGTCAAAATAAACGAAAAAAATATATAATCATATTAAGCTTGCTTTAACATATAAATGGCAGGTCGCACGTAAATAATTCTTTCATTAGTGTCGCCTTAAATTACTCATGAGTTTAACATTCTTTTACGGACATTGAATTCAAGAGAGTGGTTTAGTTTGCAGAACATATTTGATATGAATGAGTACAATTTTGCACTTCATTGTTTAAGAGTTGGAAACGAAATGACGCGAATTTGTTCCTTTTAACTCTTAGGTTACAGATTTAGACTATATATTGAATGATTTCTCTCTCAAAAAATCAGTTCCTCCAAGAACATTTGTCGAGCATTATTAATTAACAACTGGTCTGGTCAACAAAATATTTTATTTTAAAATGGAAACGTTACCTAATGTAATGATTTGATTTTATACTCAATCGTTTTGTTGGGGTTGAAATTATGGGAGGGTGAAATATAATTGACATACAATTATAGTTCAAAATGACCACTTTAAGAACGGGTGAGCATTATAATTTTTTTTAATTACAGTTTTGTGTGTAGTAGAAGTTTTACGGAATTATGAGATTGTGCTCATTAGAGACTATAATGAAAATTAGGGTAAACCCCAATTAAATGATTGAACTTTGTAAATTTTGGTTCAAATAAAATGAAACTCATTGCAATGATTATGTAGTCCTTGAGAATACATACAAGCTGCATACTTTATGAATTTTGTATGTATATTCACAAACAAATCATTATGATAACCACCATTATCGTTGTTGCTTATTTTAAATTTAATATTATTGTGATTTTTTACGTATTTTATGTGATTTTATTATAAGCAAAAAAACTTCATTTTGAGAATGTTATTTGTAAACAATTTATGGTAAAACAAATTAATAATGTGAAATACTATATACATATTAATGTAGCCCTCTTCAATCTTTCAAATTTCTCTTGGAATTGGAAAATAAATTATGTTACAGGCGGAAATTCCTACATTCCAAAACTATCATCAAAACTATCCATTGTAAACTATTTAAAATATGAAAAAGTTAAAAATTACTAAACTATTTAAAAAGTGTAAGTATTTAATTGTTCAAAACGATTTACTATACAGGGTGATACGATACAGGGTAAGGCAATCTGTATACCTCCATAGCTAAAAATAAGATAAAAAAGTTTATATAAACATAGATCCAATAACGCTTCGTTAGCGAGTTACGGCTAGGAAAAGGTTTCGTCCGGTATTCTGATATGCAAACATATTGAATTTCACGAGGCATAAATTACAATGCCATAGTATCTCTTGTAGTTATTGAGAAAATTATTATAAAACTCAAATAATCTAATCGAAAAACACAGTTTGATTAAATAAAACAAGTAGAAACTCTTTTAAATAACCTTATTTGATTCTTGAACCTAAAATTAAAAAAATAAATTATCGAAATTCAAAAATATTTCGTTTTTAGTATATTCTTTGGTGTTTTAGACAATTACCAAGAAATTTAATGTTTAAGTTTTTGTAGATATTTCAGTGATCTTTTGAGCTACATAAAAAATAATAAAAGACATTTAATTTTCGTTAAAAGCGGAAAACTGTTACTTTTCACATTAAATTATGTAAACGTCCACGATTTGGAAAATGTAGAAAATAACATCTTGGTTTTCTGATATACTGGCAATAAGGTACCATCACCAAATCTTCACTCCATATCTTAACAACTTTAAAGATATAGGCTAGTGTTTTTTTTAAACACAAAATGGTTGACAGTTGGGAAACGAGCGTTTCTAGATCCATCTTTATATGAACTTTTAGCTTATTTTTAGCTATTAAATCATTCCCGAGAATTTTCCGTACAGTTCTGAATCTCTCTGTAATATATAATTTTATACGCTACGTACATATGTGTAAAATTTAAATAAGGTACCAGGATCTTAAGTGTTTCCATGTTTCAAGGTTCTGCAACGTGAACATTTACTCCGCTCCTTTTATAAAGTCCTCGTAATTAATTGAATTCGATTTTTTAATAAATCACAGTTGCTTTAGTTGTTCAGTAATCTCCAACCTAATTTTATGTTATTTAAAATACTGGTTTTGGTTGATAATTTTGTTTTGAGTTTTTGGCATCCATATAAGCAAATTTTGAAAAAAAAAAAAAAATTAAAGTCTCTTTCGGAAAAATCAAATGTTTCTGTTTTTTTTTAAATATTTTATTTATAGCAGATACCTCGGAATTTTGATTTAGGATAATGTAAATTATTTTAAAAATTATTAGCCAAAAACCCCTCTAGGTTCTAGATTTAAGTCTAAATCTAACTGCATTCTATCAAACTGCATAGAATCAAAAATTTTAAATTAATAAAACAATTGATACTAATTATTCACAATACAGATACCATTTTCAAGTAGAGTGGATGGATTTTTTAAACTATATATATTAACGAGTAAACTAATTTATACACTAATATATACACGAGTATAGTATATATACATTTGTATATACAAAAAAGAAGGAAACTAAGTACTAGTTGGAATGTCTTTCAAATTCTAATCACAAAGGTACACTAAAAACAGTCTAGCTTGGTTAAAGGATTATCCAATTTTACAGAAAACACACATAAGACAAAGTCAAGGACGATATTTCCTGTATAGATAGATGAATGTATGTTATTTTAATGTGACAGTTGTGTACAAGTTTTAGTTTAAGTATATACTTTAAGAAGGATGAAATTTGTATTTTTCATTTAAATGGAAAATAATTATTTAGATAATTTATGTTTTTTCTGTAAAATTAATTCAATATTGTTAATGTAATAAATAATTTCAGGAATTTAGAGCAATTTAAGGCTATACCTTAAGAACGTAAATACATATTTCTTTGGCAGAGAAAAAAAAATTGTGAACATAATAAAACTTTATTTATTATATGTACTTATAATTAATCTTTACATAAAAATGTGTTGGTTTTACATCTTCTTCTTTTTCATTAATTTATGGCGCACTTTTTTAATTACGAAAAAAAATAAAATAATAAAAACTTTAAAAAAAAAAAGAAAAATTTAATTGTAACATTAGTATTATTTTAACTTTTTGAACAGATGTAAATTCAGAGTACAGATATCGCGGATGTAAATAGTGAGACAACCCTAATTAAAATTAGATCCTTCATTAATTTTACAATTAACACTAAGCACACTGGCCCAGCTAATAGCTTCCTAAATACACAGTCAAGTCAGGACTGTTTTGTTTTAGTTTTAAGATTGTTCTTGTATAATGAATATTACGCTTTATCGCTATTTAAATAATACTTGAAACTACGATTAAGTAGACTTTTGTCTACTTTAAGTAGACTTTCTAAAGTGCTTATCTCGACACTTTCCACTGATAAACAAATGCAATGATCATTGTTAAATGCAATCCAGTTTCATTTACTGAAAGACATTATCTGATCTAAACATTAAAGAGTTATTTATGTTTCGTTATCTCAGTATTAATACTAAAATCCTGACGCTTCTCGTAATACGGTATAAACTGAACTAAACGCAGAGACGAAAATGAAATCATCGGTAGTGTTGATATCAATGCGTTGTTATTATCTGGAACGTACAACCAGAGAGATGTCATTAACAGTTTGTTACCAAGATCCCACTATCTGAAAAGGATTGTTTCGCACGCAGAGTCTGAGAATGAGTACGATTGGCGAATAAAGTTTTGTGATTGGTCTTTAGAAAGGATTAAGAACTACTCGCAGCTCCAAAGTAGTTTCTTATTCTCTGAATGTATTCCTGAATTAAGAGTTTTACCCCCAAAACTTAGGCTGTTGATACGCATTGGATGACACTAAAACGTAAGATACTGCTAACCATATGGTTTGTTGTGAAACTGGGAGTGAACATATTACTGAACTTGTACGGATGTGGCAATCTAGAGGAATACAAACTGGATCTACATATTTCTTCATATAGTCTTGGGTTAGATCCCTCTCTTTTACCTTCCTATCAGGTAAATAGAACTCTTTTGACCCTGTCTTTATTAGAGTATTTTACTAGGTACTCTATTTTATGACCTTTTTCTGTTGCAAATGCTGCATGAACTATAATTTCTAATGTTCTTAAAGCAAAAAGTCTGTTTATAGCACGATTTCATCAAAATAGGACTCCTCCGAAACAAAATTTGCATGTCGGCTTATATTCAGTTCTTTAACGTCTGTATTGGACGGCGCGACGCTGAAGAGTAGCCTTATATCCTTAAATTTTATCTCTGAGAACACATTATTTCGATGATGAATCAAAGGAAAATCCGAGGCGTGACTCATCTTAAAGACGATATCGTCGATGTTGATGTTAATTTGTATAATATTATGTTTTTAAAGAGGTTATGTGAAGGTAGGCTCTGCTTATACAGTAAAATGTAAATCTGATTTGATAATAACAGGATCGAAATCAATTATTTTTATTTCTAATTATTTTGATATAACTAATAAGGCCTTTGTAAATAGGTTGTGTATTATAGAATCCAATAATGCCTTTTTTGAAGAGAGTAAAGAGGTTACCGAAGGAAGAAGTTTACATACAGATACAGGAAGAGAATGTTCAAGACACCATCTTACAAGAGATTTTGAAGTTTCGTCCTCGGAAGAGACATATGAGGAAATTCATTTCTCTAAAAAATCTCTTTTTTAAGTTGCATATAATTTTTTTTTTTTTTTTAATCTGAAATTTTGTGCGTTGTTTTAAGTGATAGGAAAGAAAGATTGTCGTTACACCATGTGACCTCTAAGGTGTGCATACCGAATATATTATGTACCTTGTACAATTTATGAAGTTATTGTATAATAATCGCAATAAATATATGTATGATTTGTTGTAAATAAACTTCTTGTATGTAAGAAGATTTTTTAACGATTTAGTATAAATAAACCAAATATAATATATAAGTTTACACACAACAAAAATGAATATATTTTTAATGTAACCTATACATATGTTAAAAACATGAGATGAATGTTCAACCGAAGCCATAGAGTTTGTCCAAAGTTATTTATAAATACTTTCCCGAAATATTGAATTATATTAAACGTGACAGAGATTCTAAACAAGTTCATGACACATAGATAAGTGGGATGACATTCAACTGTTTAAACAGTCCAGTGCTTATTATTTAAAGAGTAAAAATAAATTAACTCTGCAATATTTGCAATCGGGTAATTTAACAACAATTAGGCAAAAAATACATTTTATTACCCAGACTAGACATTTCATTGCTGATATTGTATTTAAAACAGCTTCAATGTGCAAATATGTTGACCGAGTTAGTCTATTGTACATATTTGGCAAAGCTTCCCATACAGTTCTAGACATTCAATTAGGTTTTAGTTTATTTGTCGTTACAGTTTTCCTATTCATTTTATCGTATTATTTTTAACAACATAGAATAGAATTAAGTTTGAAACTTTTGATTGGTAGACCTGTAGTCAACGTACAATTCGTATTAATTTTAAAGTCGGAAACAATTTTTAAAATACACTCAGCATTTGTTTCAACTTTCAACAAATAAATTGTTTAATGAGCTGAAATTTTACATCTGAAGTTGAAGATAAAGTAAATAAATTCAATGTCAAAATATCGCGGCAACAGATTATGAAAATTCTATTGAAATGAAAATGTTCGAAACACAAAAATATCACTTCTTATTTATACAGTAAGGCAAGGTCCTATACATAATACACGACGATTGGTAACTAGCTAGCTATTTGTTATGTTTGTGATTGTTGCGCACTTTGGTCAAACGTCTATATCAGTCGCTCGGAAATTAGAATAACCCTTGCAACTAGATCAAAAGATATATCTATAATGTTTTTTTGAATTTTTTTTCAATTTTGAAAGTGCGTCTGTGAATGAATCATCACTACATAGTCCCAAGGCAAGGATTCGAGTGCACCCAGGACAAGTACAGCACGGTCTCCCTAGTATTAACAAGAAGTTTTTACTGGACCAACAAATAAATAAAATACTTCCTATCTTTGTACTTTTTTAACGTTTCATTATTTATAAAAGTTTACGAGTTTCAAAGGGTTACAATAATATCAAATAGCTATTTACGAAACAGTTATACTTTTGTGCTGTTTATGATTTCCTCTAAAATATGATATAATTATCATGTAACTTGTATACGAGTATATTCATCAGTGAATTACATTAAAATATAAACAGTAGTCGGAGCGTTTATGCTTCCAACAAGATGTACTGTTCACAAAACTACTAGTAAAAATATAACTATTTTGTATCTAGAGCATAAAGCAAACATAACTAATAAACGGAAAGAAAATCAAAAGAGAGGGGTAAATCAAAGGTGTACATGTAATGCAATTACATTCCCACACAAAACAAAAGCCTAAGCAAATACAATGTACACTTAACAACGATATTTATTTACTGTAATGAGTAATTTCAAAATAAAATAAAATGGTAGTGTCAATTAAAATCTGATCTAATTATATACCCTTAAAATCTGCAGTCAGTGATGTATATACGAGTCATTTACGATATAAAATGTGAAAGCTATAAAAACCTTCAAAAATATTACCACAACTTTTTTAATGTTCCAATAGTTGGAATTTTAGATTTTAGTCAATTTATTAAAAATAATATATTTTTCCTTTGTATAATATTAATTATAACATGCAAAATTGTTTATAGCATAAATATTTGTACTGCACAAAGTCTTAGTTCAATCTAGACTGATTATCAAATGTTCATTCTTGTTTGGAATTGAAGATGAGTCATTGTTACAAGAAACATTAATTTAGTTAAGTAGCAGGAGATAAAAACTCGAAAATTAAAACTATTGTATCAGTTAGTAACCTTATGAAAATATTAACTATGACTGATTAATATTTAAAACGAAAGTTTATAAATTTCAAAATAGCGTTTATTCGAATCATTTATTTATTTTTTTTTTCGGTAGTATCTTTGTGATAAGTAAGTTTCGCGTGAGTTTTAGTCCGGTAAAAGCTGATTTTACACAGTTTGGCGATTCGTACACCAAAAAGGTCGGTAACGGAAAACGTGCGATAAAAAAAAATAAAATAAATGTACGTCTTGTCATGTCAGTGGAAGTTTTTATTTTTAATGTCAAAGTACAGGGCACTCTGCACTAATGTTGGACAAACATAATTAGTTATAATTAAATAATTTACATTTAGATTAAGTAACGTATGAATTTTCATATAAATATTTAGATAACATATTATTAATAAAAAAACCAAATGTATATATATTTAAACACTTTGTTTTATTTAAATATAAACTTGATTTATTAAATCAGTTCAACAAAATTGATACACATTTACTTTAGTGGCCCCCTGTATCGTGTAGCGAATTTGATTCATGGTTGACCGATTCTACGGAGAATTTAATCAGTTTCTCCAATTACAAGAAAACCTCCAATATCCTATTTTCATCGATATTTGCTTGTAAGCCTCGAAGGCTAAACACCTTCCCCCTTGGTACGCCCAATCATCAAGTCAAACCGAGAATGGGGTGGGGGAGAATGGGGGTAGAGAGTAAATTTGTATATATATCAAAAGAAAAGTGACTATTTCAATTTTACTTCCTCCCTCGTTGCCTTGCAGGATAAAGTAACCTAGATATGTTTCTGACGTGGAGAAGCTGGTCTCAGATACATAAATCGATACCTCATCTATCCTTTCACGCCACAACTAATATTGTTTTCCTAATTCAAAAAGAACAAAACTATTTAGAAAATATATACAAAATTTGCTATACTATTTCCGTTGGTCAGAAACAAATACTTTTAATTGTTTTAATAATTCATTCTTCTTAGTTTTCTGCGACAAAATAAATTGTTAGTCGTTTATTTAGAAAGTGATATCTGACCTTCCATCCATTACAGAAAGGAAATTTCCTATGGTCACAAACATAAAATATTGATCTGAATTTTACTAATCTTTGACAACTATTTTTCCTCCTCATAAGATCAAGGTAACCTAGCAGGCCATGTTGGGATACATTAGTGTAAGGCCAGAACATATGGTCATGGTACGTACACCAATACTAAGTTTTAGCATAGATAGTAGTGTTTATAGGTTTAGTTTTTATATGAGATACGAAGTTATTTTTCTTATAATGAATGGCTAAATTAGAGAGAAACCCGATTATGACAATTGTTAGGCTCTGATTGTAGACGTCTGAGTTCAATTAAACTTCAAATTTTACAAAAATATTGTAGAAATAATTTGTAGCAACTTTGTCGTATTATACAAACATATCCATGGATCATTTTTAGTTTTTAACTATCGAACCGGCTATTTAAGAAGTTTACAACCAATATTTTCCTTATAATAAATAATTATTACAAAATGTTCTTCTGGTACAGTATTATGGAAACGGGTTTATTCTGTAGGAGTTATTTCTTTATATTGATTTTTAAATAGTAATCAAATCTTTAAAGCTCGTTAAAATAACTATTTAAAAATAATAATCCAACATTTAAGAAACTAATCCAGAGCAATACTTGAAAATTCGTTTTGTTATTTAGAAATTCGAAGAAAATTGAAAGAAAGTGTTTTTAATTGACTCTAAAATTAGTAAATAAAGAATTTATGTTTGAAATTTTTTAAATAGTTGGATACCATTTTGAAATGGTGCAGGTTTTATAAAATTGAATTACATATTTTAAAAGGTCACAAAAAACTAAGTGAAGTTACTCATTTAGAGTTTAAAAAATATATTATTAAGTTACAAGAAATATTCCCTTGATTTAATCCAAACAATAACTTTTTTGAATAGACAAATAATGTTTTATGTTTAAAAAATGATTAAAAACTAAATATAAACTTTAAAATATTGTATCCTGTTATTTTTATTTAATTAACGGTCTTTATAATATATACCTGTATGCTGAAGATTAGTGTCAGCATACAATTCATACTCCAAGAGTTTTGGTATTCTACAGACTGTTCATTTTTCTTACGAAAATTTCCAAATTAAACTCTGAACATTTTTAAAGTTGGATCTGACTTTTAGAGTTGAAAACATAAACTTTTTCATTTCAGACATGATTACAAAACTTGTTGTCCTTGCCCTACAAGCAATGGATTACTGTATTTTAAATTGCTACTTTGCTATTGATTGACAATTCTTACTGCAACGAACAAGAATATTTTTTAACACATGTCAAAGTAAAGGGAGAAAAATTATAACGTTCCTTTATTTTTGAATTATATAGTAATTAAAATTTCTGTGAAGGTACAAAAACTTTTATTTGATGTTTTCAAAAATGATCATTTTTGTCGTTTAGATTTTAGGAATGACTATCATTTTTCCGTCTGTTTATGAAACTATTTCATACAGTATTTCGAGAACGGGAATTCCAATTGACTTTAAATTTTACAGTTTGGTGCTGAGAAAATGTTTTACGAATTGTTTAAACAGTGGAGTTTAAGGTGGTTATTTGTAAACAACTGTTTGAAAAATTATTTTGATAAAACTCGTAACAATTTTTATATTGCGTGTACATTTTCGTATTGACGTCATTTTGAAAGAGCTTATATATATAACCCCTCCCCCCCACACTCAAATCTATTAAGGGGTGAAATATAAAATAAGGTTGAGTCTTAGTTCTTATTTTTTAGGTATTTTGAGACACTAAATTTGAATTTGATTTAGTTTTGAAAGAACTTAGGAGATCTCCCCCCCCCCCATCTAATCTATTAGGGAGCTGAGAGTAAAATAAGATTTAGGTCTTAGTTCATAATTTTTATGTATTCAGTTTCTCCCACCTCCTCTAATCGTTTAGGGAGGGGTGAGTAAAATATGATTTAGTCTTAATTCATAATTTGTATGTATTGAAACGTAAATTTTGAATTTGACATCATTTTGAAAAAACCTTTGGGGAGTCAAAGCTCTCCTATTTATTCTATTAAGAAGTGGAGGGTAAAATGAAGTTTAATCTTAATTAATAATTTTTATGTAGTCTGAGACGCTAAATTTGACGTCGCTTAAAAGAACTTTGTGAAACCCCCTCTCCGTCTAATGTATTAGGGAGTGGAGAGTAAAATAAGGTAGAGTCTTTTTTATGTATTTTGAGACTCTACATTTGAATATGATGTCGTTTTTAAAGAACCTTGACCCCCCCCCCTCTATTCTATTAAGAATTGGAGTGTAAAATGAGGATTAAACTTAATTATAATATGTGTGTTTTTTGAGAAGTTACGTTTGAATTTGACGTAGTTGTGGAACAACTTTGTGGACTCTCCCATTTTTCTATTAAGAATTGAAGAGTAAAATAAGGTGTAGACCTTAATACATAATTTGAATTTAATTTTGAGAAGCTATGTTTGAATTTGATTTCGTTTTGAAAGTACTATGGGATCCCCCTTCATCTATTCTTCTAAGAACAGGAGGGTAAAACGAGATTTAGACTTAATTCATAGTTACTGATATTCTGAAGAGCTAATTTTAGATATTTTAAGTTGTTTGTTATAACTTAGTGACGCCTTTCCATCTCTAATCAATTAGGGAGCGGAGAGCAAAATAAGGTTTAAACTTAATTAAATTTTTTTATATCATTTGAGAAGCTAAATTTGAATTATAAGTCGTTTTGAAAGAACTTAGAGACCCCCCCCCCCATCTAATTTACTAAGGAGGTAGAGTAAAATAAGGTTGAAACCACGTTTTTAATTTTTAAGTATTTTGAGTTGATAAGTTTGAATTATTCGTCGATTTGAAAGCTTAAATTAAAAATTTATAATTTGGTTTATTTATGATTTTAATTAAATTTATAACATTTACATAATTTTCAGCTTTAGGTTATTTAAAGATCTAGTTGTATAATTACTTTATTAGTAATAAAAAAGTCACTTAATCAACTTTCTTTTTTTTTTTAACAGTGTTTAGATTCAATAAGTGAAACAAGTTGCTTTACAAAAATTTCTGCTCGTGGTGGTATTAACGGAAATAATAAAATGTATTTGTAATGTCAAGGTTTTTATATTTTATAATAATATAATTATACATTTTCGTACGATAACTATAATAGTGAAACAAAATAAAATAGTTTTTTACTATACGATCCAAATATTTATTGTATGTTTAAATTTCGAAATAAAGTAATAATGATATGATACTTTAATTTATTCCTACCTAGTATGTCGCTTAAAATTATTATTGAATTAACACGATGGACGTATAAGAAATATTATTTTTATTTTGATCTTATTTCAGGTTTTGTAAATTTTGAGTTAAACAATTATATTTTATGCACGTAAATAAGAGGCCAAATCCGATTAAAATCAGTTTAAGAGTTGACGAGAAACCAATTTTAACGGACATACACGAAGTCAGAAATTTTGAAAAATCAATTTTTGAAATTTCTTGATTCTAGAAGAGATATTTAGAAGGAAAATTTGAAGAAATATGTATTTTCTATCACAATACTTTTTTAATTTTTCAGAAATATCTAACATAGAGAAAGTAAGATAAAGATAGGTAAAAACAAGATTTTTCTATATCTCATGAATCTAAACAAGTTTTTGACATGACGTTTGTCCATCGTCTGTCTAGTACTAGGGCAGATTTTAATCAAATTTAGTATATACTTTGTATAACAAACACACAGAACACAATTAAACACACGTATAATTGTGTTCTGCGTGTTTGTTGTACTGTATAGTTTTTCTCATAAGTCAAGCTCAACATTTAATATATATATATACTTTGTATTTTGTTGTAGGTGCTTTTTTCATTTTTTCTATCTATAAATTTGGGGATAGGTAGCGCTATAAAATAGAAAACTTAATATTTCAATTTCTTATAATTATTTTAACGTTTTTGATCCACTTTTGGTAAAATTTAGCTTCTAATATAGAAGATATTGGTCGCTATCTTCAAAAAAATGAGTGTTTATTATTTTACGATCATAGAGATCTCATGAAAGAAGTAAATTATAAAATTTACTCTATGGGTTTTAATTCAATTATAGTAAAATGGAAAGATTGAAATACCTAAATCAATGGGTCAAATCTAAGGTAAAATAATGTTACGGTTCAGGAATAATTAATGTTACAGTTTTTGTTTTAAGTTATGTTCAAAACAAAAATAAACATAACCTAACCTTGACCGCAGTTATTCAAAAGCCCTTGTCAGTTAAATAGAATTTAAGTTTATATCAATTTTATGGCAAATACAAAGCAAACTTAAACTATACTTAAAGCTGTAAATATTGTTTTTGTAATTTTTCCAAAAGTTAGATTAGGTGGGAATTTTCAATACCAGGTTTACTCCCGTAAGAAATATATAAGCGAAAACTCGCTAATAAAAAACATCCTTTTCACGTAAAAGTAGTATAAAGACATTTTTATAGCAACGATATTATTTCTGATTTAGTAGGTAAGTGGGTGAGAAAGGTAGTACAATGTTTTGTATAGTTTATTCGCTGCAGAGAACGACAGCGAAGTCCATGCGAAGGTATGCCCCAGAGATTCGACACGTTCTTATACACTTTGATTTTATTGGTTCTTATAAATTATGCACCATTCTACTTGGCCAATGAAACAGGATCAATATCAGAACCATTGTCTCATTCATTGAGGGCATTGTTAGATAGTTCGTGATCATTATAATTAAGATATACTTTGACGTGTTTGATTTTGTAATAAATATCAGGTAGAATAAAACGATCTATATTTAAATCCTAATATCCGCATTTCCGTTCCACAATTAGTTTTTTGACTGACACTATTTCATCGTATCGCCTGTTTTGGGGTTATTTCAAGATTAAATGTGATTATAATTTTAATCGACAATTTAATATTTCGTCAGTTTGTTAGTTTCTGTGTTTGTTAGGTAGTTACAGTCAAACTCGTCTAACAATATTTATGCAATTTAGAAATAAGGTCTTTGCTGAACGATGTATGTACAAATTTGTTTTAATTTCAAAACGGCGCCATTTATTGTTTTAAGGTAGGGAAGTACAGAGCTTGTTCCGAAGTGTTAAATATCCATAACACAAAGTCGTATAATAAAAACTACAAATGAAAAATGAAATTTAAAATGTTTTCACAAACGATTTGAGTGAACGTTCATAAGTCTTCATCCCTTATTACTTTTTTAAAGTTTTAATTTTTATCAATAAAACATTTTCGAGTTCTATAAAGTTACAAAAATATCAAAATAGTTATTTTAATAACAGTTACAGTTTTGTTTACAGTTATTTGTTTTTTTGTGATTTTTTTAAATTTGATATAATTTGCATACAACTTGTTTAAATGTGTCAATGAATTAGACTAAAGTATAAACAGTAGCCGGATTGTTTACGCTTCCAAACAGAGGGAGGTCTACAGTTTACAAAACGAGGTTAGTTGACATCAAAATATATATTTAAAAAATACAACAAAATTATACAACTATACAACAGCGATTATCTATAGTTTTAACTGAGTTTCCGTGTCAATCTAGAGATGTAACACCAATAATTTGCCTGACGATATTATCGTTTTCGCTAAAATATTTACTTTTAACGTTGAGTGTACAGACTGAACGTGTTGGAATGAAATACTTGTTTGAAAATTTATGAAATGATCAAACTGTTATCCACAATCTCAAAAAATCAATCTAAAAGATGTCATTTACTAATAATTAGGGAAACGTAGGAAATCGACACTTCATGAAAGTTTTAACAATATTTTAAAACATAAAGAACTTCGGATGGTTAACCCTTGATTAGGAATTAAAAGGCCTTACTGAGACTATAACGAGCAAAGATGTTGATGAATTGATGAATGAGCAAGCAAATAGAATTAAGCTATAAGGTCAAAATATCATTAACAATGAAAGTGACAAGTGTACTTTAAATGGAAAAACAATGACTATATGAACGCTGTTGCGAAGATACTGTAGTACATCACGAAGAAACATCACTTGATGATATTTTGATGTTGAGACGTCTGTCTAAGTTGTAGTAAAAAACCAAGAAGAAAAAGACTTTGAAAAATATTTTGACTGCAAGTTTAGGTTTTACAATAATTTTATTTACGATGCAGGGATATTTTAATTAAATATTTTGTTGACTTTGACGGTGTGTAACAATTTAAAATGGCGTAATTTTGTATTCATTGATTTTTGTTACTCTAATACAGAAAAGTCTTTCATACTAAATGGTTCCTGTTTACATTGTGTCAACATTCGTGCTACTGTGTTGTTCCTTTTAATTTCACAATAAATCATTTGTTTAAGTAAAAAATAAATTAGAACGTGTTTTTATTTGTAATATCGCAAGATCGTTCAATACTTTTATTACGATGGCTTATCTCATCGGTTAAAGATGTATTATTTAAGAAATTGAAATGAAATAATTTTATTTTCTATAGAACATCAAAATAAAACAAACAATCAAAAATACAATAAAATAAAATCTCATTTGTTAAATATGTATTAATTAAGAAATTGAAATGGAATAATTTTATTTTCTATAGAACATCAAAATAAAACAATAAAATATATAAATAAAACCATTCTATATGATAAACAAAAACTAATAACTTAAAAAATCAATTTTAAATGAAATAAAATTTAAGATATGTTCTACATTAAACTTCCGCGGTGTTCCAATTATCCAAGTTTATTTTCACCCCATATTAACTCGGATATCGGTGTTTTACTGCAATTAAAAGTAAATAATCTATAAGACAGTTGTTTATAGTGGCATGGGAAAGTTAAAACCTTATTGACATATAGGCTATATTTCTGTAATAATCCGTCAATGTGGAAATCGAACCATAATTATATAAATGTGATTTTACATTATATTATACTCAACATAAAAAGAAAATCACTTGACTTGAAAGGACAGGAATTTCTTTTGGTATTTATTATGTATCCGATAAATTGGCATCTTTTATTTTGACATCAATATATATGAAGACAAAAAAGACTTTTTCAATAGTCCGCCATTTTGAAATTTCTCAGCCGTTTATTTTTATTAATAGCCATAGATAAAATTGGTAAAGTTTAATGAAAACCAACTAAAATCAAGAATATAGATTATTATAATTAACTTTTATATATTTTTGAATTTTTTTTGGTTTTTGTTTTAGCTATAGATCTCTTATTTTTTCCTGTATGTAAAGAAGATTACGTATCATTGGATGATATTATTGCATTGTATTGTATATTAGAGTTACCACGGCACTGCGACCATTACAGATCTATTGTGGTCCCCTTTCATTATCCATATACCTTGTGCAGAGTAACAATTATTAAAGATGATGACTTAGTCATTGAAACATTACGTCGTTTTGTGGGTGTCTTTGCTTATTGTGGAAATTGGAATGTTTCATTCACTAAAGATACTAATGTAGTAGAAATGTGAATCAATTTTACAAGGTGTCTTGAAATCTCCACCCCTTTTAAATTTTGAACGAGTGACGACAAGATAATTTTGCCATAGTGGGAAATTTCGCAAAATCACAACTTTTAAATGTTAATCCTATCTAGTGATTTATAATTGTAAAGAGCATAATAATTAAATCGCACAACCTTGTAGCTATGTTGCTCCTAACTACAACGTAGCATGGGAATGATTTAAAGTACAGGTTCGTAACCACATTTTCACTTTCTCACATATACGTAGAAAATATACATAAAGTTATGTGATGGGTAGGATTTTTAAGGAGATTCCTTGAGTCCTCAAAATAATTGTTGGACTTTGTCGACAATCTACAGTTTATCGTCTGTGAAATTGATTTTTCGTACATTTTTCTATAACTCAAAATTTTGTAACATAAAGTTATGATTTTCACAAAATCAGCTTTAACGATTTCGATCTTATTTTGGTCAAGTGAACCAAACAAAACGTATGGTTGCCATCTTTCCAAAAATCGATGTTCGTGAGTAAAACTTAAACTATAAGGCATAATTTCATGAGGGGTTTATCTGTTAAAAGACATAATTTCTCAAAATCTGATTTACTAATTTCGTTTAAAGTCAGTGATGTGTGAATATTAATGACCTAAACCCGTCTGCAGTTTGAAACCCAAACAGTAAAAATATACTGCTAATTAGGTAAAATAAAAATGAAACCCAATCTGCCGTGATTGTAAAAACTGACTTCATTTTAAAAATTTTAAACTACCAAACTAACATTTTTGGTGACTAATAATTTTGGGTGAAGTTTGTGCAATCTTTTTACACCATATATATTTATTTAACTTGAAAAGAGTTTGATTATGAAGGAGGCAACTAAATTAGAAAACAATCTTTAACAATGTAGTCTTTCACGAAATAAACAAAACACAAGAAAAACTTGATTTGAAACTAATCGATTTTACAATGACTAAGTCATAATCCTCAGTATACACAAACCTTTGTTACACTGAATTACAAGAGACAATACCTAATTATCCCACAATAACAAACGGATTCATCGTCTCCCTTTCTTATAATTAATTGAATTTTATAAATAACCTTACAATTAATATTACTACCACAATAAGTCATTTATAAACTCTAATTAATTATAAGAAAAGAAGTTGGAGAAATCGATTGTTGTGCATGTTGGTGGCGAGATAATTTGGGATATGCCTTGTGTGTCTTGTGTTACAATGTCAAAAAGTTTGTATACAACTGAGAATGATGACGTCTTTGAAACGAAGTAGTGTTAAAATAGAGTGTTTCTTATGGATATTTGTTAATTTTCTTATATTTAGTGGTTAAATTTTCCACAAATGTTGCATGTTTCGTGTAAATGATTGTAGTCTTTACCAGAATAACCGTAATGACGTTTATTTCCCGTAGTGAAATAAAGATTTTTTTTGTGATTCACGAGAGTTAAATGGAATTTTAGGAAGATATGTCATTTTAACCTATTCGGATTTGTTTATTTATTTAAAGGGGAAAACCTCTCAGTCATCATCGCCTTATGAATAAAAGGAAGAAAAGAACATGAGGTGAAGACCCCGGACTCTCTAATATTCTATTGGCATCAGGGTTGGAAGAGAAGAAAAGTTGGTTATGATAGGAAATATGAATGAGAGTAATCTAACCCAAGACTATTGAAAAGAGATGTAAATCTATCTCTTGCGTCTCTCGGGTCCTACTCACCTTAAGAGATAACCTCATTGGAAAGCTCAAGAAAATATTACTACAAACCCGATTAGTGGGTCAAATGTTTTTAGCCTTAAGATCAATTTTATAATAGGCCTTAAATCCGTCCTCTAGCAAACTGAAGATCATAGTATTAAGTTCAACTGATCTAAAACGGGTGTGCTATAAAATCTACATAAAATGAGCTTCTCAATGAGGAGGTAAAGGATATATTATCTTAAAATTCTATTTGAGTAACAATAATTATATCATTGTGAGGTACGAGCTCCAATAGGTTTTGCTGACAAATACTGCATTCTTAATAATTGGTTTTAATTCAGTTATTATTTTTTTGACATCAATATCACTTCATACTTAAAGTGATCTTCATATAAAAGATCATTTGTCTTTCTTGTTATTCCTTTTCAAATATTTTAATTTCCCTTCCCCCCCCCCAACCAATTCGAGAGTGGCAACTAACTATATGAAAAAAGTTATCAACTTCAGTACTTTTAAATTTTCCAAAACATATTTTCTTGTATTCACTCGTTCATATATTCACCGCTCGTATAAACTTCCACAACTAAATCTCCAAAGTCTAATTTTGCTTTCTCTTCATTTAAAAAAATATTTTAATTAATCAGAACATTATTTCTGGTACGATTATTCAGTTCATATCACAATTCATGATGTCAGAATTGTGGTATGGATGACATAGCGTGACAATAGATAATCAATATAAAAATCTTCCCACTCGATGTTCCCCTTGGAAATCTAAACGCTTGGCATGTCGTGTCTATTAACGGTTTCCCCATTGTTTAATTTGACTTTATTAATAGGATTAACAAATAATCTTTAAAAGAATTAAATAAATTTGTCCTAAAATGCCGTTGAAATCTAAATGTAACTATCACTATATCTCAGAAACTATTTGACCAATCTTAACGACTTTTCCCACATACTTCGAACTGGCAATGTTGCTCGTGAAAACAAGGAGTATTAATTTTTTTATCTGAATTTAAACTTCTTATCGAACAAAAATGGCAAATACACTTAGCTTACTGGAACTTACAAATAAGGTGTTTGTTTCATGAAATTTAAAATATTTCAACATACGTTTCCATAACAAGAAATTTTACAAAATTATTAACAGCCATTTCATTAAAGTAACTAATTTTGTATGTTAGATAATCTAACTGGATTCATAAAAGATTTTTATCACAATAGTATATTATTATGTTATTATTGTTATCAACTATAACCTAAAGAGCAGAGTTTAATAGATTTAGCCAACTGTCTGAATCTTAACATTTGATTCATTACATATTGTCATATTAAAAGATATTCATATTTTCAATTTTTAATCGATTGTTTTTAATATAATCATTCTATGAGACACTATCATAATTGAACATGTTTAGCGGATATATTTTAAACTTTCACAGTGAAGTAAAACAAAAAGTGTTTACTGCCATAATATAAAACCAAAAACATGTCTAAACTAAAATATTAGTCTGTATTGTAAATAGGGTAATTTGTTTTTTAAATTTAAATTTGTGGTTATTATCTTTAATAACCTACATTTTTTATAGATTTTTGAAATTGGCATCAATTAAATATAATATTGCTTGTTGTACGAGATTACTATGAATCTATTTTTATTAAAATGAAGAAAATGATTTATTCGGAGGTAGTTTTGTATTGTTTCTTTGTTTTATTAACATTTGAAACACTCTAAAATTGCCCGCATATTGTGGATAATTATTAAGGATTAGTCTTATAACAATATTTTGGTTATTCTTTGCGTTACAAAGAATGTATTGCTATAAAACAATGTTATCATGTTAAGTTTGAAAAGGTGTAATAATAATTATATATATATATATATATATATATATATATATATATATATATATATATATATATATATATATAATTCCTTCATGTGATTTGATGATTTTATTCTGTATAATACAACATTTTTCCTCCATATCAAAATACTCTTCCTAAAAACTGTATTTTAAAGATAAAAACATATATAGACAGACGCAAAAACAAAGCCTTTCGGAAGTCATGCGTTGTAGATTATTGTTTATTTAGAAGACTTGAATATATCCACTAATTGTTACCACCCTCCTGTAACACTCTGTATAGGAATACTGCATTTATTTATTTTGAATACAATTTTGCTGAAATAATCAAACGTAAAGGTAATATCATCCCTAACAACGTACGCTCAAAGCAGTATAGAGGCTACTCTGAATGACCAACACGTTCAGGGCAACATACAAAGATTAAATTTTGTAGATGTTTTGTTACACAGTGCGTAAATAAGAAACACGGCTGATTCGTTTCTTGTTGAACTTCCTCCCATACTATATATTTCGCAAGTTCACTGTCAATGTATGTTAACCTGTTTACCATCATAACCTCTCAGTATCAACAAACATCGAACAATATTTGTTCGAAAAACCTTGTTGTTTTAGAATTAACTGCAATTTCAACTCACAATATTTTATTTACGTTAAAACAAGTTGATAGAAATCGATTTACTTTACAGTAAACAGAATATTTGACAAGTCAACAGAGTGTACATAAAATACCTTCAAATTTGAAAAGCAGTTTATTAATGATAGATATAAAACATCGTGACAGATAAGTTTAAATTTATGCGTAAACAAAGTCACTCCTCCTTAGCCTTGAATGAGAATTATTTTCGGACTCGGAGTCGACATGACGACACTCCAGTAAAATACAGTTTTTAATTTGGTTTATTGAAACTAAATCAGTTGTTATTGTTCAAGAAATTTTTTGAGGTGAGTATGATTGTAAACTGTCTACAGACCAGTGGCTGAAGCGTTCGTTAAGGTTAATGTTTGAAAAGCAAACTCACTAGGAAGGCCATCCACATCAAAAGAGAACGTAAAACTAATTCTGAACTGGTTGCTTCAAAAATCCCTTATCACGTTACAGTTTATAATTGAGAATTCCTAAATCTATTATTTAAAAATAGAACTTAGAAGTTTCGATTGTATGCTTTAACACGAAATTAAACCTAAAAATAAGCGTAAAAGTTTCGAGTTCACAGTTTTCAAGCTAAATAAGAGTGCGAGGAATTGTTTTTATAAATTGTTACGTTTTCTGTCAATCATTAGTGTCTTAGTTAATTGTCGAATTTGTTGTTGGAAGCCACCAAATGAAATTAACGAGACTCTCCAAAAGTTTACGTTTTGTGTGATTTAATGTACAACCGTGGGAACGTTTATTTTATTTAAAAAATAAATAAATAAAATTAAATTAAAATTTAAAAAAAATAAATAAAAAAATTAAAAAATTAAAAAAATAATAGAAAAAAAAAACAGTTTATTCTGATATGAGAGAAGATTTTTATTTTCCACAATTCAATAACTTAGATAAAGGATTTTTTCTAGCAAAATGGTACAAAGAGATGTAATACTAAAGGAGGACTTACTGTTTGGTCACAGAGAAGTTTTAAGATTACCCAACTTGTTTTTTTCTTCTGTAGGAGTATGTGAAGAACACGGTTTACTTTGAGAATGGTCGTGACATTTACCACTGAGAGAGAGGATTATCACAGCTATAACAGCTATTACACCCGACATACTGGCGAGAACGTGAGAAGCAGACGGTTATTGTTTGAACGTGTGCAAAGCCACGGATGGGACACACGTCGAATTCTACTAAACATAAGAAAAAAGTTGAGGTTGATAATAATTTATCCATTAAAGTGATTTTTTCGTAAAATATTTCTAAAAAGTTTTACTTTTAATATAGTTTATTTTCTAATTAACCAACAAAAAATATTGTAATGGTGCTAAACTTTTTGTACTACTTTTTCGATTTCAGAACCATCACTGTCTGTCTGTCCGCCTACGGATTATCTCAAAAACCGATGGTTCAATTAACTCAAAATGTGAATGTCTATGTGAGGTCGGTGTCACCAAAAAATGATTCTCAATATTTTCAAAAAAAAAATGTGTCATTTATGAAATTTTGTAAAAGGTTAAGGACGAA
Source organism: Aphrophora alni (assembly GCA_963513935.1). Lineage (NCBI taxonomy): Eukaryota > Metazoa > Arthropoda > Insecta > Hemiptera > Aphrophoridae > Aphrophora > Aphrophora alni. The sequence goes on along the minus strand of OY740768.1, from coordinate 104,119,689 downwards.
AATAAGTGATATCAGGAATTAACTGACGAACGAATGGTACGAATTAATCAAATTTTAGTGTTTGGTGTGTCCTAAGTAATTTATTAGATTTGGGAAAAAAAGCATAAAGCTAGAAATTCCATATTTTGAGATTTATTTTATTTTCCAATTTTTATGAATCTTGTAAAATTTATACATGTTTGGTTGTTGAGTATGAATTTGAGTGCTGAGTTATGAGTAGTTATTTTTATCGGAGTTAGGAAACAAGTGTTAGTTGAGTTTAATTTTATTATGCTTTATGAATGACACATTTTCAATTACTGTTACACAACACTCCAGAACAAGTTTATTTTCAAGTTTTTCAAAATTGTTTATTTTAACTGCGTGAGTGTGTTTGTTCCTTCGGGATTAACCCATCACCAGAAACAGTTATTTTGAAAGTTCGAAAATACGGAAATTGTGAAACTAGGAATTGATAAATTAAGCTAGTGATTAGATTTATTTAAAGTGCTTAAATTCCAAGGAATATGTGTTACCGAATATCTTGAACAGTTGTCTAGTAAAACCATTCTATTGTTGCTCTATAATGACTAGGCTCAGAATTCAATTTATTAAAACAAAGTTAATTCTTTGTAATTATTCAAACTTCTTTGTTTAACTTGAAGAAAATATAACTTATGTCTTTGTTAATCTATAATTGTGGAATAATAAATTACTGGTCGTTTACAGTTATTGTCTACAGATTTTCATGTTAATATATTTCATTTGTGTGTACAAGTAGTGATTTTTTAATCTGTAACAAAAACTATCCAGGCCCTCGCGTTGAAGGGCGTGGATCTCTCTGTCCAACTGTCACTAACAGAAGTGCCACTTACATCTGATTAAACAATTGAATTCAAATTCTCATATTTAACTATTTAAAAAATATAAAATAATCTATTTAAGTTGAGTATTATTTACATAATAGTTGATTTTTCTTTGTATTCTTTGATTCCCTCTAAATTTTGATTCAACTTGTATGAATTAATTAAATTAAAATATAACAGTAGTCTAATAGGATCGTTTATGTTTCTAATAAGGAGAGTTCTACTGTTCACAGAACTACTAGTATAAATATGTTCAACACGTTAAAACTAATTTTCTGAAAATTCGTTTTCATTTCTTGAACTATTTAGGGGTAGTTTGAATTTATTTTTCCTTGTCAGGCTGTACAATATATTTCAATTAAATAACATAAAATACTTCAAAATATCAATAATTTATTAATATACTTGACAATAAATTCATAAAAACTTTCGTGTGTCCTGTTTTGTCGTTTTACTGGATGATTTATACTACAAACATAACTAGAAAGTAGTTAACTAGAAATTGATAGGAAAAGTTTCAAGTATTATGATGTACATTTTAGTTTAACAACTTCAGAAAAATTCAATTAGTCAAGCTAAACAAATACAAAATAATATCGTTTTAATTGGAGATCAAAAATGCTCTGGTAGTAAACACATAATGTCGTTTTGAAAAGGTTTGTAGCAATTATTTATAATTTTTGTGTTTTCTTTTATGTTAAGTAATAATCAGAGTTAAGGCAATTTTATAATAAGTGCTTAATTAAGAGCAAATTTTACATTATGAGGTAAAAGTACGCAAATAATTTAGAACGAATCGGTTAAATAGTTTTTCAGAAATCACAATGAACGAATTTTGTGAAAAATTGTGATTTTTGTGTATATATATATATATATATATATATATATATATATATACTAGCTGTTACCCGCGACTTCGCACGCGAATATTTCAGATTCAACATTGATTTTTAAATTAACTACATAATACATATTGCAATGGCAACTGAAATTAATTCAATACAATTATAGATTTTTATAGTTTTTTTTAATACAAATTTTATACACACATGTATATTAAAATATATAATGATACATAAACACTTTTACAGATTTAAAGCGAAATATAAAAACAAAACTAATTTTAATTTTTCTCCACGCGTACTCATCCACGCATACACACAGACACGCACACACATATTTATGTATATTTGTCACTGAAGTACTTCCTTGTAGACAACATTTTTTTTTTAGTGGCTACAAGGCGCATATAAAGATATATTATTTGGAACATCTGACTCGGGAGCATGCAACATACAACGTCCATGTTAACGTGAACAAAATAATCGAGTTTTCTTAAGACCACATGATGGAAGTGAAAACTATATGGAATTATAAAGGACTAATTATTAAATCAGATTTGAATAGTTCTAAATATTTTTGGGTAAAATCAAGTTAATAACATATTTTTAAATCTTACACCAATGTGAAAGTCTAGCATAGATTTATGTTTAGTTATTAAAACCGATGGACCTAATCAGCTGTTTTTGGTGTTTATTATTTGTTGTTGTGATATCTAAAATTGTATGAAGATATAATATTAAGTTTAAAACACTTTCAAAAATGTTTTACACAGGTCTAAACTATCTTCGTATTAAACTATTAAAGCTGATGAACCTAATCAGTTGTTATAAGTGAGTATTAATATATTGGTTGCTAAGGTAACTTAATTTGTTTATTACAATATTATTTATTCTTCTTTTCGCTTTCTGAGCGCTAACTTATTAGTATAGAATTAAACTTAATAACTGTTTAAAAATCTACACAGTCTGACATACCGAATAATATTAAAAGAACTCGTGATACTGAATTTTAAACATAAAATGTTTCTTTGCCACATATTGTGATTATTCAAACACAAAATCACAGAGTACCCAACTATTTATTGCGCATGCATGCCCAAACGTTTACTGCTATAGATTTATATTTTTTGTAATAACTCAGTTTCTTTTTAAAACATCAATATAAAAAAAAGTCTGAAACCTCCATCAAAAATACAAAATAATCTTACAAAGTTTCATTGAGATCTGTCCAGTAAATGTTGTGATTATCGCGAACGAAAATCGACTTTTATGGCTACCATTTCCTTATGGCAACATCTAATTGAGATATCGAAAAAACTCAACGTTAAAACCTTCTTCTGAATGGAAACTAAGGTATTATCAATTCTCATTAAAATTGGTTAAGTATTTTTAAATATTTGAGAGAACAAACAAAACCCCTCCTACAGATTTATTAGTATATACGTATGTATATGTTTGAAATTATGTGTTAATAGAATTTCTCTCTATTTAGATTTATAGGTTGTAACTACTTTAAGAAATAATATATTTTGAAATCCCAATAATTGATTGTTGCATTTCTGTTTATTACGTTACGCGGATTTGAGAGTGGAAACGCGACACTTTAAATAGGTTAGGGAAACTTTTTTTTATCAGCCGACAGCTTAAAGGACTTTTGTCATCCACCAAACTTGGGGTGTCGTCAGAAAGTTTCAGCTAGTCAACGTGTGAAGACTGTTATATTTTGTAGTGGAAGAAGTTAACAGATGCTTGGTGACTTTTTGTAATTAGTTAATTTGTACTTTATAAACAATAAAATCCTTTGATAATTACAATTTTGTTGTTGCTATATTCTAAATTGGAGTTCTTAATTGCATAAGTATATTTAAAAAAAATTAAATTTGTCCTAAGCAGTGTTTTTATATATTTTATGCAAGGCAATAAATTTATTAAAAGTGATTATGGATTTTCCCCCATATTAATTAAAACTATTTATGTAAATGTCATTTGGAGAAAGAAAATGCATCGTTTAATACATTCAATAGATATCTCAAACACATTGTATTACAATGATTTGACGCTGGTAGCTTCATTAGAGGATAGTGTTTACAAAGACCATGTTTATAATGTTCAAAATGTTTCTTCTCTTTTAACATAAGTCTACCATAAACCATAACATAACAAAAGTATTAAAAAGGTATAAAACTACTTCATGAAACTTTCTGACCACCCATCTCCAAAACCGATTAAACTAATCGTCACTAAAACTAATCATCACTATAATGTCAGTTAGGTAGATGTTAAACTAAATGTTAAATAGGAACCATGAAGACTTTGAGGAAAATATTTATCCAGGGTGATGAAAACAGGTGTGGCCACTGTTTTATTCGATAAGTAAAAAAGTTACAAACAACTTTAAAAGCTAACCCCATGATTGAGTTAAAATTAGAAATATTACCAAATTTTCCAATGTCTAATTGCTATACAAGATCTTGATTATCACACCTTGTGAATTAGGGACAAGTTATACTAATAAAGCACTGTTTTAATACATTTGTTTCAGCTATGATATCTTATTCACTAGGTCTAATACTTCCAATAACAATAATTACAAACTGGTGTAAGCCAGTAGGTGTTCTGGACAATTGCCAGAAACTTTTAATAAAAGGAAGCCGGTAAAATTGCCTCTTCGAAAAATGTCAACATAATTTACATAACAGCAGTTTTAGGGAATAAAGGATATCAATTAATTACCTGATATTTATAAAGTGTATTGCCAACATTATTTTTATCCAGAAAATAATTTATTAATTTCTCAATAATTTTAGTCCTGCCACGTGACAAAAAAAATCAAACTTTTAATATCTTTTAATATGTTACTTGATTCAATTTTCAATTTTAAATTCAGCTCAACTGTTTTAGGTACACAAAATGTTTTTCTTCACAACTTTGAGCGCTTACAACTCCTAAACAGTTAAATATATTTAAAAAATCACCCAAAAATAAAAAAAGTCTTACAAAATTGAGATAAATGTAGACGTTCTCATAAGAAAATTTAGAGTAGAGCACCATATTGGAAATATTGCGGGTGATATGAAAAATTTAGTAGTACCTCTAGTTTTAACTCCAAAAATCCTAGATTACTTTTTAAAGTTTTTGTAATTTTTGTACTTTATCGATTAAACCAGCTGTTTCAATCAATCTCTATATTTAAATAAGTGCCTAAAATTGCTTCGTTTGTCACGATAATTACGTCCTCTCAGCGTAAATGGTATTATATTAAAATCTAGCTTTAATGACGACTGTTCATTTCTGATTTTTTTCAATTATTACTGAACTGTAAAATGTTGTTACTTGCATATTATAGGTTGTACATAGGTTTGCATTATTAATCTTCACATCTTACTAAAATTTGGAAGAAAATGGTTAAGTCAATTTAAAGAAATTGCATCTTTTAACAGCCAGAAGCTGATTTTTTGGAAATATGGTGACGAATACTTTTTTTTTGTCCTTAGAAGCTGCAATCGGGGAAAAAATTGATTATACGTAAATCTTAGTTAATAGTTAGTGGTACGAACAATACTTAATACTTAGTGGTAAGAAGTTACAATTGTGGTACGAATTTTTCTAAAATTAATTTGTTCTGCAGCTTTGGTTTTAAGGTTTTAAGTGTCGAACAAGTTCGTTATATTGTACCAAAACATCGGTATGTAAATTGCTAAATAGCACCAAATTTTCAAATTTCAAAGTAGTTTTTTGACTATAACTTTTTATCTGTGAACCCTACGAGATCCTATATTAGCTCATTATGATGTTTAGACGTGTTTTCACAATAAAAATGTATGTGATTTCTAACTAAAAAAAATATTGATATAAGCTCAATTATTTAGGTTGGAGAAAGAAAAAAAATAGTAATAATAGCTATAGCAGCTGGAAATTTAGATGTTTGTCAATTAAAATTACAAATTATTGTACTTTTTACTTAATGTTTTTGTTAGCCAAAAAACCAAAAGAAATCCGTAAGTTTTTTTTTTTTATATTTAATACCGCATTTCCAGCACGCAACTCTTCGTCTTTGTTAACGAAGTCGTCAACTGTTTTCTGTTAAGTAAAAACAAAGTTATTAACTAGTATATTGAAACGGTTTCCACAAAAAACTACGTGTTAAAAATGTATTTTTTATATAAGTTTTGTTTTTAGTTTCATTGCAGAAACAATGGTTTTACAACAAAGTCAAAATAGTTGGCCTATTACGTTAGTAGTCTATTATTTTGAAAAAAAACATGGCTATTTAAGCAGTTTTTTTTTCAAAATGAGAACTACAAAAATAAAAATAAAATTGTTTTTGTATTCTTTATATATTACAAACTCTTTTCACTATTACATTTGTTATAATAATACTTTTTGACGACGTCCCCAAAATGATCTATGCACTTACAAGGAGTTTTCAAAATTCACTGCTCACACGTTCGTTTCCACTTACGTTCGGTTTGATCTCTCTGGACCTACATAACTGAATTCTTTCAGTTTGGCGATCTGCATGTCATGGTACTTTATCAAAGAGGTCAAACAAGTGTTTACAATAAATACTGAAAGAAAAACTAATTACTTGTGAAAACAAAGATGTGAAATTGTAACGATATTTTATTCCTGCTAATAATAATTGTATTTCTCTAAACAGTTTTTAAAGTCAAGTACCAAATTGTGCCGTGACATTGAATGCAAAATAATTTTAATTTACGATCATCCAATAAACATTTGCATTGTTAACCACCAACGCCTTTCTTAATAAGATGATGACAGTCAATTGATTTCACTGAACCAAGTTAAGGTCAGAGATCATTTAGCTCCTGTCAGATATTTTTATAGACTACTTTGATTAAAATATGAAAAACAACTTTTAAATGTATCAATTCCTTGGTATGGACAGACAAGGTTTTAAGATCGTCAAGGTTTGTTTTTTAATTTATTTTAATATGCCACGTAGGATACATATTATCACCATTTAATTCCGTTATATCCCGATTTTATATAGCGTATTGTGCAACTGACCCTAGAACCTAGTTTTGCAGATTTATCCTCTAGATGAGTATTAATACTAGTGGGTTCTTAATTCGAGAAGTCGCCATAGGTTTTAAACTCCAAACAGCCTCTTCCCAGTATGAATCTCACAGTCAGACATTACGTGGTCAGCGGGTCCATTCTCTAGCTTACTTAGTCTACACACAGAGTCTTTAGGTATACCAGTATAGTATAAGACTACAGTGGATCCCAAAACCAATAAATTCCTTCACTAGACCCGTCAAATGTGAAAATTGTTCAGATTTCTCTTAGTCACTTTCAGTGAAATATACCACTAAATCTAGAAAGTAGGATCCTAGAGTAATTTACTTCGAGAGTTCTCTGTAAGACCATCATTGCTGCATCATAAACAATCTAACACAACATTTCTGACGTGCCGTCTATCTGTATGCTTTGTCATTGCTGTGCGTGTATCTTTATATATTCAAAAAATGTAAGGAATTTTTTTCAAATAGATGCAATTTTAATAATATATATTTTTTATTGTTCAATTTAAAACGCATTGAATAATTGCAATTTTTTAAATTCTACAATAATTTACAAAATGTTTAACTATTTATGATTGAACTAACGCAGACACAGAGTAGAGTGACAGAAAAGAATGTACACAGTTTTCATATTTACAGTTACTGGATTCTGAACCCTTTGTACGAGTTGGTGTGTAAATCAGGACTAAGTACCATGATTGTACCAATCTACTTGTTACTATAAATATTCGTTAAACATATACCCAGATTTTTCATGAAGTATTTAATTTTTGAGTATGTGAGATAATTAAACCAAAACTTTTCGATTTCGAAAGTAGGATCTAAATTAAACATTTTTGAGAGACATTTGCCGCAGTACTGCAGGAAAAACAAAACAACGAGGTACAACGCATTTCTTACAAACTTGTAAAATCATATTTCTGTTAACCTTAATTTTAATTATAAATACATTTATCTAGCAACGGAAATATTAAATTTATAATAATTAGAAATCTAAAATTCATTACAATGATTGGGTGTTTCCAACTTTAATTAGTACTTTCTTTCAAATTAAAAAATATTATTAATAAAAAGATTTTTCACAGAAACTACTCATTATAGTCACAAGTTTACTGTAAAATCTTACCTTATAGAAGGCAAAATATTGTAATTCACGTAATGTAATATACCAACTTTCCTGTTAGAAACATTGGAGAAACATCTTATCTCTTACGCATTAAAATGATTAAACGCCGTTTCCATGTTGTCCATAAATCAAAGACAGACTCCTCTATAACTTTACATGCAACAGGCATACAAAAATTTATAATTTTAAAAACATAGACTATAATAAATTTGATTTAAGAAAACGTAAAACTAGCACATCAACTAGTGATAACATCTAAATCCCTTTATAATTTGGTTAAATTATAAATACATCCTTTCTTTAACATCTTTGGCAAATAAATATTGATTTTCAAACATCAGCTAATCACATGGCTCGCCGTTAATTTATGTTTTTATATAAATTGTGCTATATATTTTTTTACAATAAATAAGTTGAAATAAACGAAATATTAGGTAAAATATTCTGTATACTCTTTTGTTTAGTTTTTTTTGCAATTTATATATATATAGGAAAAATTATTTCTAACCTGTTTTTTATTTCCTTAGAAGAAATAAACATAATTAAGTAATACTAATAATTTATAGTTTGTGTTTCCTACAAATAACATTTTGTATGTTTATGGGTAAATAACAGCCTACTTACCTTATCTTTAAATTTGAAAAGAAAGTGGTAAGAATATATCTACGTGGTTTTCTTACTATGCACTCGTAAATAAAACAAAAAATTTAGAAGGTCATGCAGTAATTAAATAAAGCTGGCAATAAAAATATTCTAATTGCCCCATTGGGAAAGTATGCAAACAACTCTTGAAATAAACCAGTCATGAAACCATTGTGAAATATAACGTTTTAGTTGAAGCATATAAAACCGTCTCCCTAGACTCTGAAGTGACACGATAACTTGTGGACCCAATGCTGCTATGTAATTCCTGTGAAAATTAAAAACTAGATAATTAATGACAATTCGTGTAATTAAAAGAAAAAAGTCTGGTTGAAAATTGTTTATGTAAATACTTTTGTACTAATTTTAGCTTCCAAAGTCCCTTCTGTGGTGTTCAAATATTGTGTGTGTAAACAAATGAAGACAGTTATTTAGTCAAGAAAAATGGTCTATTTTTTTAGTGATGTAATTTGATTTGTTATAACCTTTTATTTCCGTACGGAAAAGGAAAGGAATATAGTTGCGTAGCACCTATGGTGAGATCACAGTTCGAGACCAGATTTTTTTTTCAAAAAACATTAGTAAAAGGTTTCTTACATAAACCATTCATGGTAGTCTCAAAAACAAAACCTTTTTAAAGTTTTTATATAAAAGGGGTCATGTTACACTATTTTACTATAAAACTATTTTGTATAACTAAATAACGGTCAAAACTAACTTGTTTGACAGTTTCTAAAGAATTTCTATTTTGATTAAGTTTCATCCCATATTTATATTATTTAGCATTGGGTTTCGAATCTGATGGTACAAACAGAATTAAATAAAGTGCATCACTTTTAAATATACCAGATATAATCCTCCAAAATTAAAAAAATATTGTCTTGTTACTATAAATTTTAGAAAGCTAAATTGTTTACAATCACGTGGAAATGTTTTTTTCCAAAAAAACTGTCAAATTAAAAATGGTGGCTGATTAAAGAGTTTTACTGGAAAAACTTCTTTACATTACGTCGTATAATAGCACAGACTAACCCATTTTATCTGTATTTGTCCGGTTTTATGTTCTACTATAAAAATAATAAAGATTTATCTAAAAGAAAATTTTATTTCTTCATCACATAACCTCAAAATTATAAAAGAACCATAAAAAATAACTGTAATTTAAGTTATCCATACTTAAAATTTAGCGTCATGGTAGCCTGGATAAATATAAGTCGTCCATGGGTTATATTTTTTATTTAATCAACAAAAATTACTTTAAATTTAATAAACTCTTTTAGAACTTAAAATCTTTTCAATGAAGTAGATGTGCTACAGTTAAAAATAAAGCAAAAACTTTACTAAATTATTTAAATGTTAAAAATGGTTTATGTATGATACGAGGGTTTCTGTTGCGCGCGCGAATGAGTGTAAGACGTTTGAAAATGATGTATTTAATTTAATTTATTATTAGGCTGTAGGAATCTTCCAAATTTCTTGTTTCAGCCAATATCACAAAAGTTCTGTTTCGCACAAATAAAAAACTTAAAATTGTCTAACTAGTTTGAAAACATATTTAAAAGCTTGAATTGTTTGCAATCCATGTAAAGGATATATATATATATATATATATATATATATATATATGAGAAAATTATAATAAAGAAAAATATCACGAAGGTAAAATGTTGTTGTAGTTTTCTTTAAAATCGAACTTTGTTTTACTTTTAGTTTAAATCTTGCGCTGAAGTCTACGTGATTGGTCTAGTCATAATTAATCAACTAAGTAATTAAACTTAATGTTCTGTTTTCTTTTTTTCTAAATTTATGAGGAGACGTGACAAGCTAATATAAGACCAAGACTAAAGATTATATATAATTATTACTATGTGTATATATATATATATATAATCATTAGTTTATATATATATATATATATATATATATATATATATATATATATATATAACGATTCTAACGGTTTTTATCCAATATATCGAAAATGAAGCCTGTATAGACCGAAACAAAACGTATGGACTGCCACTTTACAGAAAAAAAGTTCAGACTTTACCGATTAAAATTAGATGAAAATTTATTTATATTTTGATTTAAAACTAGGACCTTAACTTTTTACAGTTTTTAAACTAAATTAATACGTTGTCACATTTTATAATACATTGAGTAAAAACTAACGGTAAATTAAAGATCCGACAGAAAAATGCAATTCTTATATTTTATAAATTAGAAGAAATTAGTTATGAAAAACAAAAATCAGTTCTCCAGTTCTCCTGTCTCTCAAGATATTGTATTTGTCCCTCAACTTACCTAAATTTATAATTTTCGGTGGCTCTACTGAGAATATGAATACCACGCTAACTCATATTTAATAAAATCCGTTATAAAAACAACTAGCCTAATAGTGATTAGAAATATAAAACCCACAATATGTCGTCTAATACTTCATCACAATGGAATGCCTCGTATCCTAATAAATTTGCCCCCCCCCCCTTCTGAACTCTCCTTTATATAATCAACCCTAAAACAACTATTGTTTTTTGTTCCTTGTAACAAACTTAAGGAAGTTAGTTTGAGACATTCATGACCAAAGTCTACGGTTACAAATTACTTAAATATAATGAATTAAGTTTTGTATAACTTTCTTTTGCCTAACTTGTTCAAAATTTAATTAAATCCTTGGTTCATTATAAGGTATGCTTCAGAGTAAACTAAAAACCATGAACGTCAAATTACAAGACAACAAAACATTCCAAATCTGTTCAGACGACTGTAAATGTACTTATGAATAAATTAAGTCATTATCTAGAAATATTTTAAGTTATTATATAATAGTAATTGTTTCTTTTATTTTGACACTTACGTACTGGTATAAGGTGGGTCAAAAAAACGATGTCGACTTTTTCGTAAGAATAATTAGAGTCTTTTAACCCTTTTCTATTCTTTTCTTTGGAAACATGTCTTTCTGTGTGTCTGTCGTCTGTCACCGGTGCACTTCTCAGCTCAAAGGGGTAGACAAATATTTATCAAATTTGAATTATCCGTATATTTTACCCATATCTAAAGGTGAATATTCAAAATACTATAGACCACAAATACAAAACTAGATTTTCTCAAATCTTGTTTGAACGGTTCTACTAAAAATTAGCTTTAAGGATTCAATCGAAACATAACGGCCGACATTGCCACAAAAATGACGGTTTGAAAGATATCGGTAAAACCAAAAAATAGTGTATAGAGTAAGTACAAAACACCTCCATTATGAGTTGGTACAAAAAGACTTGCATCATGAGTTAGTACAAAACACTTCCATCATAAGTTGGTACAAAACACCTCCATCATAAGTTGGTACAAAACACCTCCATGACACAAAACATCTCCATCATGAGTTGGTACAAAAAACACCTCCATTATTAGAAACTCGAATTGTAATATCATTTAAGTTTAAAAACAAGTTTGCGTCAAAGAAAAGCTTAGGCTCTATACATAGCCAAATGTATAATAGGCTACTTTTCAAAATAAGTAGATATATTTAAAAAAGTCATGAAGAAAGATATCAATATATCTCCCATAAAAAATACTCGGGAGGAGGGGGACAGTAATGACGAAAATAATTTCAGTTTTTTTCTTTTCTTTTGTTAGTATGCCAAACTTATTTTTGACGTAGAGACAAGTATTAAATATGTTTAGTGGTTTTGCGAATGGAGTGTGTGAGAAACTTGGTGCAAATTTTAATATTATTTAGAATATATCCATTTCATTAATATATCCTACCGCACGTTTACATTCGAACTTGTACTTAAAATTTGGGGTGGTTTTAGATTTTACCATTATTAACATACTATTCATATATATCCGGGGCGAAAGAATCCATGAAACCTAAGCCGGGTTTTCAACAGATAAAATGTTGTCAACACATCGAATTCCCGTTACTCGAATTCTAGCTTTATAATCAGGATTTGCTACCAATAGTAACTCCCAACATTTTTCCTCATAATGTAAATGTTAAATGATGTTGCTGAACAGCGTAAATGTTTCAGAACCTCTTGTCCACAAGGCGCACTAAACATACTATTACACTAAACAAATTACAAATACTGAAGTACAATTTACAGAAAACTTCATTTACCAATGTAATTTTTATTACATATTAAGTTTATAATATAGAATTGTTTTAAGGCCGTTTTGAAAATATGGTATATTTATACAGGGAGAAATTGGTTTCATTTCATAACATATAACTTGTATAAGAGATTTAAATTTACACCATCTAAAATAGGAGACGTTAACTTTAATGTAATAGCAGATATTTCTTGTTGAAACTCCATATTCAAGGATAAAGTAAAACAAAAGCTTAAAGTTTCAAATATTTAATAGTATAAATGAGCTACAATTGTTTCACCTTGCGGCATCGTCGGGTAACTGAACTGTAGTTGCCCGACGATGCCGCAAGGTGAAACAATTGTAGCTCATTTATACTATTAAATATTTGAAACTTTAAGCTTTTGCTTTAGGAGACATTAGTTTGCATATTTGATTAACGTTATTTTCATATTGGCTAAATATTGAGTCACAATATGGAAGGAAAATAAATTTAGTTCATGATGATTGGAAAACTGTTTCTTAATGTCTTTCTTGAAATAATGAGTTTAGGTATAAAATAGTCACTACAGCGTTCTTCAATAAGAAATGAATCTATGTCATTATTTATACCTGTTAAAGACTTGACCTTGTTATTACATTTACTGTTTCCAAGTAATTTGTCATAGATTTCTACTAAACACAGATATATTTTAAATTGTTTTTAAACATCATTTGTAATATGGATTGTTGGACTGCTTTGATGTGATACTAAGTACTGTTTCAATTCTTCATTGTAAGTCTGATTTGTAATGATTTTTTTTTCATAAACAAACCAAGGTTTCAGTTTTTATATTATCAATACTTGTATCATTGGTTGTCAAAGGATAAATTAATATTACATATTCTCTTAACTTCTCAACAAATAAACCAAAAGCTAGACACGTCAATCTTTACAAACGCAAATTTCCAGATTTGATTTCTTAAATATATTATTTAAAACTGTATAACTTACTTGGTTGTTAAGAGATATTTTATCTTACTAATAACCGAGTGGTCAAAAACTAAACCTAGTAACCAAGACCAGTCAACCTATATTAATCTATCATACTGCTAAAATTCTATGTTTACATAAATCTTACAAAAATATGACCAATACAAATACATGAATTTTCAAAATTCAGGTTGGCTCCTTAAATTATATCCTATAACTGTAATATATTTTATAATAAATATTGTTTAATTCTAAATTAACTACTAATAGGTTATCTCCAACATAGATAAGTTTTTTTTTTACATTTTGATAATATTTGTTTAATTTCAGATGAAACACATGTTCTTACTTGCAATAATCTATAAATAGCACAAATCCATACTAGAGCAAGTCCAATTCATTTGAAGAAAGTTGACTGAGATCAAATTTGAAGAATATGAAGTTATAGATAATGGATACACTGTTAACCCACCTACACGGTAATCTTCATTAACTTAAATCAACAAAGACATTATATTTAGGTGTTTTGTAAAGAATTATGTAATTTGGTTGCGATCGTAATGCATTTATAAATACTAAAACCTCTTCGAAATTTGTTTTAGTGAATAACAACAAATTTATTTCTGACATTGCAATTTTGAATATATATATATATGTTATCCACTTAAATGATAAATCTAAAGAGAAAAAAAAATCTAATATAAACGTCCCTACCTTATATTTGTTTAGATGAAAATCTCACCATCATAAATAGGATTACCATCATATTCTTCTTTTAAGATTCTTCCAAATTTTGATCCATATATATTTTAATTAACCCATTTTCTTAACGAACGTTTTTTGGTAACTCACATTCAATACTTACCTGGATTTGTATTCATATATACAGATTGGTCTGTTACAGATTGGATGTAGTATTACAAACTTCCATTTAATAGTTTTTTCAAAAAAAAATCTTTTCTACATCCAGTTTCCTTACAAGTTTAACAACAACCCAAATGGGTCCATTCAGTTCAGATCTTTTCTTTCACAGACATAAATTATCAATCATGTCTTCTTTTATTAGAATATCCATTGCTGTACAAATTTTCTTTACAATGGAGACTTTGGAGATTATTCGACTCAAGGTACTTCTATACAGTTTTGTCTCCCGTATCCTTCCAAATCGTATAATTTTATTTGGTTTAACTAAAACTGTTTTCTAAGCTCAACTATTCACAAGCGAGATTCTAAATTTTCAAGACATTAATCCTATACTACGTATATTCAAGAAAGTAAAAACAGTGTGAAAAAGAAAAAAATAGTTTGTAATTATTATTGTCTAGAGACGGAAATGAAATTCTAACATCTATATTTATATGGTAATAGCTTTGTGTTTCTGTTCTTATTTTGACATGAACTCAAGAACGAGAATATATATCACAATGACATATGTTATAATTCATATAGTATCCTAGCCTGTTAACAAAATAGTAATTCCGTTTAGTATATGAAACAAGAATGTTACCTTAATTACTACAAATCAAATGCCGACTTTTATGATACGGCCATTGAAAAATATACAAATACATAATATAAGACAGGTAGTGATCAAGGGTCATAGCTTCGGTTCAACCTGTAAGCTGTTTTATATACTATATATTTAATTATGAAGTACGTGTTGTGTAATATTGTGCGTCCTTATTGTAAATGTTTGTGCATTTTAATATTTAAAACTATGTAACGACCTCCATCGAGTGAAATAATAACTGAAGATGTTTCCATCGAATCGAAACGCGCATTAACTTGAAAAATAAGAAAAATCCACAAAGACGGAAGTGATGTTACGTAATATACAGTACATTACTTTGTTAGCTTTATACAGAATTTCTATATTCTATTAATATTATTAATCTAAAATGCAGTTTTTTTTTTCAATTTTGTGACTAAATCAGGAACTTTATACAGTATTTAGTTTTCGATGTTTTATTGATGTAAATAAAATGAGAGAGAGAGAGAGCTTTTGTTCCTATTAAAGGCAAAAACCTCTAGATCAACAACTAGAAGGAATAATATTGTAATAAGCAGAATTATATAACATGGGAATTATATAACCTTATATTACACAAATTGAAGAAAATGTATTTGTTACTGTTAGTTTTTTAATGTTTTCTTACGTTATTTAAAAGTTATGCATAATATATAACTTGCGGTTATTGCAATTTCCACCAAGGAAATGTCATGAAATTCTCAACGATCCAAGCATAACATTATTTCGGAGCACTATTGATGTCGTTATTAGAAACTCAATTTCAGTTAACTTTATGGCACACGCAAAGAAGTTTAATATCTACTTAAATTTAAAATATATAAAAAAATAATAATAATATCAAAAGTTTTACTACTTATGCCAAATTATCTCTCGTAAGAAATATTAAGATGAAAACTCAGTAATAAAGAAAGTTTTTTTTTTATTTTTGGTATTATATTTTGTAATAAATTTAGTTATTGTACAGTTTATTAAATAGGGCGGTTTCAGATGTAACTTATCAGGGCTATATTATTTATTCTCTACAAATTATAAAATTCCAGAAGAAATAATTCTATATAATGTTGCCATTTAATATTATCATTTATAAATTGTATGAAATTTAACAGCGAATGATTTCGAACTGTTCTTGGAGGTTGAAAGCTAAATTTAACGAGTTTTCTTTGACTTGTTAGTTAATGTTTTGTATTCTACTGTAAGGGTGTTGGTGATAAAAACTTTTTTTAATTGAAAAAACCTAATGTAAATAGTTTTCACAGAAATTAAAACATAGAAAAACACATCAGATTAATTAATTACTAGTGATATGTAGTTCTGAGAAAAAATATTTTGTTTATTGCTCTGGGCAATTTTTTAATTTGGGTATTTTTATTTTTACATATATATTTTCAAATACATTCATTAAACTATATATATATATATATTGTATATTATAACAATTTGTCAGTAATTTTTTGAAATATTCAAGGTGGTTGTTATATTTATTTTTCTAATTTATCACTGGCGATATAACTATTTAAGTTTTGGTAAAATCATTAAAAAGTATCTAATAAATCTGAACGTAAAAAAAACTTTCCTGGCTAAAAAAAAAATTAGTCGTCTGTTATGTTTTCTTTGGTAATTTCGATGTTTAATTTGGCAGATTGTTTCCGATAAAATATTTTCTTGCAATTGGTTGGGTGGATTTCGAAAAATTTAAGTTTGGATCGTTTTTATTACCGATGCCAAAACTCACCACAGAAAGACGTCATTTCAAAAACGACTTTTCTGAACTACAGGTTTCTCAATAAAGGATATTTCAATAAACAGAACAAATATTTTTTACTCATCACTTAACTTTATACTACGAAAATCTGAAAAATCTGAAAAAATTAAAAACTTCTTCACTTATTACTTTCTTCATTTCGTTAAATTAAAACCCATTCTAGTTTCCTAAGGTTACACATATATATTAAATAAATTATTTTTAAGATAACAGCTAATACTTTTCGGATTCCTGTGATTTCCACTAATCCTTGATACAATTTTGTTGTATCAATTAACTAGAGTAAAGTATAAAGCTTAGTCGGATCCATTATGCTTCCAATGAATTCACCAGACTCGAGACTCGCCCTTAAAATGGAAAAGGATTGTTTTTTTTATTAGTTAAGTCTAGGATTTATGTACATCGATGAGAAGGCCATCAATATATCATTTACTACCACAGTGAACTCCAATAAAGAGTAAAAACAATGTAAGGAGCAAGTCACTCATAAAGCATTAAACTTTTATTACTTCTACTTGTAAAATAAAATTGTTCAAGTGTACAGTAGCTGTGGTAATATTTACTGTTACTTCTTTACCTGTGAATATTGTTGTGCGTTACGTAGCCAAGAGTAAGTAGTTAGAGAGTAACCACGAAAATATAAAATATCTTTGAAACGAAGTAGTTCACAGAACAAGTTACGAAATCTTTCATAATATTCTATTTCACACTTGGTAATAGTTTCATTTATATGTTCTACAATGATTGCTATATTCTTCTTATTATTATTCATTAGTTTCATTGCTACTAGTATTTTATTTAATACTGATTTTGTGTCCCCCACTGTTATTATGAACTCTTGTAGACTAATTTTCTTCAAACGAGATAAGCTAAATATAAATTGGGAGATATGAAAGATTGATTTGTAAATAAATACACTTTAAACAAAACAAAATTATTTAGATTTTAGATTTATAAGAAAAACGTTTTATCTCTAAGTGGGTGGGAGAGAAACAAGCTCTTATTGTGTGCACTTGGAAGGGTAAAAAACAAGAAACACTTTTCAGAACGATATTTTATAATAAAAAATAAACTTCTGTGATCTACATAAAATGGGGAAAAAACTTCTTAAACAAACTTCTATTTTTGTAATTAAAATACAAAATTTTTAATCGTAGTTTGGGAAGAGACTATATGGGGGACTATGTTAAACAACTCATATCTGAAGTATTAACGAAGATAGTTTGATACATAATTTTAATGATCTTGAAAATAAGAGAAAAAAGTAAAAACGAAAACGTAATTTCGTTGAGACAATGGCGACCAGTAAATTTTAAAACCGGGTTCTGTAATAGCTTTTTTCATTTAAGTCACTGAGCAGTTTTTAAGA
Organism: Aphrophora alni; assembly: GCA_963513935.1. Classification (NCBI taxonomy): domain Eukaryota; kingdom Metazoa; phylum Arthropoda; class Insecta; order Hemiptera; family Aphrophoridae; genus Aphrophora; species Aphrophora alni. The sequence goes on along the minus strand of OY740768.1, from coordinate 104,101,456 downwards.
AATGAATTTGTGATTTAATATTTCCTTATGAGTATTTTACAATATTTAATGTTGTATTTGACGTTCTACGATGGCGTGAATAACGCCTATAGTTTAAGAAATCAAAAATGGTTGACTCAGGTCCTAATTATCTACCATTAAGTACTAAATGTTATCCTTCTTACCGAAATAAAGCCTGAAGTGTTTAAATTTTTTATGTTACAAATTGTCCAAAAAGAGCATTAAATCAAAATATTTTGTTTGTTAAAAACTGATCAGTATAGTAAGTAATAAAGTTTTAAACTTAGACCGATCGCCTTAATGGAATTAATTAATTTTATTTTTTCCTCAATTTTCTTTTGCAAATAAAACTTTTAAAATTTTGTATTACACAATCTCCTTACCGTTCAAAATATTTGATTTGACCCCACATATCCGAGCAAAAGAGAAATAGAAAAGGTTTTACCACAAAGTAAAGTTCAAACTCAAATTAAGTTTACAATAATATTTCAATTGAAAAATATACGACCTAGACTGGGAATCGAACCCAGGACCTTTGGCTTTACGCGTCAATGCTCTACCATTGAGCTATCCTAGTCGCTTCCCAGTACAGGGCGTAGACTTCTCACTTGACTTTAGTTGCTGCAATTTTGAGATTCCAATTAATTACCTCGCATATGCGACATTGAAATTAATTTTCACTCATTTTTCAGCCCTTACGCATGTATTTATAGATATTTTAATTATTTGATTTTTCCGCTTATACGTTTTTATTAGCAAATATATTTTTCACTTGAAATATTATTGTAAATTCAATATTTGCTAATAAAAACGTATAAGCGGAAAAATCAAATAATTAAAATATCAAATTAAGTTTCCTAATATTTTAATTTTGTATTTAAATTACAGTATACGCAAAAATAGTAGCAGGGCCTGGATTTTGTGATCACACTGTATGCATGACATATTTTTAAATCAAAAATGATTAAAATGGTATAAATATTTCCTTTATATTCAGGAAGTGTAGTTTAAATATTTTCTTTACACTTCCTGATATTTATCTCGTTAATATCTCGGTTAGGATTTAAATTGGATGCTGCATAAATTTAAACAATTGTATTTGTATTAAATTTAATTTTAAAAATTATGTTTTCACTATTTGACAGATAGTAAAAGAACACATTTTTAAAGGAATGTATGCAACTTTTAGTTTTTAAAAGTAAAATAAATGTTGTATCCATTTCTCATCCATCTTCATTTCGCTGTAACTTATAAATAACACGTGTAATCGTCTCTAAAATTCAGGAGATATATACATTTTAATAAAACTTAGCTATTATGATAATAAGTAAGCTAATTCCATTCATGATTTAAAAATGATCGATATTTGAATAACACTAAAACACAAAAAAGTTTAAAATAGATTCCAAAAATATATTTCAGATATAATTGATAAACGTCAATATTGGTTTTCTTTAACTTAAAAATTTCTTTGTATATCTAAAACTATTATAACATAATTTAATATTTAGACCTAAACTCTAAAAAAAAAAAAAAAACATATTAACTCTTTTCATAAACAAAATATAACATAAATAGAGAAATAATTAAGATGAACACTTAATATTTGTAAGTTGTAGTAAAACGCAGTGAAGGTCATAAAACCTAAAATGTAAGATGAATTGCTGTTAAAAATTTGCAAAGTATTTTCATTTATAAATAATATCATTTCAATTACGTAAATATAAATTTAAAAATCATAAGTAGAAAAATATCTTTTTAAATATTTAAATGTGCAAATCAATTTATTTAAATTGCTGCTATAATCAAATGTTATTATATCTTTCACATACAATCGCAATTCGTAAAACAATTTGAAAAGTTATCTAAGCCTTTAAAACTACAGTTAACACAAAAGAAAATATTTTTTTAAAAAGTTTTAAATGTATTGTTCTTTGGTTTCGTATTATATATTAAATATAATTATATTTTATGAATAGTATGATTGATAAATTATTTTAAAGTTAAAATATAAGATTTAAAAATTCAAACAATTAAATTTCAATTCTTTCTTAATATGTAATTATAAACTCTTGAATTATTAGTTTTCGTGAGAACGTCACATGCATTAATCTGTGAATCTGACCTGTAACGTGGGTTAAGTAATGTAGATTTAACGTTGTCTCTCCTGTCGTAGCTAAGCGTCGTCTGACAGCGTCGATGCGCTCCTACCAACTTATACCCTCCGAAGCCTTACTTGCTCAACAACCCTCCCTTACAATATTTACTTGCCCTCTAATTATACGATACAATCAAGTGTCCACATACTTCCCAATTGTCTGCGACGTGTTAAAGGTTTTCCTTGTCAAAGTCCAGTGTCACTTGGGACATTTATTTTAGATTTAACTTAGTACAGAGAGAAATGTTTCATTCAGTTGACCGATACGTTGGGGAATTTTATTGTATTTAAATGGCAAAAAACACGATCAAAATTAAACTCATTACGGCCTCCAAGGAAATAAAGTTCACTTTAATTAAATTTTTCTTTTATTTTGATCAAGCAATCCAAAATCTAAACAACTTTTATTTTATTTAAATAGTAAATATAAAATAAATCTGATATTATTAGCTCCAAATGTGTCACATTATTAATACGGAAAAATAATAATTTTAAAGAGAAATGCTTTTTATTAGATATAATATTAATAATAACATAATTTTTTGTTCTATTTAATAAAGTTACCTAAAAAACATAATCTGGAATAATACAGCAAAATTAAATTATACAATTTAATCGTAGAACTAATCATTAAATATTTATTAACAATAATATTTTTTGTTACTAACAATAATTCACATTAAAAAAAGCTAAAATTTTAATTATTTTAATGTTATTTTTAACAACACAATTTAAAATTTATTTGTAGTACATAAATGTTATTGTATTCAGTCTTTTTAGATAACATCGGCACGACCCGAAAAGTACTAACAGAATGTATTTATTTATTGTGCTTGTTCTTCTACTTATTTATTTATGCTGAAATTATTTGGTGAAATCATATATAAACACACACGTGCAAGCAAGCGCGCACGCAATCACGTGCGCGCACACACGCACGCACATACAATAAGAAATACAAATCATAAAAAACAAAAAAACTAGTACAATATAACAACCCACATTATATACTACATTTTTTTTAAAGGAAAAATCTAAGTATTTCTAAAGGCTTAGCCAGGGCTATCCTTTTTTCTAGAAGGAAAAGACGAATGGCAGGAAAATATCCTTACCTTTAAAACAAAATATAATCCCACTACCAGCATATGACGATAACATATTTTCAAAAACTTTAATTACTCTCCTTACTATTTCTTGTTGTTAGCGACAAAAGAAATGATTTAAAATAGTAAAACATAAATGTTATTTACATCTTTTCGCTATTTATTTTGAATATTATATAATAAAATTAAAATCAGATATTCAATTGGGTTTAACGTTCTTCCTTTAAGTTAAACAGCATTTTTCTTAAATACTTAAAGAAAACATTCACATTCTTTAAAAAATTTATATTATTAGAAAAATTATTTAATCTTGTTGTTACCAAAAAGTCAGAATTAACCCATTCTTTTTGTGCTGTCCTCTCGATCGTTCAAAACAAATAACGCAGATCTCAAGTACTATGGATTTAGGTTGCATTTACTATGTTGCAATTTTATCAGATACACCACGCCCTTTCATGTCACCAACGTCCCATGGTATCCTTGGAAAGGTTATTTTTCTGTTTGCGTTATGCCGTTTTAAAAAAAAATTATTTGACTGATATAATTAAAGCGTGTTAACGGCATAGGAGTGTTAAACCTGGATTCGCTTAGGATGCAGATCTGGTGAAAACTCTCAGCAACATTCAAATGTAAGTATAAGCCAATCATTCAGGTTCCATTCTAGTTGTAGTAGAGAACAAGGTTTCACCTCAGGGACAAAGACACCAGAACCAAAATTTTGTTTACAAATACCTAAGGACCTATTGATATAAATATTAATTAAGGACTAATTGTATTGATTTCTTAAAGAAGTAGAGTGATACATTCTAGAAGAAGGCTAACGAATAATAGAATGAAAGACATTTTATGGATACGTTCAATCTTCAAAAAGTTTTCAAAATTCTGCCTAATCAAGATAGATCTAACTTGATTAAACTTTAATTGGATGTAAGTAAGAGTGTTTTTAACAACTTCATAAAATTACATGTTCTTATCTTTAATATTAAAAAGTTTTTGTCAAGTTTTATGAAAACGCTCTCTCTCTCTCTCTCTCTCTCTCTCCCTCTCTCTCTCTCCCTCTCTCTCTCTCTCTCTCTCTCTCTCTCTCTCTCTCTCTCTCTCTCTCTCTCTCTCTCTCTCTCTCTCTCTCTCTCTCTCTCTCTCTCTCTCTCTCTCTCTCTCTCTCTCTCTCTCTCTCTCTCTCTCTCTCTCTCTCTCTCTCTCTCTCTCTCTCTCTCTCTCTCTCTCTCTCTCTCTCTCTCTCACACATTAGGGGATGGTCGGATAAATTCAAACTTAAAATCGTTTTAAACATCTTACCTACTGGTACGAGAGACGTACACTTTTTGTTTTCATTATTATTAATTTTTTTTAAGTAATAGAAAGGCTAATTTTTTTTCAGTACCGCTAGTAGGCAATCGTTTCAGCTGAACGTGCAACCAAATATAATACAACAAAAATAATAATAAATTCACTAAGCGTCTTAAAAGTTACGTACTACCGAAATGGAATTTTAAGAAAATGTGATAAATAGCACCGCATTTGAAAGCTCTTTTAACAAAGAATTGACTCAAACCTGATTTAAAATGGTGACAATGTGAAATTGATGATAAACAAGAAGTTTATTTTTGACAAATTATGATCAGCCATTTTGAATAAATGAAATCATTTCGCAGTACTGATTTTTTCGGTTATAACTTTAATTTAGGTCATTAATTTGAATTTAAAAATTGAGCCTAGTTTCATACACGACCCAGCAGAGCTGATATGTCCGATACAAAATAATATTGACCATAAAAATGCACAAATATTTATATGTTTATCCTTATTATGTGCAAGGTATAGCCTAAGTATAAAATAAACAGTGCAAAAAAATTACACACATTTTTTCAATAAACCATCCCTAAAACTATATTAAAACCAATCAAAAATATTCTTCAGCCAAAAGTAAATTTGGTAGTTGTGAATCAAATCTGAAAATAAACCATGGATGCAGTCTTATATTTTAAAAAGAGCGTAAACTTGTTTTGCTTGTGCCATAAATGTGCCCTCAGAGTAAATGACGTTTAATTAAAATCAAGCATTTAATGATGACTATCAAATCTTTTGTCAAGTTATGTTTTAACTGAATTTTTTTTTAAATTACGATTTTGTACATGAATTAATGTAATTAATCTTCAAATTTCACTTAAATTTGAATTAAATCGTTAGAACCGATTTTGATAAATTATGATTTTAGACAGTTCCACGGCCGTTTTTTTTACCGATAACAGTCATTTTTTTGGAGAGATGGGACCAAGACGTTTTCTTCGGGTCGTTAGATGTTACGCTTGAACCAAAATGTGCTCAAAATCGTTAAGGAAATTGCAATTTTGTGTTGCTTCTTATGATAACTACTACCAACAAATTTTTAGTTTAAATTCTCGAAATATAGGTAAAATTTATCCATTGTAGAGTACAGCACAGACAACAGGCAGACATTACTCCAAAAATAACTTTTATGGACTCACCGAGATTTCAGTCGACATCTATTTTTTGACATCGCATAACTTTTTCTATAGAACGTACATGTGAGAAAATAAAACATGAATTATTTATATTGTTACAACAAACATAACCGTCCACTAATTGGATAGACGTGACATTGGTGACCTTTTTCCTCTTGGCGCAGAACTGATTGGTAATATTTATTAATCGTAACTTAAACACTCAATATTTATTATTACTATTTATAATTACACTTTTTAATTTTAAATTGAACCCCTTCTAAGCTTAAGCACAATTTGGGGGCAAATATCAATATTTCAATTTTCATTGCCATCAATTTTGTACAGGAGTAATATAACTATTTCCTGTTATTCTCGTTGTCTTTTAAAAAGATATATCACTCTATATGGGTTACCATTAAAATGATAGTATCGAGCGTCCCTAAAAAATAAATAAATAAAATAAAAATGATATAAAAATTAATATATTTTCCAAAAGTTAACTATATTACTCAATTTATTTATTAGTACTATAAGGATTACCAAAATTTTGGGGATTATTCAGGCGTCAGACATTTGGGATAGGCCTACCTGGTAGCCTATAGTTCAAAACATGTAGGCTTGAAAAACATGTTAGATTTCTACTTGGAAAATTCAAAAAACAAACTATTTTTACACTACAATATTTCCATCCATTTTAAAATTATGTAAATCGGCACGTGAAATCAAACATTATTTAATAAAATCTTGACAGAATGTTTCACAACTTTGTTCATGATTATTGTTGACGCTTAGGTTTTGGTTACATTTTCAATAAATCCTTCATTTGAATAATTTATAAATAAACTGTGAAACGCCCGACGACAAAACAAAATACTAACAAATAATAATTTCTAATAGTACTTACTTGTTAGAGATAAAATCATGCATCTTTATTGATTTGTTATCATAATACACTTCATGAGAGATAAGTTCATCAGTTGGAGTAGAAGTATCAAAATTATATATGTTTTATTTGTTTATATATATATATAATATATATATATATATATATATATATATATACGGTAAAAACTCGTTGTAATTCCTGGAACTTCGGGATTTGCAATTAATTTTGCAAAATTCGATTTTTCTAGGCTAGCAGCGGTTTGAAACGTTGAAGGTCACAAGACAGGTAAATGCCAACCAGCGTTATCTACCGTCAAGGTATTTTACTTACTTTGATAATAAAGAAAAGACACTTGGGTTTATAATTCAATACAAAGACATATGACCATGGCAAATTTCATTTTCTGATTTAAGAACTTCGTAAATATTAAACTAAATTCAAAAGTAGTACCGTATGCATTTTCCCCAGTATGATATTATTAATAATAATATTAATATAAACTAAAAAAAAAGTCTTATTTTTATACTAACCTAACTAGTCCTGTAAAACTAAAATTCGAATTAGATCTCACATGGCGATTGTGTCACTACGCGTGTACGTTGCACGTTCTAGAAAATCCCAATTCCTTGTAATTTACTCGCTACGCTCCAATATTTAAGCATAGCATCCGTAGCATCAATCCCTGTCTGGCCAATCCCGTTGTCTATTATTGCAGCTATCTTAATATGCAACGTATGGTGCTCTAGCGGTCTGTGTGACCTAGGCTTTGACGGCGGTTTTGCCAATTACTTTTGGTTTTGCCAATTAATTATTCTTGAACCGTAATATTTCTACTTGCAATTTTGTACGCGTGTTTTCATCAATAACTGTTCAGATTTCACTAAAATTTGAACGAAATTGGTAGAGCCGATTTTGACAAATTACAAGCAGATTTTCTTAACCGATATCTCATTAAACGACATTTTTTGGAGAGGTGGTACTAATACGTTTTTAAAGGTCCTTAGAGGCAAAATTTGATCAAAATCATAAAAGCCCAATTTTGAGAAAATCGTAATTTCGTGGTTTTTCTTTTGATAGGTACACACAAATTTAAGTTATTAAAGAAATGAAAAAATCCAGAGATATGAACCAAAATATAATTACTAACCATATTGACTTAAATCGGTTCACGAGTTTGTCCTCTAATCATTGAACATATGATAGACAGATATCATTCGAAAAACCACTTTTTTGGACACAGAGAACCTCAAAACTGACCCCCAAATAACTCGACATCAATTTTTGACCCATTACATAACTTCCATTAACTATGTTTATATGGGAAAGCAAAAATATATCACATATCACATGTAAAATATAATTTACTAGAAAATTTTGATCACAGATTTCAAAATGGCGTATAGAAGCGTTCTCAATGTAAAAAAAACACATATAATATGAAGTAAATATTTCATTTTTGGTCAATAATAAATGCGATACATTTGTCCTATGTGTTTCTTTTCCAATATGTTTTTTTTTTTTTGCTCGTAAAGACCCTCATTGGCTCCCTTTAGTCGGTGCGAATTTGGCAATCCCGAGAGAAGCTAGCTGAGTCTACACATTTTTATTTCAGTAGTCTTTGGCATTTCTTTCATATCTTTCCTATCAGGTCTCACTTGACTAACTTTTGTTCTTTTCCGACCCTGACGCTTTTAGAATATTTAAGGGGTACAAAAATGGGGGGAAAATTGTATTATCCAATAGGATCATTTTATAACAAAATTCCATATTGTCATGTATGAGGATAATTACACTGTGTAATTAATACTGTACCCTGGCGTGTTGCTTCGACCATGTTCGAATAAATATTGCTTCGACTATATTTATCCACTGAAACCAGTGGTTCAGATATTTTCCGTATCCATTAACTCAATGAGGAAAACGGAAAGAAGAGTGTTTTGGCTTAAAACATCCAGAAATAGAACGACACTGTAATCGATTTGACGAGGGGTACTAACGGATTTATAATGTAGTGATGTAGCTATTTTGATTTTCTTTACAAAAATGATTACAGTTGACACCAAGAAAAGTTCATTGACCCTACCCATTAGAGTATTTAGAAATTGTTTTCTCTCACTGCATATGAAGTTCTTCTATACAATTATTAATAAAACTATAATACACATTCTTCTTCTATGTATATCAACTATAAAAAACATTGCACACAATTTTAGAGGACCTCAAATAGAAACGCAAAAAACTCGACAACATATCCTTTACACTACATATATGTGAAAAAATAAAAAAGTAAATACAAAAATAAGAGAATATAAATTGTTTTTAAAATATTTTTAACAAACTCTTTTCAAGCAGAAAAAATATTTGTAATATTTTGAATATTATATTATTTGAATTGGGAACACAAAATTAACATTATATTTCATTTTCCATTAAATTATGTTTTTCACTTAACCATTTTTTTAAAATTTTGTACCCGAAAACGCAAATTTTTTCCAATAATTTTCAAAAACAATATCGATCATATAATTTTAGAGTCATTTTAAAGGTTTTAAAACTCCAATCATTTTGACATAGTTTAATTTCATATTTGTGTCCGTTTAAAAATAGCAGCTCGAAATGCATGAAAATTTAAGTTTCACACGATTTTAAATTATAACTATAATATTACAATATCAAAAAATAACAAGCAAATATAATACTACAAGTTTCTAAATAATATGTCTTTTTTTTTACTTGTAATCCTCTAATCCTCAATTTTGAAAAAAAATAAAAGTACCTAAAAAAGTCAACAATTTTAAGTGGCAAGGTTGGTTAAGTTGAACATCATATTAAAGGTATTGAATAATTCATCATTTTTTTTATTGTGATGTTTTTAGGTTACTTTTGTTATTATAAACAAGTAAATAATTTACCTTAGCTAAAAGTTGATTTATAACACTTCTTTGACACGGTTGGAATTTTTAAACTATGGTTAAAAGAGAAACTTTTAAATGATTGATAAAAATAAAGCTAGTTTTTTAATAAACAATGATTAATAATTTTATCTAAATGATGTCAAAACAATTTCAAGTTATTACCTTTACAGAATAGTTCTACATTTACTCAAAATGTGTTGTACTGCTCAATTGTATTTAGGAACGTGTAAACTGCACGCATGATTTCATCACCATTAATCATCGCCAAAGCATTTCTAATCCGTACCATCATGTCTATTTATAACGAGACGGTAACAGGTATTGGATAAAACCTAATATCCAAATATTTGAGGTTCTAATACATTTTAAAAAGAGGTATCGTCTGATGCATATTTATATTTAAACATTCTTAGACAAACAGAATGTTTGTTTTTGTGAATATTCACAAAATATTCACTTTTATATTCAAAATATTTTAAATATATATATATATATATATATTCATAATATGTTATGTATGTAAATTAGTAGAGTTAGATTTATTTCATGTTCTTAACTAAAGTCATTTGCTCACAATACATTTACCACACGAGTGATTTGTGAAAACCTACATATATTTATATATATTCTCGAAAATTTATCGAAATATATAAAAAAAATTCACGTATTCTTCATTTAAATACACACATGCGCGCGCTCACACACACAAATAAATAACACTCTCATACCCCTTCACTCATGCGAGAAAACGTTAAAAATTCCTCCATTGGGTGAGAAACGGTGAACAGTTCTTGGTCTTGGATCTTGGAGTTTGAAATAGCAAGATCGCAATATCGAAATATCTTCAATTTTTATATCAGAAGAACGATATAAACAGCAAAAGTTATAACCTCATAATATAAATTATGTAATTAATTGAACTTTAAATAATTGATTTATTAATTTCATTATATTTTATTAAATTAATATAATTTAAATATTAAGATAGACAGTTTAAATTTAGTTTCTTATCTCGTAATAAATAAATATTTACTAAACTCTATGAAAAGCTGTTATGTCCTTGTAAATTTAGAACTAACATCATATGTCTTCGAAATATAACTACTGTAGATCTTTCTTTATTTAAAAACACAGACAGATTTTCGAGTATCTTTAAAATATTATTACAAATTATAGTATCGTGTAAGTAATAAGAATTATTACAAATAAACATCATGTCATAAGAAAACATTGCCTCCATTTTATAGGAAAATGAACAAAACCTCTTGTACATCCATATTTCGGTCTAGTTTTATGAATCTTTATCATAAATATCATGATGCTTCTATACTGTTTTTTAGCGGTAACTCCATAACAAACTCACAAACATTGAGACGAATTGACAAGTGGTCGAAATAAACTGTAGACAATCTTGCTTGGAAGAGATAATCATACGGTATTTCATTAGAGAACATTATAGCGGAGGTGAGAAAGTATTACAGAAAATAACTTTAAACGACCCCTGATTGGAATATTTTAAACTTATTTTTTGTCTAAAGAAGTTATCTTGAAAATAGTATATCTGTACCAAATTTCAAAAAACCCGGGCGAAAATATAAAAATTAAAAAAAAAACTCTAAAGTAAATACAATTTACCCTACTGTTAAAATAAATTAAAAAACATACCATTTTACAATAAATGTTCAAAGTGCTTCCTCTCTATAGATTGTCAACGCGCTCAAGTAATATCCGTTTATGAAAGTAGGCCTAGTTTAATTCAGCTATTACTTTACATCAACTGTTTGCATTACATTACAAAAATGTGGCTTATTAACTACTCATTTCGCCTGTAAAATTAAGTTGAAATGGTTCAAAATTGTTTTATAGTTCGTTATTGTATGTATTTTGCAGGAAAAATACAACAGAAAAGTTTCGAAGGCGCATTTTACCCCGTTATATTCCTAACGCGATTATTCCATCATTGCAAATTTGAATGCTGATAATTCAAAAACGAAGGCATTTATCGGAAAACTGCTTTACCATAGTTATCCTTGTCAAATTTGACGTCAAAATCATGTATCACATGTCCATTTTCCTATCACATCACAGAAAATGACTGAACTCTGTACCACAGACCCGGCCGTAACTAAGGTACACTTGCAATCAGGTGTTGACAACATCAGATTGCTATTTGGATCAGTGTACCTTCCTTCTACGGAAGCTCCGTTGCCACTTAAGCTGAAGCGAATTGTAGACTTGAATATTTAGAGGAAGAGGTTCTTGATCCTCGGATGCAACCCTAATGCCCACCATACATCCTAGGGAAGCACTGGTATCAACATCCAAGGTGGCTATCTTCTAATTTTTTACCTGGATCGGGATTAGTTATATTTAATTAGGGCTACAAACTTACTTTTACACAAAGAAGAAGTCAGGATTTGAGAGAAGAAGTCTAGACTACTTTAGAGAGATGCTATGCAGCCACAAAGAAAATAAAATTGATAACAACTTAAGGGTATCTGATGATCGGTCTGCCTAGGATCACAATTACTGTACATCTCTTCTTTTGTAAGATCGAGCTATTAGAAGGGACTTATAAGAATCCTAGGAATACTGACTACGGCATGTTCCGTGAGTAATTAAGTCACATACTCGGTATTACTGTGTCGTATATATGAAATGGAATGGAGAACTCTTGGAAAAGACCCATCAATAACTCTTATCAAAAGCCCTATCCTGATATCACAAAGAAGACAAAAACGCGCCTGTTGATGGAATTGAGAGCTAGAGACCCTGAGGAAAAACGTTCTCACACGGTACAGTTTATGTAAACGTACAGGAATAGATACTCAATATTATATCAGGGCATCGATCTTGTAACAGTTTTGGCTCACCATACGATGAATGTCATGACTATTATACTAAAGTAAGACTGTATGAATAATCCGGAAGAGAAGTTGCAGACTTTAAGGTACAGAGTACAGTCCAGAACGAGACCAACATAAAGAGGCAATGCCATCGAGCGTCTCGAAAACAATGGAGGTGCGCTAATTTTGTATTAAAATATAGTGGAATCAACGAGACTTTAAAACGATTTCACCCCTTTTATTCTCCTTGGGTCAATGACATATTTCCTTCTCTTTTGTTGGAAGGTGCAGATCTGGTTCTCAAAGCTGTTACACTTGTTTAGGTTGAGCTTAGCGACTCGAGGAATACCGACTTTCTAGAAAACTTCAAAGGCGATGTTTATCCCCAAACCATCTTACGAAGTGACAAAGGCCAATCGACCGATAAGTCTGACATCTTTTTTCCTAAAGACAGTGGAGAAGATTTTAGATAGTGATTTTAAGGATATGGTTTTGGAAGGTGTAGATACATATCAGCATGTTTATCAAAGCAAGAAATTTTGCGAATCAGCGCTATACGCTTTGGTTAGTAAGATGAACAAGAATCTCATATGTATAATAAGTCTGTAATTAAAAATTTATAAAAATAAGCTTTTTTTAGAGCATACAATATATGCATCTTAAGTTAAGAATAATAAGTTACTAAAATATTTAATGATTCCAAACGATTTTTAAAATGTTTACACAAGTGGCATAAGTTGTTTATAAAAGGTTCCCTGAGCCTGCAATTAGAAAATACTCATCCTTCCAATAAAATACAATACAATCACGTTTATATGCCTGGTATTTGTTAAAAATCAAAACTAAACCGTGTATAAAATCGATTTACCTCTTTCATTATGTAAAATATGTCTTATGATATTTAGATATAAGGAATTACCAATTTAAAATAGAAAACATTTTGTAAAATATATATTTTTACTCATAAAATTTATCATGTATAATGTGAGTTGTTAATTTATATACAGCTCAAAGATTATTTGTTTTAATAAATAAAAACTCCATGGCTAAAAAGTTTCTCAAAACAGTCTTATTTTAATATGTTGGTATTTTTCAATCTTCACTTCCCAATACCGCTCTGATATCATTGTTTATTAAAACTGTAAATGAATGGTTAATACAGGTGTTCAAAATGGCTACTGAAATTATTGTTGTTGATTCATAAACAAAATAAGAAGAAACAGAAAAACATTCCGTCTCACAAATACACACGCTCGGGCCTGCCAGATTCCGTACGATACAAATATTGAATTTTCTTGGGAGGTTAGAGTTCTCAATTTCAATGTTTGACAATGACTTCGCTATTTCTCATCGTATAGATGTAAGGCATATTTACATTAAATATTAAATGTAAATATTTTGGCAAGATATTAAGAAATATATGTCTAAAACAAAATAACGTTATTTAAATCTAGGCAAAAAAAATTATTTTACTATACCATTAACGTCATAATTCCAGCGAAACAGCTGATAACCGACCGTGTAGCTGTTAACGAAAAACAATATTATTCGTCTGGATATCCCCAGCTGTTTCTAGGACTACCACAATTTTGTTTGTTGAATAGAACTAAAGGTGTGTTGTCTTTGCAAATTGTAGTTTGAATTGATTAGATTTAGAGTGATATAAAGTATTTTGTTTCCATTTTTTTGAAGATACAGAATAAAATAAATACACAAACCACGTAAAAATAAATCTTTACTCAGATGGCACAGCTATAGGCTAGTTAGAAAACTTGTAAAATTTTTCCAATTTATCAAACTCGTAAAATATTAAAGCCCTTTGTAATAAGTCAGACTTTTTTAATTCTCCTACGACAAATATATACACCGAGTCAAAATCGGTATCAAATAATTCCAATAAATAAGATAAATGAACTTGCTATAATGTCTTCATTAGACATTTTATAATGTTATATTATTGCTAGAGTAACAGCTGCTTGGCGAGTTATAGCCGACACAGTCTCTTATATTTATTATATGTAACACATGTATCGATGATGTCTTTATTAGAGTGATTAAATTTCTAGACTAAAGATTACATATTTATTGAAAATAAAATCTTGTTAACATTACTGTGTCTACGTGTGTTAAATAATTTATATATCGTATAAAATATTGCAGCGTCTGATTTATATATTATATATTACATTAATATTGTACTCGATGTAGAAATACGTTATAGCACATATAGTTCAAACAAGATGGTGGAAATTATGTATTTATAGTTAGAACAAAATTTAATAATGAAATATAACAATACAGAATATGAAGTGTATTTTCCATGCTTTATATAGGCCTTCGAGGTGTTTTAAAAAAATATTTATTTTGAACCACAAAAACATTTTAACGTACGAATAAAATAGGATTTTAGGTGCCCATTTTGAAACCACAAGACATATCATTAAACTTGAAACAAAAAAAAAAAAAAAAAAAAAAAAATGTACAATTTGCAAGATCTTTCATTCGTAATACCACTCGACCTATTTCGTCAGTTAAAAATGTTTAGATATAGACATTTGAATATGTTAAAATTTTAAGCCAGGGAATTATTTAAATTTTATTTTGTTAAATGAACTGGGGATGTGCCACCTAAAATTATATTATAGACTAGTTAAAAAGCTGATATCGGGTTTGATTTTTTTTAAGCAAAATTAAATAACTGTCAGAGTATTCGAGGGCTGTGGGTCTTTATCTTATACTCTGTTCTTCGTTTTTTCATAAGGCGATGATAACCGAGTGTTTTCCCCTTTAAACATCAAGAATATATATATGTATAAATACTCTTTGGAAGATTCGAGTAAAATTATTTTCTAAATTCTTCGTGTGAAAATTAGTAAATGAGACTTCATATTTAGTTTCCAACTCGAACAATTTATCCTTATACAATTGATGAAAGTAGTCTTAAACACTAGATTATTATATTTTGATAAATAAAGTTTCATCTAATCGTCTTCTTTTAGAAAATAATGCACTTCTTGTCTCTCTGAAAATATAGAAAAATTGTTTCATGTCTACACACAACACTAATCAATTATTATTAAAGAAAATGATAGTAAATTCTAATTCAGCCACTTTAAATTATATTATTAATTCTTTAAACAATCCGTCATATAAAACTTCTTTTAATTTTGGTGGTAACTGTTATTACAAAAACATAAAAACAAATTACAAACATATAAGACTCAAAATTTACAATTTCGTGTGGGGTTAGGTCTACAGAATGATTAAAGTATGGTCCATATCTATTAATGGACGAGGTTAGCCTTGAGTTAATTTTTATTATGATCTGATTTTGATGAAACTCATAATATAAAGTAATGTCCAGTAAGTAGGTCAGTTAATTCTAAACATCAACACAAGAATAAAAGTGACATAAATATATGCCTAGGCAAGCTTCACAGATATTAAACCACCATGCCTAGAAGTTTAACTTAAACTTCAGTTTCAACTTGGATCAAAATGAATCTTGGATGGAAGAAACTATTTTTAGATTAAACTGTGTTACATTAAACCAACTTTAAAACTCGGTGTTACAAAAATCCCTAATAGTATGTCACTTAATATTAGAACGTATACAAATAATTATAAAGCATATATAATAAATAAATTAAAGAGATTTTTAAAATTAATAGACAAAATATTCTAAAAAGCTTATGTTCTAACAGACCAAAAGACATTTTAAATATACACACTGTCCTGAGTCAATAAGGCTTTCTTTTTCCACTGGTGCGATTGATTGGAAGTTATGGTAGAAACAAGACTAAGCTTTTACAAACGGAAATTTATTCTTAGTACGAGAACATAACTGAAGGGGAAAGATAGTTTAGAGGAGAGAATTCCAAATAAATCCATCAACGCGACTTACCATTACTTGCAACAAAGGTATGTTTATTGATGAAACTGTTCAAAACTTTCATAAAAAAGATGAAGATAATAATTGTAACCGGAGATTTGAACTTTATTTTTATACTCGTACTTGACAAAAGGATGTACGTTTTCCAAACAAGATCGTCTGTAGTGACGATGCCATATTTATGTTAAATTATTTACTTAATCGCCACAATTTTTCACCTCATCTGAGACCTCACAACCATTGGTCTTATTTGGTATATTTCAAAGGTTGGGTTTAAAACTTAAAACTTGCAACAATGATTGAGGTGAAAGCAGCAATCGAAAGAGAATAGATCAAATACCAGAAAAAGTTATACGTGATGTTTGCAACTCCACCAGAATTATCATTATCGAACACCTGTGATAACTCAAAAGATTCTTCCCATATTCTTTTACACTAGGATTAAAATACTTATTAAATTACTTAATAAACTAAATTTATAGTAATTCAAAGTGTGTGTACATTTTTCTGGGACACTTTATCACGTTAACAAACCAATTTAATACTTGTCTTTCCTAAGCCCTTCTAAATATTCTGATATCTAATTAAATGCCTTTCAACTCCTTTCCATCATAAATTAGTTATCACGTAGAACCGTTTGAACCAGAATATGGAGTTTATATTTTTAGGACCTCCAGAATACGAATTAAAGAGTAATTCAGTTACTGCAAGATCAGTTCTGAGGTATAAACCGGAATGATCGGACTACTCAGGGGCTCACTATAGTGGCAATATAGTTGCTTCCCATGATGTTTGAAAACCGTCGTTGTTATTCCTATATATAAAAAAGGGGACAAATTGGATCCAGGCAATTATAGACAAATTTCCTTTATGCCAGTTTTTTCCAAAATTGGAAAAACATATGAAGAAAAATCGTGTTGGTTTCTTAGAAAAAATATCTTTTTTAATAAACGGCAATATGGTTTTAGATCTGGAATGAATTCTAAGAAAGCATTAAATGATTATGTTAGCAGTTTGTACTCCTCTTTGAATTAAGGGAGAAGATGGTTGGGTTATTTATCGATATTCAGGGAGCTTTTGACACGGTAGACGAGTAGACCATTGAATTTTGATGGAAAAAACTATTGTCGGCGGGAATAAAAGGGCTTGCTTATGATTGGTTTCAGACTTATCTAAGTAATAGATCGCAAAAAGTTAGATCCTGGGAGATGAGTTATGGGTGAAATATGGTGTGCCTCAAGGGTCATTATTAGGAGCTATACTTTTTATTATTTACATAAATGATATGTGCAGAAGCAGTGTATTAAAGGATGCTTAACAGCTTTTGCTGAGGACACTGCATTTTTTTTAAGGGAGCTACATTTTTGGAGTTAATAATTTATTGATTTTTGACCTTAAACTTTTGCGGTTTATGGTTTTCAAAAAATTTCAAGTATATGAATGAACAAAAAACAAGTTGTGTAAATTTTTCTTTAAAAAGTCTTCATTATCATTGTGTACGCCTACTTATCACCTTATGTAATGTTTTGATAACAGATTAAATAGTTGGCCAGCATAAGTATACAAAATATTTAAAATGTTAAATACCTGGGGATTATATTAGATTCGTATTTAACTTTCAATTTAGAAGGATCAAATTAATTATTTCTCGAAGGGATTGAATGAAATTATAAAGAAATTTTATTTTTGAGGACATTGTGCCCACTGAAAGTATTAAAGCAAATATATTATTTAATTGTACAATCTAGATTGCAATAGGGATTAATATGTTGTGATGGTGTGTAAAACCTCTATTAAACTAATAATGATAATCCAGAAACACACTGTACATGTAATTTTACATCGTAAGAGAAATGTTTCTTCTCTATCACTTTTTAGGTTAATGGGTATATCGACATTGAGGCAATTATATGTTTATAAAGTATTGACAAAGGTTTTTAATGATAGTGGTGAAATGAATATACCAAATATACCAAAAATATTATAGACCAAATTCAATACAAAAGAAAAATAGTTTTCATATTACCAAAAACAAAATTATCATCATTTGAAGCATTTTATATGTATAGGAGGTATAAATTATTTAACATTCTACCGAATCATACAAATTTGTAAAAATAAAAATGTATTTTCAAAATTAGTAAACTTCTGGTTAAATACAATAGAAGTAGAAAACATTTTATTATAAGAAATAATTGTGGTTGTGGTTTGTTTGTATTGTTTATGTTGTAATCTATAATTTAATTCAAAAAAGTCACTCTTTTGTTCATTGTCTTTTTCAATTTTTAATGTTTTAACTTGCATCTAAAATCATTGTCTGTGGGTATGATAAATTTTATTATGATGGTAAATCCTAAATAGGCAGTGGTCCTAAGGATTACCTAATTTAGCACACAATTAAAGGCTATAAGTAGTTTCTTATTTGTTTTTAGAATAAAGTAAAAATGTTATTTTCAGTTAATTATTCAAATTTGTCTTCGTATAATTACGTAGTATGTGTATGTGAGATAAATAAAACATATTCATATTCTGAGAATAGATATTTTCCCAAGTTCCACGCGAACGAAGTCGCTGACAAAGTAATTTCAACATTTTATGTAAATTTAATATATATAATGTAAATAAATATTGGGCTTGATTCTTAAGATGGTATAGTTGACAGAATAAAATTTGAACACAAATAGTACGTTTATTTATTGAAACGCATTTCAACAACAAAGTTGCTATGGCTCGGCATCACTGAAGATGGCGACTTTGCCGTTGAAACGCGTTTGAATAAATAAACATACTATTTGTGAAGAATTTGTATTGTAGTTTTATTCTATCGAGTAAATTTGATATAACTTATTTTACGTTTAGTTTCTAACGTATCGGTTTATTGAAACCTTCTATTGTATATTTAGTTATAGTATATTTTTTATATAAATTATATTTTGTAGTATTATTATTTATAAACATATTTATATATATATATATATATATATATATATATATATATATATAATCGTGTGAAGTTATGCGTAGGTATTTTATAACAAAAACAGCACCATTGAAAAAGCATAGAGTATAATGTGTTATATATCATTACTTTCAGAATGAAATAGAAATTGTTCTTGATATCATTAAAAAAATTAATGATTTTTTAACTCTCGTGATGACCTTCTGCCATTAATAATGTAAGTTGAAAATCGAAAAAGCAGATGAAAAGTAGTTTTGATCTAGACACCATCTTTAAGAAAGGATGATTTAATATATGTAAAACTTTGCTTGATTTTAAAAGATGTTTAAAGGAATGATTATCTTTTAATCAATATCGGCTTAAGAATTATGGTGATATATCTAAAATATACAAAAAAATGTAGTATTCGTAGTTTTAACTTTTAGTATTATAAACGTTGAGTTATATGTTGTCATATCCCCCAAAAATAAATATTTGTTTAAAACAGATATCTATGAACTGTTACTATTTATGGTTACAATTTAAAATAACAACTGTATTAAAGAATATTGAATTCACATATGTTGTATATTTATTTTTCACGCTGTGCTGAGGTGGGACGAAGTAATGACATAGTTGAGATGACCCAGTTTTTAGTTGAGTGTTGCTATACGATACATTGGCGATTAAATCGGGTTTAAAAAATACTATTTTACGATACTTTTAATAATTGAATTCGTATATACATAAAATTTATATATAAGATAAACACGTTTTATTTCTAATGACTTTGAAGAAATATCTTGTACTTGTGTTATTAATAATTTATTTCATATTAGTGATTGGCGGAGCAAAGGATCTTGTTTTAATCCGATCATTTCGCATTTATTCTTTAGGTCTGTGTGTTTGTTACACAATTACAGTCAAATGAGTCTCCCATGGGACTGAGTGACAAAGAAAAAGCGAGAATGTCACTCAAGGAAGTATTTTCGGACCTTTGGATTATCTCTAGGTTATGAGTTGTATCACTCAGGAATCAAGAGCAATTATAGCCACCTTTGCTGATGACACTGCTTCTCTAGGTTATGAGTTGTATCACTTAGGAATCAAGAGCAATTATAGCCACCTTTGCTGATGACACTGTTTCTCTAGGTTATGAGTTGTATCACTTAGGAATCAAGAGCAATTATAGCCACCTTTGCTGATGACACTGCTTCTCTAGGTTATGAGTTGTATCACTTAGGAATCAAGAGCAATTATAGCCACCTTTGCTGATGACACTGCTTCTCTAGGTTTAGAGTTGTATCACTTAGGAATCAAGAGCAATTATAGCCACCTTTGTTGTTGACACTGCTTCTCTAGGTTATGAGTTGTATCACTTAGGAATCAAGAGCAATTAAAGCCACCTTTGCTGATGACACTGCTTCTCTAGGTTATGAGTTGTATCACTTAGGAATCAAGAGCAATTATAGCTACCTTTGCTGATGACACTGCTTCTCTAGGTTATGAGTTGTATCACTTAGGAATCAAGAGCAATTATAGCCACCTTTGCTGATGACACTGCTTCTCTAGGTTATGAGTTGTATCACTTAGGAATCAAGAGCAATTATAGCCACCTTTGCGCATGACACTGCTTCTCTAGGTTATGAGTTGTATCACTTAGGAATCAAGAGCAATTATAGCTACCTTTGCTGATGACACTGCTTCTCTAGGTTATGAGTTGTATCACTTAGGAATCAAGAGCAATTATAGCCACCTTTGCTGATGACACTGCTTCTCTAGGTTATGAGTTGTATCACTTAGGAATCAAGAGCAATTATAGCCACCTTTGCTGATGACACTGCTTCTCTAGTTTATGAGTTGTATCACTTAGGAATCAAGAGCAATTATAGCCACCTTTGCTGATGACACTGCTTCTCTAGGTTATGAGTTGTATCACTTAGGAATCAAGAGCAATTATAACCACCTTTGCTGATGACACTGTTTCTCTAGGTTATGAGTTGTATCACTTAGGAATCAAGAGCAATTATAGCCACCTTTGCTGATGACACTGCTTCTCTAGGTTATGAGTTGTATCACTTAGGAATCAAGAGCAATTATAGCCACCTTTGCTGATGACACTGCTTCTCTAGGTTTAGAGTTGTATCACTTAGGAATCAAGAGCAATTATAGCCACCTTTGTTGTTGACACTGCTTCTCTAGGTTATGAGTTGTATCACTTAGGAATCAAGAGCAATTAAAGCCACCTTTGCTGATGACACTGCTTCTCTAGGTTATGAGTTGTATCACTTAGGAATCAAGAGCAATTATAGCTACCTTTGCTGATGACACTGCTTCTCTAGGTTATGAGTTGTATCACTTAGGAATCAAGAGCAATTATAGCCACCTTTGCTGATGACACTGCTTCTCTAGGTTATGAGTTGTATCACTTAGGAATCAAGAGCAATTATAGCCACCTTTGCTGATGACACTGCTGTAATGGCAATAAGATATAGTGTAGAAGAAGCAACCAATAAATTAAAGGAATCTATATGATAAATGGAGGAAGAAATGGAGACTAAAACTTTACAAGCCTAAATCGTCTCACATAAATTTTACAAATCAGAAGGTCAAAACAATTCCAATCAAGTAGATCTCCTTACACAATTCTAAATGTAAACATAGTTAATTACCTGGATATGGCACTGGAACTCAAATGGAAGGAACATGTAAAGAAGGAAAAACACACATTTCGAATTCAGAAAAATGTCATGACTTCTTAGTAGAACTAGACGCCCACAATAAATTCCTTGTCTACAAAAAATTCTCAAACCTGTTTGAACTTGGTATTCAGCTATGGGGCTGTACCAAGAAAAGTAACTTAAACCTATACCAACATTCCAAAATAAAGTCTTGCGGAGCATTGTCAGTGCACCATGGTACACCATACACAGAGACCTGATGATGGACACTATTGCCGAGGACATAAGAAGATATGCAGCAAAGCACAAGGTGAGACTTTCCCAACATAATAACTATGAAATGTTGCACAAAATGAACAGTATAGAAGGGCATTGGTTGAAAAGAACTAAACCATTTGCCCTTGTAAGTACCTGTTAATTATGTGTATAATTTACTTCAGAAATGAGTAATAGTCTAAAACACTCTATACATAATATTAAATAACTTAATAGGTAGACTGTCTTTGTAAAACTTAATTGCAGATAAATAAATTTTTGAAAAAAAACTTTTTTTTCTTAAAATGGCTGCTACCCAATAGAGGTACTGAACGTTACAAAGGTATAAAAGAAGTGGTTTTACTAGAAATAGAGCGTTAGTTTCATGGTAGTAAATTTGATGTTGTGGACAACAAGTCTTAAAAAAATTCAATCAAACAATTAAATTAAATTATTTTCTAAATGTTTACCATGGAAATTTTGACCTGACCAAAAAATATAAAACTCCTCAATTCGCTTCTTTTTGATGATTTCATTTATTAAAATATTTTCGATTTTTATAAGATTACAAATAATTTTACATTTACATTTTACATTACAGTTCCCTGACATTTTATTCCCTGATATTTCTTCTAAAACTATATATATATATATAGGCCTACCTTTTATGTAAGTTGATTGTTGCATAAATGTAAATTAGAGGAAAATGCAAACAACAGCCCAATTACGAATTAGGTTACCGGCCACCAAGACCCATCAACCAGTGGTGAGGAAATGTTCGGTTTTTTTTTTTAGTTAGGACAGTCAGCATTCGACGGTTAATACACATCAATGGGTACAACATAATATTTACTATCAGTGAATCCCAAATATCATTTTGCAAATAACAAGCTTCTCTTAAAACATTTAACATTGGTATACAAATAACAACACTGTGGCAGTAAACATTTGAGTTGTCACCCATACAACAGATACATACAATGCACATGAAAAGAACATATAACAATACAAATAACATACAAAGGCTATATAAACTATTTACAATTGAAGTTACTCCTACACCTTATAAATTGTGAGCCGAACAAAGAAAGATTTTAATTTGTTTATAATTTATTAAAATTATTTATTATTTTATAAAATCTATAAGCTTATTGTCCAAAATCTATCTATTTATTAGACTTTCTTCAAAATATGCTAACAAAGACTTCTACTATGTTATAATTATTTACTAGACTTTTTTCCAAAATATTCGAATGAGCTAGCACAACCATATAAATGGAAGAAGATAATTATAATAAATTAACAAAATTTAATTCTTAAATTTTTTTTTTTAAGCGATTCACAAAAGGGGTTGTAGTTTTACAATTTTGATAATATTTGCGAGTGTAGCTGTTTTCGTAAGGAAATTTTGATTAAAAAATTTATTGATCAGTATTTTTCTTAATATCTATACTAAAATAATAAATGTTAAAAACTTTGGAAATGTACTTTTTTAAACCCGAAAGTAATGTAAAAGAAGAAACAATAACAAAGACCTTATATTAAAAATGAAGGAACACGTTGAGTTGTAACCTTGTAAGTAAAACGTAAAATAATGCCGAAAATAGTCCCAACCTCTATTTATCTACATTGTGATTATAATGTCCCAGAATTCAACCATCCAACCCTGTTCTGTTTTTGTTAATAATTACAATACAAAATCCAAACTTTGAGAAACTTTGGGTATAAAATCTAATTTTTTAGTATAATCAATTTATTTATCTTACAGTATTTAGTTGGGTAGCTATTTAGGGTACAACTTAAATATTATAAATGAAGAAGTGGGTTGTGCACATTTAAAGGATTTGAAAAGTAAAAATTTAAAAAAAAAGTGTAGTAAATAAAAAGTAATTCTGTTCGGTCAGTCCAAAATGGTGACCATTATAATATATATTTAACTAGTTTCAATGTACTGTAGTAATTTGGAAGTCACAATGGTAATTTGGATATGTTAAGATAGTAATAGTTTCTCAAATGAACAATTTTATTTGATATACTTAAGGCTTTATTTAGGTAAAAAAGAGAAAATTAAGTAGGTATATGTTAAAGATAGATATTTAATGGTTTTAGGTACAAACCGATCATTAGGACCTGTACCATACCGTAGGTGATTTTTAAGCCACGTGGGTTATTAGGTAAATTTTCATTGGAAGTTCACGAACAACATGGATAATTTATACATTTTCACTATTAGTTATTATTATTTAACTTTAATTATTATCGTCAACCTTTGTACATCGTAAAATATACCACAAAAAGAGCATTAACGCAATGAATTGTTTGGTAAAGTTGCCTTGTATCTTCTATGAAAAATGTTGTAACAGAACTTTGTTTTAAACATTGACCGGTCGCCATTATGACTTGCTCATAAAAATTGTGTTTAATTTCGCCATTTTCGTACACTCATCAAGACTTTTAAAATGAGGTATCTAAAGAACCCCTGATGATAAATTTACGATATTTGAGTTTACAGTTTCCTTCAGGAGGAGTATAAAGAAGTTTATTATACAAAGAGGTAGAGTCTAAGATGATTAAAGTTTGGATTTTGTAATTTCAATTATTAATAAAATAGAAAGGGAGAGGGGATAAATTTAACGTTTTTACCTTTCAAATTAAATAAACTTTTCTCTCTATTAAATAATTTTGTATTTCACAAAACTAATTTCTCGTTTTTACAACAAATTATGACAATTAAGAGAATTTTAAAACATAATAGTCTAGAAACAAACAAATGTAACTTCTGAAATGTTTTGAATCAATATGATGACTATTAATACGTCTTATCGATACTGATCTACTCTTATATAAAAGTTTTTGATACTAGACGTTTGTACTAATAATTTTTTTTAATTTGCAAATTTTATATTTTTGTTATTCTACAATAACTTGTAGATGAAGTTCAACAATTAACTTAATGTCCCTTGTAAAAGTCTTCAAAATGTATACTTCGACCATAATTTCTACTTAATGCAGCAGTTAAATGCATCAATAATAGGTTTTAAACTGTAAGATTATTCTTTACAACGTATAATTAGGCTTATTTACTCTTTACATAAATGTTAAGCTCCAATAACTCTAAAGATTTTCCAAGTAAAAAAAAAGCTTTATTCACTTGTATATGTGAAACCATGCACCTGCGTTTAACACACACTCCTTAGAATTTTTAGTCTTTTAATATAGCACAAATATTATTTTGGCCGATTTTTCAATTACAATACATAATTTTATACAATTTATCTAGTACTTGACCTTGAGATTAGACGCTGCCTCTTATTTATATTTGAAAAGCGTGTTTTTTTTAACTTTTTACCTAGAATTTAATCTTAAAAACCCTACAGATTTTTAAAGCTTGACAGTTGCCATTAAGATTAGACCTAATTTTACTGTTTCTTCAACAAATTACATTTTCAGTAATTCTAGGCGATTTTGGTAATCACACTTTTAGTTTGGTACAGTTTATATGACAGTTTGGATTTCGAAACTTGTACCTAAGATTTGGGAAAACTTTTATACGTTGTACTTTCGTTGACAAGTTTGTAATTTGAGGAAATTTCAAAAATATACCTAACCTATTCAGATTATTATTGTAAATTTGGGGGTGACTACAAATAGTTTAAACGAATTGTGATTGAAAATCAAATTAACAGTTTCTTGTATAGGTGAATTTAAAAATTTCGGGGATAACTCTAAACGTTACAAACAAATTTGGTTAAAAAAATAAAAATAATCAATTATAATTTCTTGTATAGGTTAAGTATCCAAAATGTGAGGAGGGGGGGACCTCGATTTGGATATCCAAATAGTCTTTATCAAGTTAAGGAAAGACCAATCCTCTTTAAGCTCTGTCTGTCAATAGTAGTAGATCTTGTAGTTTTATATATATATACTCGTATATATATATATATACGTATATATATACGTATATATATATATATATAACCATTAATACAAACTAATTCTTAACTACGCACAGACAGAGAGAGAATGAGATATTTCACGAGAAGTGAGTACGTATATTTATTGACCACAAAAAGCGAGATCCTGGAAATTTATAAAAATTCAATCAAGTTTTATAAAATTTTATAAGAAGTGTAAATTTAAAAAATTAAAACCTACCTTTATTGTTTTATTCTGTGACGCACTGTGAGATTTTGTAATTTAAAATTCACGACTTTTGCTTATTAATTATTAATTGCCTTAGCTAGCGTCTTACAGGAAGTCTTTACTTTCGCAATGATATAAACACAACCTCATAATTAAGTTAATAATAAAATTAAAAACAGCTGTTAAGTGAAATCACGTGGGAATTAATATTGCTCTTAATTGTTTTACACAAATCTCTGTAGTAATTCTTTAGAATTACTTTCCACGTTCTGCCTCTTTGTACTTTCGTAAATATAGTTTTATAAAATTTTTAAAAGATATTAAAGTGGGGAACACCCGGATACAGAAAAACTGAAGAACAAGTTTACCAAAGTTAGGTAAACTTTGGATTGATACCTAACTTTAGGGTAATGTGCTAAGCGTAAATTTATTTAATTAATTAAATTAACACTTACCACAAAATTTATTACATAATAAATAACACAACTTACTCTTTTCAAATTCAAAAAGATAGTTAAACCTTTATAAGATTTGTTATTCACCATTCCGAATATTGATATATTAAATAATAAATAAATATAAGACTCACCGTCCACAATATTCTGTTTGGCAGTTTTTATACGACGGCCGTTTCGGCTATTCAGCCATTATTAAGTTTATTATGTTTATCAAGTTTATGAGTACGTACCGGGACATCTAACAATCGTGTCGACTCATGAGTCGCGTTTTAATTTAATTTAATAAATATTCGTTCCAAATTAGTGTTTGTGTTTGTGTTAATGTGTAACTATGTTGTTTTTGAGTGTTCCATGACAACGGTGGAGCTTCTCCAATAATAAACTTGATAATGGCTGAATAGCCGAAACGTATCAAAACGACCAAAAAGAATATTATGGACGGTGAGTCTTACATTTATTTATTATTTAAACCTATATTACTTTGTTTAGTAAGTCTGATAACTTTAGACAATTGGCAATGGCCAGACAAACATTTAAGTACACAAATGTAAAACATCCACCATTTATCCAGCTAATAATATCGACTGCAATATTTAATTACAACCCATTCACGTTGAGTGTGGTACTCTGCCCCAGGTGGCAGCAGCGTGGTCTTGAGAAAGAGTCAAGTTATTGCTGCTGTATTTAGGCACTCTGTTATTTATGGTCATACATTCAATGATGCTGTAATAACCTAAGTAAGGCATCGGAAGTTATTCTACACGTGGGTCTAATACGTAAAGTAAGGAATATTTTTGTTTTCAAATTTTATTGTTGTCTATAAATATGACGCCTAACTTGTTTACTTTAAACCACATACTGAAGGTATATTTATTTCATTAATTAAAATAATTCCTACAAAAATTGTTTGCATTATAAATAACACTACATACTGTTTTCAAATTCAAAAAGGGAATGAAACCTATATTACTTTTATAATTCTGAAAACTTTAGTCAATTAACAGTAGAAAGTCAATTACACAGACTTAAAACAAACCATTAAAAAATAATTTATTAACTTTTCCATTAGCTTGATCGTTTAATTAAAATATGTAATGGACCTATGTCAAGGGTAAAGAGAATACTACTATATTTACAGTTTAATATAGACACCAATATTTAATTAAACGAAATGATGTTAAAACTCACTAACATCTTGTTTTTGTGTTGTTCTACTACCGTGGTCTCGAGAGAGTGCTGCTGAATTATTTATTGTCATATATCAATTGATTAATATTATCAAATGTAATTGTCAGTGCTTTTAAATCACAAGGGATTTGATCCATGATAATGTGTTCGTTCAGACACAAATATTTTCAGTATCCTCTATTTAAAAAAATTTGAATGTTAATGAAAATAGGTTGAAAGTAAAATAATTATATTAATTCGATTTTAATATGGGATTTGTAATGAAGTGTTTTATAAATCAGGACATGACCATGATTTAAACAACTATACCATCTTCCATCCTATAATTAATTTATGTTTGTTTTGTATGAGACAAAACCTAATTCAAGATTACCGTCCAGTGTCCAATTTTAAGTATCATATTGTTTACTAAATGTTCATTAAACGTTTCAAAATGGTGTTCCAGTTCTTAATTTTCGTACCTGTTTAACTAATACGTATATTTTGCATGGCTATCAGAAACTATTAGTAATTTATGTGTATAGTTTCTGAGACTAAGTGGGTCAATTAATAGCAACATGGCTGTCTAGACCTGTTAGAACATTTGTCTAAACTTGACGTGACTATACATACGCTTTTTTAAGTAGACTATTCATTCATAATATCTTTAATATATGAGAAGCCACCAATTTGGAAACAATGTATTTGTGAAGGTTTTAACAAAGATCCTGAGACTTCCTAAATATATGTTAATCGTCCGGCCTATTTAAAACAATACTAACAAATTAACATTTTAAAAAAATGTATTGTTTAGTAGATATTTAAGTTATGTTTCCTATTACAAACAAATCAAGTAATATGTATTCCATAATATATGTGGAATACATATTACTTGATTGAATTCGTATTCCGTATGTGGTTCTCACTAAAACACATCCTAAGACAGGAAAAAAAATAACAAGAGAAGTGTGGTCGTAAAATCATATTTTCATCATTGATGTATCTCCTCTAACTTTTCCTCCCCCTTTGGGTAATATCCCATGGGGTAAATTAAAAATTAATATGGCAGTGGGTGGCAATCACATTTCTCACACTTTTGTCCTGCTTCCATCGAAACTTTTTGATGTATCTTTTTACCATTTACTTTATTATCATCATGCATATATGTAATATCATAATCAATAGTTAAGAACATAATATAAGATTTGTTGAAGACTTTAGAATTGTTTTCTGTACCTCGCAATTCATTATAGTTTATATTCAGTGCTTAAATAAATTTTACTTTTGTACAACTAATTTACATATTCTATTTGATTAACTTTATTAAGACATTTGATTGTTTATTTTTAAAATTTGTATTCATTTGCAGTTGGATTGCCATTTGAGTTAGGCTATGGTTTGTTTTGTTTAATAAAGTCTAGATGTGTTCTGTTTATAGAGATATTGGAGTTAAATTGTAAATAAATTAAAGCTAAATTTTATAGATTGTAAATTGTGGTAGGGAATCGAACTGAAAGAGGAAGGAAGGACATGGATTTTTAGATTTTAAAGTAGTATTGGAAAACGGAAAACAGCGAGCGGGTTCGTGAGGCGTGGGAATCACGCCAAATTATGTATAAAATAAGATACAAGTTCAATGACACTAGTTCAGTCATGATAGTAGATAATGCTAAAAAATCAACGACGTAGAAAGATCAGATGAGAGTAGCACTGATATTTGTCAACAGTTAGAAAAATTCTACGAGACCTGTATCCTTAGAACTGTCCTTAACGAAAACATCCTTGCTACGCTTAATGCGTAAACTTATTTTCAAGCCGTACCGTCCAAGACTTTTACATGGCCTCCTTGAGGATGATCCAGACAGCAGATTGGAGTTTTGTGAAATTATATATAAGCAAATCAACGAAGAGCTGTATCTACTTGATAAAATTGTGTGGTCTGACAAGGCTTGTGTCAAGTTATTGTGTCTGTGTTTATTGGTCAGATGAAAATCCACATTTGTACATCTCAATTAAACCAACCCGGTATCAAGGTTTAGGGTGCAACATCTAGTGATTCGGTTGTAGGAGAGAACAGTTGATGATAACAGTTATCTACAGATCTTACAAACTTTGTGGTTCTGCAATTGAGAACAAGAATAACTACAATAAAGGAAAGGATTAACCCCAAAACCACAACAAAAAACACTAACAACACAAAAACTGTATAGTTATGTTTATTCTACCTTATGTACATTTCAGTAACATAGTTACCATCTTCAGAGGTTGAGTATTAACCTAACACTAAGTTAATACAGTACTCAACCTCTGAAGATGGTAACTATGTGTTTTTTGTTGTGGTTTTGGGGTTAATCCTTTCCTTTATTGTATATTCACCACAGTGCTCTAGTGATTCTATGAAGAATAATTACGTTTACCTCTATTTCGAACAAGACGGGTTGACGCCTCATTACGTTTTGGGGGTGAGGAAATACATAGACAACTTACCAGGACATTGGATTTCACGACAAGGTAGTGTTGAATGGTCGCCACGGTCACCTGATATTCTTGTTGTGGGGTATAGTAAAAAATCTATGAAAGGAAACCACAAACAATTGAGGAAATAAAGGATTTACCAAACATTGGCTCTGACAACCACTTGTGTCAAACTGTGTGTTGAAGTGTTTCGGAGAGGCTAAAGTAATGTAATCTTGTAACATTTCGAGATTAAGTTGCTAACATTAAATAATTGTAGTCACTTATTTATAATAAACTCTATATTGTTTAAACCCAGGTTAATAGTTTGTAATATTAATTAAAAAACAATAAATTGATGCATTGCTTACTATTTATTGATACCACTATCCTTTTAAAAAATACTACTTACTGTAAGCCTACTTTTGGACTATTTGGTAACTAAAGACTTAGATTTAATACTTAAAAAATATATATTTTTCGTCATACTGCTTCAAAAAAAGCCGTTTTCAATACATGGATTGAGATGCTAAAGTTGTTCTTTTTAGTCCTAGGACCTAAAAACATCAGCTGAAGTCGAGGTCATCAGCTGTCACTTCGTTTATACGAATTAATTAAAGTTTGTAATGAATTAATATAAACCACCGATACTATCGATTGTAAATAACCGTTAAAACAGCTGTTACCATCATTATAGTTAGGGTACCACTAAAACAAACTAAACAGCTGTAATAGCTGCAAACTTGTGCAACATATACAAACTTTTGAAGGTAAATAGGTTATAACATTTTAGTTTTTGTGAAATCGTTTTCATATATTGTTTCCAGTATAACGAAAAATATAGTTCATCACAAGGACTAAAAGAAGCTTTACGATTTTCGCTCATTTTCCATTCATTGTTAAACTTGAGCTTGTATCGAAAAGCTTCACTTTTGGTCCTAGTGATGAAATGATGAAATATACTATGTAACTACCCAAGCTCAAAATTATAAATACTGTAAATAAATAAATAAATAATAATAATAATACTAACTTGAGTTTATTTGGATTTTAGTTACATTTAGCAAGTCAGCTAGTATTAATTATTCGATATATAAATTGTGCTAAACAAACTTATAAATGAATTCATTTTACACAATTTTTGTTAGAAAGTTCTTTCATATTTGTAGGAAAAATTCGAATCAAAATCGCGTCATCGCCATTGGATGAGTGACGAATTTTGTTTAAATCGTACAGAATATACCTGTTGACAGTTGCAGTATAAATCGATATTTTATTTGTCGGGTTAACAATCAATAACATAAAATAATTCGCCACGTGATGGTGGATATTATAAAGGATAAATAGTATTACACAAAATACGTGTATGTTTTTCTTACAGGTATAATTAAGCCCACACCGGTCCCAAAACACGTCCGTCACTCCACGTAGAAATATTAAGCAAGCACGTTTGTTAGGCTCAAAACGCGTGCTTAGAAAATATAAAATTTAGATAACTTTAAGATAAAGAAGTAAACAAATTCAAATTTAGTACCATATTTAAGCCCACACAAAAATGTAAATACACGTTTATTTAGCTACTTGTATAATAAATACAGATTTCTGAAAAGATGTCTGATTAATAGAAATATTAAATTTAAATTCATTTATTTTGACAGAATATTTACTCCTTTAAAAATGGCCGTCATTTAAATGATAATTTAATAACTGGAATATCTTTAATTTTACAAAAAAATATTAAAGAGACAATAGAGTTTCCTCTTTTTAATAACAAAACAAACTTTTTAATTTTTTTCTGTATGTCAAATTATAGTTGAATTGTCGACTAAATATTGAAAACATAATTTTTTGGTAGTTATTTATAATACCCAAGATTAGCCCTCAACGACACATTTCTGTTAGTTCTGGAATTTGTTATTTAATTCTGAATAGATTGTTATAAATTAAGTACTGTATATAAAAATAAAACACAAACTTTAAAAAAAAATAGCTTTATTCTTAAAGCAAAACAGACCGAAAATTGGCAGACAAGGTAATTTTATTTTGTATTTAATAAACTTTCTTTGAAATATCGCAAAAAAGTAATTAGGGAAAGTATTTTTTTTTTAATACAAGTTTCTTCTACGCTAATCTTGGGTATTGTAAACTACAACCAAGAAATTATGTGTTAAGTTTTTTGTCAATAAATCGATTATCCTTTGAGGTAAAAAATGGAGTTTATGAAGGTCAACTGTAATTTGTCAAATGTAAAGTGCCATCGACTAATACCTCATTTTAAAGGTCTTGTTTAGTACAACGTGTTTAGCACGAACTAGTGGTCTACAATCCAAGTTTTAAAGTTATATATAAAGAGGAGGGTGAGAGGAAGAATTGATTAAATCATGTTAATGTCCTTCATTACAAACTCTATAAATAAGTATATGTCTCACTGAGGATGGCGACTTTGTCGTTGAAACGCGTTTGAATAAGTAAACGTAATTTTTGTGAGATCTTGTGTTCGAGTTTTGGACTATGTTTAACTCACAAGTCAAGCTCAATGTTTATTTATATTTGATAATATTATTCATTGAATGTATGACAATAAATAGCACAGTGCTTACTTCCATCAGCAATAACTCTCTCTCTCTCTCTCTCTCTCTCTCTCTCTCTCTCTCTCTCTCTCTCTCTCTCTCTCTCTCTCTCTCTCTCTCTCTCTCTCTCTCTCTCTCTCTCTCTCTCTCTCTCTCTCTCTCTCTCTCTCTCTCTCTCTCTCTCTCTCTCTCTCTCTCTCTCTCTCTCTCTCTCTCTCTCTCTCTCTCTCTCTCTCTCTCTCTCTCTCTCTCTCTCTCTCTCTTTCGATTCATGGTGCTACCACCTGAGATAGAGGACCACATAATGTGAGTGAGTTGTTATCATCATTTCGTTTAATTAAAGAATGCTGTCGATGTTACACACTTTATTGTTTTTTTATAGTTTCATCAAATGTTTTAATTAAAAAAAGTTAATACATTTTAATTGTAGATTTTAGTAATACCTTATTTTGTTAGTCCAGTAAAATTACCCAATTAGCATATCCATTCATATTACTCAGTTATTATATCTTCTCAAATAAGTAAATCTACAATTTTACTATTTCATAAAATCTATTTATGTTTTTCTTACAAGTATAATGAAGCCTAAACAGGTTCCAAAACATGTCTGTCACTCTAAGTAAAATATTCAGGGAACAAGTCCGTTGGGCGGGTAAACTTCAAATCGCGTGCTTTGAAATGCAAAATTCAAATAATTTTATGATTAAGAACTAAATAAATTCAACTTTAATACTGTAAGAGGATAAAAATGTAAGTACAAGTTTAATTAGCAAATTGCATTTCTATAAATATTTGTGAAAAAGATATATGATTAGTTTATATATTAAGTTTAAAACATTTAATTAGATATGAAGAGTTAAAAATACTTTATAGTAAATCTTTTATTAGTTTCCTAACTTTTAATTATGATTACAGTCCATTACGTAATAATTTTAATAATGTAATGGTCAGAAGATACACCAAAATGTCTCGTAGTACGGAAGCAATATAATAGTGTGAGAAATATGATTGCCACCCGCTGCCATTTTTTTAATTTACCCCATGGGATATCACCCAAAGGGAAGGGGGTGAAGAGAGGAGATACAACATCTATGGCAAAAAATATGATTTTATTACCGCAGTTCGCTTGTTATTTTTGTTCCTGTCTTAGGATATATTTCTGTTGGGGTCACATGAGTAATACAAAGTAATTCAGCTATTGATAATAATTTGTTGTTACAAGTTCAACAAATAACTTGATTTATTTGAAATAGAAAACTGTAGATAAATATCTAGTTAAAAACAACTGTCGTTTCATGTCAATTTAATATATACTGACACATATATAGGGAGAGAGAGAAATTTATGATTGAAGATCTTTGATAAAACAACTTACTTCACAATTGCATTATCTCCGAATTTACCTTTTATTAAAGTTGAAATGCAGGAATAATCAATTAAGATTTTCACTTATTCTATTCAGAGAAACAGGTAGAAAAGCATAATGGACACGAGGGCTATTAACTGGTCCTAATTACCATTGCAAGGTTGGTAACTGGCCCACTGAATCAAGCAAACGTTAAACATATGTCATCCATATAGTGACGCAAGATAAAACTAACACATTTAGATAGATATAACTCAGTACGCATTGACGAATAATCGGTCCGTCTAACAACGTACAGTATCCTCAAGATAGGAATGTGTCTGGGGTGGAGAGGAAAAGAGGAGGTCCCCACACTTCGTTTGTTGCGTTTGATTTCAGCGGTACAACCCCAATAAAAATATATAGACTTAAATGCTTCTGTGTAAACGCCTACCCTACTTTCGTTTCTTTTATCGGTGTAAATAAGAATAAAACGTTTACAAAATTAAACTTTTAATAATTAACTTGTACTTAAACTTTAAAAATTAAATGTAGCTAAGCAGTAATTTGTGTACCTAGTTTTCTTGGAATGGGTTGTACCGTCAAGTCAGGTTAGGAAAACAAGTAGAAGGGAGGACACGCCCATTACACCAGACACACTCCTAGTCTGAGAGTACTGTACAATGTACGCAATAACTACTGAGAAACCGGTTACGCATCATAAGCAGTTATCAGAAAATGAAATTGTATTTTTTTCTCAAACACTAAATTATATGAATTAAAACTTTTTCAAGATTCATAGTATTATAAAAGTATCAACTTCATTTGTCCTTCACTTAGGAAGTGTAAGGGGCATCGTCGTTAACAATCGTTGACTCGTGTGGAATAGTTGATATCTATTGAAGAACTACTTCTCGAAAACATCCGGATTCATAACTTCGTGATAGTCTCCGATCTTCTTTGACTGAAATACTAGAGGTGGTGTATTTATAGACTCTAGCTGGTTTCCTAAAGGGTAAATTATTAACTGTTTCCCCTTTCCAGATGAGGTGCCTATTGTATCTTTATAACTAAGTCATCTGTCCAACTAACTAACTACGTCATAACTTGTTATAACTAAGTTCGCATTTATCCATGTTTCACCTAAATACCCTTTTGTAATTAAATCTCTATTTTGTATCTTTCGGAAGAATCGGCAAAATCTTAACAGGCCTACAAAGGGTTATCCATTAACACTTTTCTTCTGTTGAATTTTTATCGAACGTCAATTTCCTTTTATATTGATGGACGTAAGCCACAAAATAAATCTCCATACTGGGAGAAGATGACAGTTTACGGAGATATGGCACTTCTTCCTGTTTATACAATTATTCATGTATGTGGCAACGAATAGCACATTATCGAAATCATCCACTTCAGTGACACGATGTTTCGTCTTCCTTTTATTTCTGTGCGAAGAACAACACTATCAGTGTGGGTTTCTTGAGGGATAATGTTGTGTTCTCGTCCTTCTTCCGATAAAACCATATCCTTTTCTAAATCTTGACTGTTGTTAAAGTTGGCACTAAATACGTGGCATACTTTGAACTTTTTTAAGAGAAATTCTGCAAGCATCGGCCACTCTTTGTAAAACTTTCTTTACATCAATTAAAGTTCCTTTGTTTTCTTGTTCTTTCGAAAAATACTCAATCACTGAAGTTACCACATTCCTTGCTTGCATACTTTGAACTTGTTATAACTATGAAATAGTCTAAAAATAAAAAACTAAAACTATAAAAATAAGAACATTATTAACACAATAAGAACGAAAATTCACACTAATTTACAAATATAGCACTTCGAAAGACACTATATTTGTAAATATAGTAGTGCCGCGAAAGCTGTTAACTATCAACATATTTTCGAATGAGACTAGTCCATTGGGAATAACAAGACTTTAACCTATTTAGTGTCCCACTATTTGCTCTTTAGTGAGTAATAACTTTTCAATTCTTCCACTCACATTTGGATGTATTACTCGCTAATGGGACATAATGTGGACTCGAGTTTGGACTGAGACTACAAAGTTTTTAACTAATGAGGTTGACAACAGTAATCATCTCCTTAGAAGACAAGTAAAGGACAGCGATTGCTTGAAATTGTGATATTTGGTATCATTTTTATTAAATATTCGCACAAAATAAAAATAAATTTGTTTCTTTAACTTTCACGGTAAAAAAAAGAAGATTTTCCAATAAGGCGAGTCCAGTATGTAAATCATTCAATGCTGCCAAGAGCTCTGTGTTTCTGCGAGTGAAAGTTGCGTGGTTAATGAGCCGACTTTTCCACAAGCCGTCTTCTTTTGTTTTACAAACTATAAGGTTCAGCAATAATCATCAATCAAACGAAAATGTACGTTGACCACCGTTATTATAACAATGGATTTCAACTAAAATAATTCTCACGGGCGTGAGAATAATAGTGAGTACGCGCGTGCCAAGCTCAATCTACATCTTTTTCCATGTAGTCTTGGGTTAGATCCCTCTCTTTTTCTTTTACCACGTCTCTCTTGACCAACTGTTGTTTTCTCCCGAAAGTTGTTAAAGTATTCGTACTGGTGTATTAATAGTATTAGAGATACAGGATAAAATAAAGACCCCCTGCCCTCGAATGCTTTTATAGTATCAGAGTAAGACACGACAAGAGTTGGTCAAGATAAACCTGATAGTAAAGATGAAAAAGAGGAATCCAACCTATCACACAAAGTAAAAGGGTGCGGATCCAGCTGGGTTACCTCGGGATTGCCAAATCCATACTTACTATAGTGCTCCACTGAGGATTTTTTTTTTAAGATATCGATGAATATTATTGTTAAATAAATTCTGGTTGTGTGGATAAGTTTGTGAAAAATCTCAAACACTTTGATAATGTAATATTGTGTAATTTTTATATTTTTATTTATTTACCTATAACTTTTCTTGTTGTGATTTTCTTAATGAATCCATTTTTCGTTGAATTTGTCAAAAATTTGCTCCAAAGTAGTAAAGAAAGAGTACACTTAGGGACGTATTAAGCTGTATACAAGACAAACTTCGAAAATACATGGCCACTCTGCCCACTTTAGGGCCGACACAAATAACACCTGATCGAAGCTATTTTTTTCAGTAATTGAATCATTTGTAAAAACAAACCGTTCTAGAATGTTGTTACAACCAACGTTTCAATTTAGTCAACCCTCTCCTTCTGTTCTTTCCAAATGAAGAGTAGTTAATAATAATTCAAG
Organism: Aphrophora alni; assembly: GCA_963513935.1. NCBI lineage: Eukaryota > Metazoa > Arthropoda > Insecta > Hemiptera > Aphrophoridae > Aphrophora > Aphrophora alni. Next base: position 104,063,915 of record OY740768.1, on the reverse strand, counting down.
TAGATTCTTTCATAGTTATGGTAAATATAAGACATGTCATACATTTTATTTGATTCCTTCCGTACTTTTTAAAGAACATTTACGGTATGGTATTTTTTAAATTAGTTTTTACTTTCCTTTAAAGTTTGTGTTCACATACCGGCTGAGTTTTTCCTGGAATTTTATAGTTTACTCTTCTTTTCACTCTCCCTATTTAGCATTTTTAATCCACTAGTGGGGCCCATTTAATCCTAAGACAATCAAGAACTCTTCCTCCAATTGGAAATAATATATTAATAATTTAATGAAACTGATATGAAGAAGATCCAAGATAGCGCGGCCAATAGTATTTAGCTAAATTTAGTATTTCCACTTAAGAGTGAATATGCTAGCTAAAAGTAAAGAATAGCTAGTGTTACTGATAAGAGTAGACCACGCCCTTTGGAATGTATTAATACATTTAATCAAGTATTTTTGTAAACCCTATCTTGCTTATCCCTAGCGTGCGACGCATCACTATATTCGTAGACCAAGAAGTAAAAATAATACCACAGATATTGTACACTTGAACAAAGCACCAACCTCATTGAAAAATAATAGAAGTTAAATGTTTTATGGGTTGGTTGTCCTTTATTGCCATTGTAATTTACCATTCATTGGGATCAAAGTTGTAACTGTTTTGAGATAACGGTTTTTTAAAACGAAAATTCAAATAAAAGCTTTGTAGGCCCTACATACATTATTCAGCTTATAAGTGCAGCTTATGAACAGTATTTCTAAGTTGTATATCGATCAGTAGGCCTTCGGCCGTAACTGGGTACAAAATACAGACAAAATTTTATCTTGTAATTAAATTGTTAATAGAAAACAAAAAAGGATATTATAAAAAACAATATTCGGCATCGTTTTCAGCCAAAAATGAGTTGTTACATGATGTATCATGACACAAGTATTTTAGAGTTTAAAGTTTATTCCAAGATGGCGGATAAACCAATCTCCAAGCAAAATGTTACCGTTTTCGTCTCACAATGAACGACTGTGTTACGACAAAAAACATAGAAAAAGTGGAAGGACGACTTAAAAACATTTCCGTTTGTTGAAAAATGCCTGTAAGTATGTATTCATACAAACAGCTTAATTCAAGAACGGCTTAACTTAGGCTATTTGCCTACAACCTTTTTCACTAAGTTTGCTTAACTTATAAGAGTATCATAATTTATTCAAACTTTCAGGTTTCTTCTATCGACATATCGAGACTCTCCACCCCTTTCAAAAATTAAAATTCATATTATTAGTTTTCTTTAAACTTAACAACGTTCACCAATTCACCACCTACGTGGATACACGTCAACGATGATCACTGTGTTGGCTATATCATACATAGAAGTGTCACCTTCAAATATAAAAAGTGAATCTTTAACACTGTTCAAACATGGATTATCAATATAAATTAATAACAACGTTGCTCTTAGTACAGTACAGACCCTTGAAGGACTATGAATTTTTCATTACCCATTATATATATATATATATATATATATATATATATATATATATATATATATATTACATGTGCAGCTCCCACATCTCTAGTTCCGCTTAAAATATAAAAGATTTAATAATATATGGTAAATTCTAATAAAGTCCATGATAAAATCTGAAATGAAATTGATGATCCATTATGGTACTTACCTAGATCTATAATACAATACAAGCGGATCCTCTAAATGAAATGCCCAAAAGTTGACTTCTTGGATAAAGTGTATATATTGGTAGATCCAGTAGGGTAGGTGTGTTTAAACCCGTTGTTACACAGGTTTTTTAAACTGCATAACTTCTAAAACTTTGTGTATATCACAACTTTTTTGACATAGACTAGGCGCTAACGAACAACGTAGATTTGTATATTAAACCGTCTTTACTCGCTTCGCTCAGGTCATACTTTGGTCTAATAGGCCTCGAGGTAGTACATATGTGAAGGAGCTTTAGTCTTTAGCCACAAAGTTAGTATATAATTTAAAATCTAATTGGAACGGAAAACTTTATTTAAATCTGTGCAATAGATCCCAAGTTTTAACAATTTTTTTCAAGTGTATTAATCCATATTCTCTGGTACATTTAAAATATTTTAGCAACTACATATATGTTATCATTAAAAAAGTTGGTAAATAATTAAAACTTTATTTAGAATTAATAGGATTATTAAAGTGGCTTCATAGCTTTTAATGGTAATTGTGGTTTTAGTTGAATGCCACTAGAGTAGGCCTACAATTTGTGAGATGGATCCTGAGCTTTACCCTCTAAATATGTTGAGGATTTTAATCAAATGGTTTATTCTGAGAATTTATGGCACACGCGAAGAAAACTTATGCTCTATTAAAAAATATAAATTTAAATTACTGGGTTAGTCAAAAGTGTGGGGACACTCCGTTAACATTTTAACGGTTGAGCTTAGAAAAAACAAACTAAGGAAAGGTTTATAAGGCATAAAAATATACTTGTTCATATATGGGGCCGCTTTGAATGGGGTCTAACCTCGTATTACAAGAAATATACCAGCTTTCCTTCTTTAAAAAAAGAAAGAGTCGATAGACATTTTATTAGATTTACCTGAGCGTTAAGTAAAATTTAAAAATTCCATTGTAAGCAAGCTGGATAAAAGTGCCCATTATTTAAAATGCAGACTTTCCGAAACTTATTTAGCTAAAAAGAAAAAAAACACCTATAATACGCTGTCCTGAACTGAATAATGTAAAAACGCATATCGTGTGGTCCACCCACGGGATCGGAGCTAATTAATGATATGCACACGATGACCGATTTCCAAGCGGGCACCGCTAGTAAAGGATATGAAGATGATCCTGCACTTTAAAAAACAAACTAATTATTTTTACAAATGAAGCAACATAAATTTCTCTAAACATTAAATTGAGAGTAGGATACAAACGGTAAACAGTATCAGAGCCCCTCGTGTTGTCCTGTAGGAAATTAAAATGTGTCCTCGCTGCATCACTACATCGACTAATTATAGAGTGACGCTTATACGTTATTGCGGATGTGGTTTTCATTCAATGCCTAAACTCTCAGTGCTGTATAGAATGGCAAACGCATTGTGGTCTATTTTAGTTTGTTATTTTGGTAGCCATGCTGTCATAGAGTCGTTTAATAGAATTTCATGAATAGTCAGTATAAATTGTACCATATGTGTAATACTGATTGAAAGTTTAGTTAAATGATTATGCAAGCTGGTTAATCTCGTTGAGTATTGTATTTCTAGTAATAATCGCCAATATTATTTAATGTATTTTAGTCGGGACTACATTTTTTCTTTCGGTATCAGCCAACATCCTACGGGGTTGACGATACATGCAGATCTTTTCCAGATATTTGTTATCTTTCACAGACACGTAGTTTAGTTTGCAACAACACCAAAGCGTACTTTCTTAATGAACCTGGATTTAATTAAATTTTGGACAAGTTCGACAAAACAAAGTTATCCAAAACTTAATTCATTAATATTTAAGTAATTGTAACAGTAGACTTTGATCGTGGTTGTTTCAGACAAACCCTTAAGTTTGTTATATTGGATAAAAACCATGATTGGTTAAGAAGTGATGTAGGGCGGGTGTCTACTCGAGTTGACAAGCAGATAACTTTATTGGAAAAAAGACAATCAAGTTTGATAAAGTGTTCGATAATAGTACCAATAGAACACGTTTAAACACGATCTTAGATATCACGCTAGTTTAATGTTAGGTTATATTTTGTATAATTTTTAAAAAAGTAATTAGTATAACTATTTTTTTCTTAGTTGGCCCAATAGAGTAGTTAAATTATAAAACGTTGTAGAAACATTGCACAGATTTTCTCTTCACCCTTCCCCAAAACTAGATAAAAACCAACCAAAACATTTCGTCACCAAAAATGCCAGTTCAGTAGTAGTCGATCAAAGAGTGGAGACCGTTTTTAAGAAGTATAAATATATTTAAATAGGGCTTAAACTACGTCAGCGTGTCGTATTTAATTAAAATCAACCTTTCATGACATCTGTGAAGATTCATTTTGGTTTTTTGCCAATTATTCCTCAACTTCATATATTGATGTGATTTGCTTACGTGTCATTAAGGTTTCTTTACTTTCTTATTCAATTAGAGACATTTCTTAGGTAGATTTTATTTGAGGTTTTAATAAAATATTGCTTTATACGCCACGTTGTGGAAGATAACATTTGTTTTAGCGGCGGTATCACTGCGGCTTTATTTGTACAGTCTTTCACTTAAGGTTATTGATTTTTATTTTTATTATCTTAATGTTTATCTAAAGTACGACTAATTTCATATAATACTTGCCTCTAGTATTTCGAAGTTCAACTAAAACTGAATCAAGTATTAAGGTCTTCAATAATTAATATTAACTTCAATTTTATTGACATTATAACAATATATTTCTTATTTTATTGACGTCAAATATTACTACTAAAATTTTAATTTCATTTAATTCCTGAAATAAGAAACGAAATAAATTTTACAATCTAATTAAACAAACATCGTACTTTCAAGATTAAACTTTTTTTTTTTAAATCTAAGTTAACTTATTAAACTTGGGGATTTAGAATTTTGTTATTATAATAAATCATAAAAACTATATTTCGTTTAGAAAAATAATAATATCAATAATAATAATAATAATAAGAGTCTTAAATCAATATTATTTTGAAAATGATTTTCTAAACAAGAAGAGAAGAAGCATAAATATAGAAAGAGTAAATATTAAACAAAGTGTTAAAACAGAAATTTATGGTAACAATATAAAGGTAAAATTAGCTGTACATTATCATAATAAATAAACTTAGAACTTGAGTCTTAGATACTTTATTACATTGAATGAATTGAAATTTAAAACCAATATGGCTACTTGATAGAAGCTTCGTGACGCACTAAAATAATATTTTACTTGCAATTTTGCAAAGGGGTTTGAGTCATTAATTTTCGCGTTTCACATAAATTTTAACAAATCTGTATAACCTGTTTTGAAAAGTCACATATTTAAATCCCAAAGCCGATTTCTTGGTTTTTTTACTGATAACTCACGTACCAGCATGTTTAAGATATGATGATCAATGCGTTTTGTATGGAAAGTTGAGTAAAATTTGATCATAATCATTAAAGCCGATTTTGGGAAAATAGTAAAATTTTTTTTGTTTTTCTTATGACAGCTACTTTCTAATTTTGAGTTATACAAAAAATGAAATAATGAAACTAAGATATGTCCAAAATATGGTGCACGACAAATTTGATTTAAATTTATCAACGCGTTACACACATACGTCAAAAGATAGACAGACAGATGTCACACAAACGTTAGTCTAAAAAACACTTTTTTGGACTCAGAGAACATCAAAACAAATAACTTTATCTATACTTCGTATATATGAGCAAGATTAACGGATATTTATTTCGGAACCGGTTTCCGAAAATGAATTTATCTGAAACATTTTACGGTTATTCCAGTGTATCAAAAATACTAAAAAGGATACTCTTCAATAACAATGTTCACTGTGTATTTTACCGGTTTCAACTGAAAAATATCATTACGGAATCGTTACGAAGTTTAAAAAAATAGTCTCGTCCTAACTGGTTTTTGTGATTTAATTTTAGTGGTGTCCAAATTCCAAAATGATGGTTTTAATATTTAAGCTCATTATAACCGTGTATATTCTATTATAATCAATTTAAAGGACATTATGAATTGTATGAATATAATTACAGTATATTTGTTTGCCATTAGTTACTTTTTGTGGTTAGAGTGTACAATTAGAAACCTGATTTTTTAACCCAGCATTTATTAACATTTACTTTTTGTGATAAACATTTGCATGTTCTACATGAAGTTATCTCAAAAATTGGCATTGGTTTTAAGGGAAGTTTTAGATTTTTCATAGTTAACAAAAACTAAAAGTAAGAATAGATAAAACACTTTTATATGTTTTTGGTTAACCACAAATTTATTGAAACATGGTTTCGCTAGTTACAGCATTGACAGGGTATTTTAGTGTAACCAGCGAAACCATGGTCGGCAACTTTCAATAAATTTGTGGTTATACTAAAATAATAAAGGTGTTTTATTTATTAAAATGAAATACCACCAAGTACTTACGGTCCTTAGCATAAATAGTTTTAAAGTAAGAACCAAGTAATTTTCAGTACAGGAGTAGACTAACGATCCACCAAATGTATATAGCAAACATACTTGTAATTAGGTCCAGAGTGGAACAACAATTTTCAATTTTAATTATTGCACGACAGCTTTTTCGATAATAAATCCCATCTTCAAATATTTATCAATAAATAAAATACACAAGATACTCAGCACAAAATACACAAAATAATATACGACGTTTCGAGAGCATGGATCAACTCTCGCTATCAAGTAAAACTCCTAGAATATGTCAGATAAACCATCTTCTAGTTATTGTATTTAAATTTCACTTTCCCCATTCGCTCTTTGTTTTTCTAATTCAGCGATAGTTTTTATAATTTTATTTAAAACATTTTCTTCCTTACTTGTCTTTTTCAATATTTGTGAAAATTACTTACTAGGGAAGTATCCTAAAAGAATATATTTCAAGATGCACAGATTGAATTTCGTTTTAAATTATCTAAAAATGTCCAATATATTAGGAACTCTATTGACATAGTTAAACTCTATTGGACATAAAAGAAACTCTATGCACTATCTCAACTAATACTAAACTATACAAAGAAACCTGATCACCTGCTACTCCGCTGGACAGTGCAACATCTACAGTTAACAAATAAAACCCAATTTTTCTTTTGTAAAATTCTATAATTTATTTGGTCTAGCCGACCATGGTTTCGCCAGTTACGGCATTGACGAGGCTCTTACAAGACTAAATACAAAGCACACCATAACTATTATAAAAGGTTGAGAAAGGCAGGAAATTCCCGTTAACAAACAAAGCACAAAGACCCGGGGGAAACCCCACAGGTCATTCACACAGGTATTAACCAACCTTGAATAGAGGTTGAAGTAAAGGAGAAAATGACATAAATTCCGTTTGGTCATTTAAAACTAGATTATCATCATTACACAAAAGTCTCTAATTTCTAAAATTTCCAAAACATTTAATTTTCTACTTTTTACGTTAACATGTAAAATTTCAAAATTAACATTAGAATAAAAATCTGTCAATGCATGATTTTTTAAATGGTTAGAAAAACTAGAATCATTATAACCTAACCGCTAACTCCTTTCATGCTTACCTAACCTACACTTAAAACTACGGCCTGTTTGGCCAACATAAGCAGCATTACAAATACTACATGTCAGTTTGTACACACCACTTTTTGCATTTTTTTCTATTTTATCTTTGGAATTTGCCAACATCTTTCCTAAATTTTGTTTACAATAATAAGCTGGTTTACAGTGTTTTTTCTTTTCTAAAACTTTACCAACTGCATGGCTAACTTTACCAAAATAGTTAATTCTACGCCACTTTTGTGTGGAATTATTAGAATTGACTATTGGGAAAATAAAGGATTTAGCCTTATTTTTTAATTTTCTTTTTAACATTTTATCAATGAGATTAACCTCATAACCATTATTAATGGCTATTTGTTTAATACAAGCTAGCTCAGTATAAAAATCATCATTAGACATAGGAATATTAATGAGGCGATATACTTATATATAACCATGGTCGGCTAGACCAAATAAATTATAGAATTTTACAAAAGAAAAATTGTGTTTTATTTGTTAAAATGGAATTCTATCAAGTACCGTCGGTCATCAGTGTAAACAATCTACAGTTAAGTTTATTGTATGCTTGAGTAGAGTATTATATCAAAATATTCATCATATCTCGAACCAGTTGTAAACAATTTACAAAAGGTAGATTGCGAATTACATAGAGTACATAAATATGTGACGACTGATTTACATAAAGTATTCCAGAAGCACAGAGATAAGGATACAGAGGAATTTCCGATCATGGAAGTCACAGCAATTTGTGTAAAGTTGGATATTGATGTTAAGATACCATGCCCGAACTAACAACACCATTAAACAACTTCTTCACCCCAAAAACCCAAGACCCTTTGAAAACTAAACTGGCGTGTATAGATTGACATGTGATGATAGTAAAAAGGCCAAACTGTGAGAGCGTTTAAGACTCGATTTAAAGAACACTTGCCATCTAATAGACGAGGACTATGATTACACGGACCTACGAAATAACGTGAAACCAATGAAAATATGTTCTAAAGGTAGATATATGAATGCACCTGAGAATTCCATTGATTTCGAAAGCAACTGTCATACAATAAATAAATAAGCTCTGGACGTAATTAGAAGTAAGTTTACTATATAAAGATAAATAAAGTTCAACTTGTTCGATTAGGAGACTCAATTTTTCTGATTTTGTAATACGATCACGATATTGTGACTAGTTTTTAAAGATCTTTAGTTAAAATAAAACTTTCAAAAAGGTTACACGAGTAATTATTGATTTTTTAAATTTCTCTCTGAAAATAAAAGGACAATAGTAATTCAAAAATGTGCGTGGGTGAACGAACCAGAGTGAATGAACTTGTGCGTGGGAAGCTATTTTACGTCACACATTAAAAACCCAAAATTATCAAATTATTGAACTCATTGTGACAAAGGGTAGGTTGGTCTTGGACATTTTGATTTCCGTTCGACAAGAGGAAGCCACAATAAATCTGCGATGAAACCATTCGACATTGTGTGACATTGTTGACGCAATTGCCTCCGGTCTAATTAAAAAAAACAGAAAAAAGTAAAAGAAAACATTGTTACGATAATAGATTGTTCTATTCATTCCTTTAGGCAGGGAAAACTGCGAACATGTGATATTTTCAGATCATTTATTAGAGTTGTGTAACGATAATGTTCAATGAACTTTGAATGATTTTAACTTTTCTTATTTATAAATAGTGAAAAACAGAGCTCTGCATTAAAATATAAAACAAATAAACATCTCGCCAATATCAATCCTTCCATAACGGATGTCACTCGTACATTTTAAAAAAATAAACTATTTATACAAAGGAAGCAGTATAACTTTCGGGAAACATTAAATCGAAAAGCAATTAAACCGTTAACAAGTATCAGTGCTATAATATAGCATAGTAAGAGTGTCTGGTGTTGTATGGACAATGAAACGCGTACTGACCTAATCGTTCTGTAATATGAGTGGTAGCGTGCGCACGATTATAGAGTGATGAATGTAACTATATTAAGGATGTGGTATTCCACCGTCGGCGTCGCCTCCATTCTCAGTACAGTTTACTGGATAATTGATATTAGTGTGCCATCTGTTTTATTTGGAAAGTATTTGAAACTTTAAAAAAAATAATAATAATAATAATGGTAACTCTCCTGAATTTTTTTACGTGATTTTAAAATATTCCTATCGGCCATTTTTGCCAATTTTAAAATTTCTAATAGAAATACCTATTTTTTATGATGGTTTTTAATTTTACAAATAATTTTAAGACTTTTTTTATTCTTGTGTTTTTTTTTATACATTTATCTGTTTAGGAGCTGTCGAAGCTCAAAACAAGATTTAAGGCGTTTTCAGAGGTTTATTTTCTGTATTTTCAACAGTTGATCTGAGATTAAAGTTAGAAAATAGATTGCTTCATTATGGTGGCAAAGTTTAGTAACCAGGAGGTGGGTCAATATTTTTGTGTAACCAATGATATCATGGGCGTACCCAGCGAGGGGCAGGGGGGCAGCTGCCCCCCCTGGTAGTAAAAAAGTAAATCTTTATTATACATTTTGTTGCTGGAATTTAATACAATTCTTGAAATAACTATTTTAATAATCAATTGTATATTGAATGACCATGGCTTGCCCCCCCCCCCCCCCAGTTTTGATCCTGGGTACGCCCTTGAATGATATAATCGTCTAAATTAACGGAATTGAATGGAGAACTTTAAAAAGGAGAAATTGTAATTTAAAGGTGTATTATTATTATTATCAGGTCTGATTATTAGTATGCAGACCACAAGCACAGTGAGTGGACTGGGTTTCTAACAATCAAGAAATACAAAAGTATACTCTAATACAGTAGTTTCTGTGTTGTATAATTTATTATAATTTTATAAAAATGTTTCTAGCTCTTAATCCTTTAGGTTTTCTATAAAAAGAGAATTAGTTCTTATTATATTATCTATCTAAGTTCTGACTCTATCTAAGTTCCAATTTTAATCTCGGCTCAACTGTTTTTAAGTACAGAAAATGGACCTCTGAAAACGAATTAAATCTTGCTTTGCAATACTTTGATCCTCTGTAGCTCCTAATGTATCAAAAAATACAAAAAGAATAAAAAATTGTGAACATTTCTAAAACCATCATATAAAACAGGTTTAAATAATTATAAGAATTTAGAAAAGTGGATGATGGTATCAAAATTTTAAAACCCTCAAATAAGAGAACAAACAAAGTTCATGGGAGTTGCCATTTTATTATTTTATTAAATACTTACCAAGTAAAACAGTTGGCACACTTATATTAAACACCCTGTATATATGAATTTGAGAAACTATTAAAACATATTCTATAGGTCAGGATTAGTGCACATTTCATAGTTCTGTTTGTGGGCTTCTCTTGAGCTGACTTCTTCATTTTGATGTTTCTTCTATACTTAAAAATATGGATTAGGAATTATGTCTGTCTGACACAATCTATAAAACGTCCTCTAAGCTACACCCTAAACGAATAGACAAATTTTAATCAAACTGGGTATATACGCTTAAATATTTTTGGGTGTAAACACAAAACGAAAAGTTTGAGTTTTTTTTTTAAATCGGCTTTAAATAGTGTTGATAAAATTTTATCTAAAAGGAAACTCCTAAGGACTCCGACAAAAATTTATTGGTCACCGATTCCTAACAATATTTTTTCGGCCGTTATTAATAAAAAATACGACTATGGAACTGTTAATAAAATGTTTAATTATTCTAAAATATACCAGTTACAGATAAATTTTGATAATTCGTAAAAATTAATGTCTCATACTATTGTGCCTATGACTGCCGACATTACAGATTCGATTTTAATGAAATAAAATTTACGGTTAGGGCGAGTTATATGACATAAACAAGCTTAAGTGTTTTTATAATTATTTGTTCAGAATATTTTGTATATTGTTAGCAATTAGGAACATAATTTAGTTGGATTAATACTATAAGTTCTTTGAAAAGTCAGTATGATAAACAATTATTTTTACATAGCTGGAAACTTACAAAATAGGTTGCCTTGCAAGTTTGGTGAACGTCACGAGTTATAAGAGGTATATAAACACTAGGTCAATCATTGAGGAGGGGACCGACTGCAGAGTTCTAGAAGATAGCCAAGACGAGCTTGGAGTGAAAGAACTTCCGAGGATTTCAGAGAGAGAGAGAGAGAGAGAGAGAGAGAGAGAGAGAGAGAGAGAGAGAGAGAGAGAGAGAGAGAGAGAGATAAAAGATAAGGTGTCCACACCATAATACATAGATGTTATGAAGTATAGGACGGATATCGAACTATTTGTGTGCACATCTTGAAGTTCGCAACTACCAGAAGTTCTGTAGTTATATTTTAAAAGGGTTGAACGAAACCAGCGTTGCTGCAGCAAATTGTAATGCTGGATAATTCTACGTTAGTAAAGTTAGAAAGAAATAAATATGCTTGCAGATGATAAAGCTAGTTACAAGTATCGGTTCAGGAATGTTTAACATTAAAGAACCCAGATCCAGAATAAAGTTAAACACAAACTTTGAGATAACCTTAATTAAATTAAATATAAAATTGGCAAGGTTCATGCATACCAGCTGAAAGTGACAGGTTTTATAAAATTGGGCTTTAATACGAAATAAATACCGGTAATGAATTTGTATAACCTTTGTGCGAACTGGTTAATAAAATAATTCATGTCATATTCCTGGGAAGGCTAGTTTACATGCTTAAATGTGAGTAGCAAGGATAATGACAAGATATATAATGAGCCTCCCAAATCACAAATTGTCAGTCTGTAAGCAAAAGTCGTCAGTGAGCATTCATGCCTGAAGCCCCAACCAGCACCATGTTGGGTCTCTTATTTTGTGAGTAAAATAGAACTGTTTTAATTAAATTCTAATATCTATAACTTGGAAACATATACCTGTAGTAATTGTAAAAAGTCTTATCAAAATTCTTAGAATTCACAATGTATTCAAGTCTTAAAGATTTCTATAAGGGAAACATAATAAAGTTATAAAATGTGTATCTGAACTTGGAACCTAAAATAAAAGAAAGATTTGCAAGATTAAATTATAATTATCTAAAATCCAAAATAATGTATCAACAAGCATCAATAAAGCATTAAAAGTGTAACTAACTTGATTTTAAATATTATTGAGAGAATCTACTTTTGAAGTGTAACAAATTTAATTCAATTAACTCAAAGTAGAGAATTACCCTTTGCACAGACTCCAGTAAAATAATTACATTTATTGTCTTGGCTTAACTGACGGCATTATCTACCTAGTATGACGGCAGATGTGGTTCAATACGTGAAGAAATGCCATAAATGTCAAATAATGAAAACTGAGAGATCGAAATCTGCAGGTTTACTACAACCTCCACAAATGCATACGAAACCTTCTACAAAATTAATATTTATTATTTGGGACTTTACCAGTCTAATATATATATATACATATATATATATATATATATATATATATATATATATATATATATATATATGCATTTTAGTTACTAGAGACAACACAAGGTTTGCTATTGCAACAGAAAAGGCGGATGCAAAAACTTCAGCTAAGTTTATCCTAGATGGCATTATACCATGTTATGGGATGCCCGAGGAGGTACAGACTGACAGAGGCAAATATTTTGTAGCTGATAGGCTAAAATAATTATACAATGTTTTGAGTATAGTGCACAGAACTTCGGCAGCATATATATCGCAGAGTCCGGGTATTACGGAACAATATAATTCTAAGTTTGCCAATATGTTATAGTTTTCGGTGTTATGTTGATTAGGACCAGAAAGATTGGGATCAGTTTGTAAAATTGATGACATTTGTGTATAATGCTGGTAAACATGCAGCGACAGGGTTTTTGCCATTTTATTTTATTACATGGTTTCAATTCAAGCCTAATCAGCCTACAGATTTGGCCTTGATTCTAACAGTGTCAGATTACAATGTGTTTAGCGCGATTAAAAAGATCCATAAGGTGAGACAGAACTTGCCAAGGTTGTTATCATATATGCAAGAGGACCAGTGTAAGAGATATAATGCACAACATAAGAAAAGAAAATTTAAAGCAGAAGAATTGGTTATAGTCAAGGTGGAAAAAATGGACAACAAATAATTTCGGCAGTATGCAGGTCCTTATAAAATGTTACAACAATTATTATTACCTTTAAATTACAATGTCAAGGTTCACTGATATGGTAGATGGATGGGAGATGTAGTGCATGTTGCATGGTTGAAACCATATAAACTTGTGAGCCAAGTTTTAAATGTGAATTATATTTAGGTAGAAATTATGATATACTACAGATTATTTTTTTTAACATGTAGACATAAGAGTCACACATATTTTACTTCCCTCAGCTTATTGAACTCTGTATTTGTCCACTGCGTAATTATTTATTACACAAAATAATTTTAACTGTCGATACAAAGTCAGATACCATAACACGCTGTGTGATTGGTATCTGACTTGTAGCTTCCTTTGCCACTTCGTCAGCTTTTGTGTTTCCTGAAATTCCGCAATGCCAAGCAAAATGATACTCCGTCCTGTGGCCGAAGTCTGTGTATGGAACACAAGATATCTTCAACCAAGGGATTCTTAGAATATATATCCTGGATGGCCTGTAAAGCACTTTTGGAATCAGAACACAAAAGATAGTGATGGAAACCATATTAAGGCCTTTCAAAATAGCAAAGAGTTCGGCAGAAAGTACACTATAAGCTGAGTGTAATCCATGCAAATACGTCCGACAGGATATGTGCAACCAACTTTACTGTCCAGTTTAGAATCATCTGTGAATATAATTTCATTAGATGGGTATTCATCAAGTCTAAAGTGAAACTCCTGACGAATACAATATATCAGGAGTGTTGTGCTTCAGGAACCTGGAGAGTGGAAAATCAAAAGTTGGCATTTGAATAAGCCTTAGAGCAATAAAACATGGAATATTCTCATTCAATGGAAGAGGTACATGGCCCAAATCATCAAGGATTCTAAATGTTCTGATGCCGAATGTGGCAGTACAATTTTGATGACATTTATACCTATCAGCCAAGGGATTTTTAAATACTATGTCATAAGCCAGATGATACGGTTTGGAGCACAGACTACATATATATGTTATTTGTAGTTGCCGTCTTCATCGAGTAAGAGATGGTTCACCAGTCTCAGCATGTAAGCTAGAAATTGGGCTCGAACGAAATACTCCAGAAACAATACACAGTGCAGAGTTGTATATCGAATCAAGCTTCTTCATGGATGATGGTCTTGCGGATGAGTAAGACTATGGAGCCATAGTCAATTTGAGATCGAACAACAGCACGATGAAAACGTAGCATATAGGTCCTATCAGCTACCTACCAAGAAGCGCTGAGAACACGTAACATTTCAAGTATTTTATTGCACCCTGTTCATTATTGCTATTAACTGCCTTATTTGCTCCGAAAGTAAACGAACCATCTCACCCAGTTCCTTACACGATGAACATGAATTCGGAGCTGGGGTTGCTGTCACATTTGCATCGGTAGAAGGTAGAGCAGTTCTTTGCCTATATACTTTCCTAGCTTCTAGAAAGGAGAGTTTTCTTTGGCAACAATTTCTAAAATTGCCTTCTCAACTTTTAAGAACTTCACTTTTAATCAGTGACTCTGTTTATCAGAGTCAGTTTGTATCAATAAAGTCCCATTTTGAAGTTTCCTAATGGAACATACAACTCCTGCAGCACCATTAATTGCTTTATTAATAACAAAGAGTGAGATTGTTTGTGTCAGTTTTTTAATTTTATTTTCTTTTACATAAGCTATTTAGGGTATTGTATTATATTTTTATTTGTTGTGGTATGTTTTATTGTGAATTTTGTATTTGTTATAGTGTATAATCTTGCACATGAGAAATAAAATAAATTATTATTATCTTAGACAAATCTGACTCTTCAGCACTGTTACAGACAATAAGGAATCTAGGAGCGAGTCCCAGATCCCATATGTCTAAACTTTGTCTTTTGCTTTCACACACAAACTCTTCGGACTATGCTGAAAGTTGTCTTTTTCACTTCCCGGGTTGACATTTGTAAATGTAGAGGGGATAAAAGAGTTAACCAGCGTATCGTGTTGGGCTGTGAGTCCCAGATGAGACTCTGGGAACGGGTATACCCTTGGATCACTTTAGATCATTTCCATACCACAGAACTCTGGGGCCCAGAGTATCCTCTTTAACCAGACCATATGGGTATCAGTCCAGACCCACTACAGGAGAGGGAGGATCCGACACCTCCTCCATTGCAAACACTTCCTGACCAAGGACCGAAATGGCTGGCTACTGAACAGAAACCGTGCAAACGTCTTCGGCAGAGCAAGCTCACATCAGCTTACCAGATTCAAAGGTTGTCACGCTTTGGTCTGGTAAACACTCCCAGATGTGCTACGGCTCTTATGTATCCCATGTGAATCGTGAAGTATAACGGTCTCTACGAATTGTAAAATATATTGAGTGTTGTATGTGTGTGTATATTCAGAGATGTTTTATTGTACTACCCCTGTATAGCTTGGGTTCGATGAGGGACTCTAAACCCCTGTCAATAGGTGCAGATAGTCTGCACCCCCCTGCGATAAAACCCCAAGTAAAGATGAAGGTAAGAAAATGTATGTAGGTGAAATGGGTGTATGTTTATATGGATGATAGTATGTGTTGTGAGTGTTTGACTGGGGACCGCGAGGGACGCCAAACCCCTCTTATTAGGTGCAGCCGAACTGCACCCCCCCTGCGGGGTAGTTTGATTATATAATTGATTGTACGTTTGTAAAGTTTTTGTGATTATTGTGTAACAACTGGGTCCAGGTGATGTTAGGAATTAGGAACATCATAGTTGGAGGAATACTATAAGTTCTTTGAGAAGTCAGAATGATAAACAATTATTTTGAGAGAGCTGGAAAACTCAGGAAATAGCTTGCCTTGCAACTGTGGTGGATGTCATGAGTCATAAGGTGTATATAAGACTCTTGGGTGAAAATAAACGAGATCATTGAGGATTTCAGACCAGACCAGTGGAAGATATATAGACCATTATATATAGACCTTGCAAAGATGATCAAACTTCGTGTGTAAATGGAACTTGTAATTGTTCGAGACTAAAATAATGTATATTAAGAGTCCCAGTGGTTGGAATCATTCTGAGTTTATTGATTTGATAGTGAAAATAGATTTGTTTGTTAGAAAAACTAAGAAATAAATTGTATCAATAAAAGAGATTTGGAGAGAGAGAGAGAGAGAGAGAGAGAAAAATAAAAGATACTTAGTTATTATAAACTCAAACATGGTTGCAACAAAAGAACCCAGGAAGGTATCACTGGGTGATTATTAATATATAAAAGTTTGCTCAAAACCTACATCAATTTATTTCTTATAAGAATTATAACTGTAATGAAAAATATATTTGAGGGGTGACAATAATGATTTTTGTTACCATTGGGTGTGTGTGTGTGTGAGAAAGTTAATAAGACTACAATATTTTCTCTCAGTTTATTTCTACAAACCCTTTCATAAAGTCTTTGTGTATGCAACATTATATTGTATGGGATAATAATGCTGAAGAAGTATTGAATGACCTTGTAATTTACGTTAATTTAATAGATATTACAAAGGTGAAAATTTATTGAGATTATTGGTAATATGACAGTTAGTGAAAAGGATAGTGATAGTATGCAACCACAGCACAGGGCAACAATTTTTTCTTTTTAAAATATAGCTCTCTTTACAACTTATTAGATATAATTTAATCATATAAATTTATCCCGAATATTATTAATAATTTATATAAACACACTGTCCTTTGTAAGAACAAATGCGTTATTTTAATTTTATTATTTAAGAAATATTTCTCAGTCTTCCTTTTTAAATTGTTCAATAATTTTGTTTTGAATATTGAATTGACTTACTTGACTTATTTCCTTTTATCTCCTATTGGAGCATAGGGCGTCCAGAAGAGCTCTCCATCTGTCCCTGTCTCCGGCAAGTGCCTTCACTTCTCTCCAAGTCTTATTAACCTCTTTTCCTTCTTTAATAACGGTCCTCTTCCAGGTTTCTCGGGGTCGACCTCTTCTTCCGACACCTTGCGGGTTCCAATCTAGGGCCTCTTTCTCAATAGTTCCGTCTGGCTTCCTCAGTGTATGTCCTAACCACCTCCACTTCCTCTCTCGAATCTTCAGTTTGACCCGATTTTGACATGTTTCTCTCCATAAATCCTCGTTTGTAATGATCTCAGGCCAATGAATGTTCATGATACGGCGAAGACACCTATTGATGAAAACTTGCAGCCGAGACGTAATTAAACTTGTAACTTTCCACGTCTCACTTGCATACAGCAAAACAGACTTAACATTTGTGTTGAAGATGCGAAGCTTCGTTTTCTTTGAGATGTTTCGATTTTGCCAAATCGGGTAGTTGTACAAAGGCGGCGTTTGCTTTTTTAATGTGAGTCTTCACATCATCATCAGCTCCTCCACTTGTTGAAACAACACTTCCCAAGTAAGAAAAAGTGTTGACCTCCTCTATTTCTTCTCCATCGCAGTTTAGAGCTTGTCTGTTTTCTGCATTCATCTTCATAACTTTAGTTTTCCGATGATTTATATTGAGTCCTCCCGCTTCAGATACTTCTTTCAGCACATTCAACTTAAACTGCATATCCGTGTATCTCTGCGAAAGCAGGCATATATCATCTGCGTAATCCAGATCTTCAAGACGTCTGTGTAATCCCCATTGAATTCCTCGTCTTCTATCACCAGTTGTCCTCCTCATAACTGCATCCAACACCAAAAGAAAAAGGATTGGGGACAAGATGCATCCCTGACGAACACCCGCTCCAACGGAGATGGGCTGCGTCAACTTTCCTTGATGAAGTACCTGGCATTGATACCCGTCATACAGATCTTTTATTATATTAATTATCTTCTGCGGTATTCCATAGTCTTCGAGTACATACCATAAGATTCTATGGCTAACCGAGTCAAATGCTTTCTCGAATATTGAATTGCCCATAAAAAAATATTATTATTACAGTATATACAAAGTTCACCGCAATCCAAATATTGGGTTTTCTCTATAAAGTAGATCTTTACATTTCATATGAAAATACAAAGTAGTAATTTCCATAGGCCTACTTTTACATAACAATTTTCCCTAAACTCTATTATATACAAAACCAATATTACACGGATTGTTCTCCTTTCAATTCTGCATCTTTTGATGTACAAATCATTGGTATTGAATTACTTAGGACACAAACTTTTTCAGTTACAAAACCAAACACCAATCAAATACAAAATTTAGGGCAAATGCTGTTGTATACCAAATCACAAAATTCTGTTTTTTTTTATCAAATTATCAGCTCAGAGGACCCAAATAAAACGTTATAGTTATCATCTCCCCAAATCGATTCAGGAACGACCAATTAAAAGTGGAAAAAATTCGGTCAGTCCTTTGTGCTGAATCAAGAAGTGGCACAAGAGTGTGCAGCTAATTTTATTGTCAAGAGTTTTTGAAAAGAAATCATTTTTGTTTTCACACAAATTAAGTATCCTATCTTAGTTTAACAGAAAAAAGTAAATTAAATTAAATATATAAAAAAACAACAGAAATGTTACCTTATTGCAGTATAGTAAAAAAAAGTTATAATTAATATTAAACATTTTCCAGTGAATTGTATATACAAGTATATTATCTTAACCCATTCACGTCCTCACGTTAGGTGGACCAAACTGCGAAAGACGTCTATGTCACATTCAATTATGCTGTGTTGTCAACTAACAGTTGTGATTCATGATAACTCTGCTAGATTACGCGTTTTGTGTTTTTAATTATCTCCAATAGATTGTGCGCGGATGCCTAATGATGTGTTTCAAGAAAATCCAACATATTGTTTGCGAAGCCTACTTTTTATTATACTGTCAGTTTGCCGCCGTTTTGTGAATGAGTGTGCCGGTCTGTTATGTTTTGTTGACGAGATGGGTGACAACTTACGTTCATCGGAACTTGATAGGTTATTATTAGAAAGTAGTAGTGACAGTCATAGAGATACTGATCCTTCGTTATTGGATGGGAATGAGTTATTATTAGTTCGTGTTTGTCCCCGTCTGATCGTGCGTAATCCAGTGTTGTGCGAAGCTTCAAAGAGCTACAAGTGGTTGAACCTTCAGACCAAGATGATATTTTAAAGTTTAGTTTTACTCATTATAGTTGTTTACATTTATAAAAAAAGATATAGCTTTGTTAGAATACCAATATGTGAAAAGGACGTGAACGCAACGTCTTTCGCCCGCAAAGATGAGCGTAGTGCTAGCGAAATAATTCCAGCTGCTGGGTGCCACACGGTACAGTTTTATTCCGCCCGCAATGGGTTAATACAGAACTTGTCAAATTGTAATTTTTTGTGACATCATTTGCTATAGAGTACCTAAGATGATCATATAAATGAATTGGCTATATTTACCCAAACTCAATTGTGAAAAACTTTCCTTCTCTTTTTTGGTTTAAAAGCAAAAAACCATTGTGGGATCCAACAAAACAGAGCATAAACTGCTCCTGAGCACAAAACCAACAAATTAAACCAAAACTAAAACACATTTTAAAATAAAATAAGAAATTATTACCTATTGTATGAAGATTTGACAACATGGCTGCTTTAACCAGGTACACACATTTAGAAAAACTCTAAATCAACTCTTTTGTTTTAATTAGATTCTACATTTTGTAGCATTTTTGTTCACATGATAAAAAATACCACCAACAGATGATCACTTGCATTTATCAAAGCATAGAAAAATAAATTATTGTGTGGAAATTTGTATAGCTATATGAGTGTATATTTTTGTTAATTAATGGTGTTTTATTTATGTATATAAAGGAACAGTTTAGGAAAAACAAAACAAATGAAAATAGGGGAAAAAAACTTTGTTTCAAATTTCCAATAAATCAGCAGTACTTATTTTCCACAGAAATATAGACTTTCTATCGATATACTAGAAATTCTTAAAAAAAAAAAAAAAAAAAAAAAAAAATTTAAATATCATTTTACATATGCAGTTTTGCATAAATTAAACATTTGTTTAAATGGAACTACCATCCGATTTCATTAAAGAACATTATAAAGTTTGTAAGAAGAACATCTTAAAAATTTTAATTGTTCCATATTTGGTACCACAAAGTTTTTTATGAAACTCATTTCCCCATATTTTGAGTCTCTCTTTGTTACTAGTTTTGATATAACTTGGACAAAATTAAACTGAACAATCATAGTAAATTTGATGTTTAACCCAAGTTAATACAAGTAGAAACTATGTGTCCGTTACCATATAATTTGATTACATATGATTTAATTTTTGGGATGACAAAATAAAACCACTTATTTATTAAAAATGTCCTGTACTTCTTTTAATATGAAACTAAATCTATGACAGTGATATTGTTTTGCATGGTACTCAAAAACAATGGAAACAACTGAATATAACACGTGTCTTTGCTTCCACAATATCTACTTACAATTCTCATGTCCTCTACATACAATAGATTATGTATTAATTAGTTTAATCTTGTTCTTTTTTTACACTGCTTTATCACAAATGGCAACAGAAATAATAATATTATGAACAAACACCATCATTCATTCATAGCACACTGAACAATACTAAATTTGATGCAGTCTGTGTGTGCCATTTACATTTTATTTACAAATCCTTCATAAAATACTTTACATTGTGCATTATATTAACAATGAGATCGCAAACTATTCAATAAATTATCCATTAGATGTTTGGCCCCTGCTGTTTTAACAGTTTGTATCTATGTTCACCAAAAATGCACCAAGAATCACAATCACTTAGCAGTTATTTATCAGAACTATCAAAATTGTATGCACACCTACTAAATATTTTAACCTAAAATAAATAATATATTTATCAACCAAATAATATATTTGTTGCCTAATAAACAACTGAATATTCTCCGGTTTTTATGTTTTAATACAACCATTATCATAAAACTCTATTCCATAACAAATCACTTGTTTCAACTACTAATCTGCCATCCTTAGGAGTAATGTTATTTGTTGTGGAATTTGTGTTTTATGTAACAATTCTTCTTTTTGCACAAATGTAGCTATAAACTATAAATGTTTTATATTAAACTATAATGTTTAATAATGTAAATATAATAAACTATTATTTGTAATATATATTATAATAACACATTTTTTGAAGTACAACAAATAAAACATTTGTACAAAACACTGTTGAATAGATGTCCTTACAATATAACACAAAATTAATTTGTTTACAATAAAATGCTTAGAAAAGATAGAATAGGGTTTTTTTAAATTTAAAGTTTAATTAATTAATAATTGAGTTCAGAAAAAATTTAATGCTACTTCTTAATGCTTTTATTAAACCTGCTTAAGCCAATTTGATCTTTAACACGTTGAGTGCCAGGTATATTGCATCAAAATTTTCGTTCTGGCCAAATCTTTTTTTTGGATGGAATCGGTTTATAGTCCTGTATTATTAACAGAACATCCTTTTTTTACTTATTCACATTACATTTAGCAAACAAAATCGAATGTTTTGTTTGTGGTGACACATTGGTCTCACACGGCCCCTGACTAGTAATACAGTCACTAAGGCTCTGTGAGACCAACGTGTCACCACGATTACTACTCGAACAGTTACGGAGATACACGACATATCACGTGTTTCACTGAACAAAGGTCTAGCAGTAGCAGTCTTCTTTGTCTACAGTAATACGTATGTTGTTCAGTACGACTTTACATGTTTAGGCGCTGTTGTTTTACTGTGATTGAGTGTATAAAAAGTGTAGTAGTTATTTTATAATGTCAAGACTACCAAAGTATTACGAGGACCAACAAAAACAATTGGACGAAATATGGCAGGGATTATTATCTGACGAAGACGATTGTGAATCTTTGTTTAGTGAAGCGTATCTTTCAGATGGTTATCAACCATCAAGTGAAGAAACTCATAGCAGTGAAGATGAATTACCAAGTAAGAAAAAACAAAAAATAACTGTTCCATTTGAGACATTAGACACACAAGTTCAAAGTAATAATATTTCGGAGCAATCAAATTTACTAAATCAATCAATTCCCAGTACTTCAACCGTAATAGATCAAATACTTCTTGATTTTACATTTGATAGCAGTCAAAGTAGTTCACAACCTCCAATTATTCCAAATTCGCCCGATACAACAAATATTCATCCATTTACACCAAATGTAGAAGAAAATATAGATACGATAACAGATGCAATAGAGGCTGTGATAACAAAATTTACCGAAGATTTAACCGATAATCAGTCTGATAACCCCCTAGAAAATATTACTTGGCATAATGTTACCGGCCAGTATTTGAAATCCTTTGATTTTACAGAAACGAATCCGGGTTTGACTGCCGATTTCTTAATTAAGTGCCAGCAAAAAACCAATATTGAAAGCTATAGATACCTTATAAATGATGAAATACTGAATCTCATAGTTCTAGAAACTAACACATACGCTCATCAGTGTATTGCTAAAGGGCTTACTCCAAATGCACGACTTAACCAATGGAAAGACACTAATATTGAAGAAATTAAGAAATTTCTTGGTTTAATAATTTGGATGGGTTTGTGTGACTTCCCAGCTGTACATAAATATTGGTCAACCAGTAAACTTTACTCTAATGAAATGAATAAAGTTCTTTCAAGAAATCGTTTCCAAATGTTACTAAAAACCATCCATTTTAGTAATAATGATGATAAAACAAATGAAAATGACCGATTACGCAAAATAAATCCTTTGCTAAAATTAGTTAAACAAAATTTCCAAAAAGCAGTTGTACCAGGGGAACAACTTTGCATAGATGAAACTTTAGTGCCTTTTCGTGGCCGCCTAAAATTTAAACAGTACATACCAAATAAACGTCACAAATTTGGGATAAAGCTTTTCAAATTATGCCTACAAGGAGGTTATACCTATGACCTTAAGGTTTACTGTGGACGAGAAAAAGAAAATCAAAAGTCAGTTGCATCAAAAGTTGTAATGACACTAATGGGTAATTTATTGGGTACTGGTAGAACACTCTGCACAGATAACTGGTATACATCACTTACACTAGCACATGAACTGCTGGAGCAGAAGACTCATCTGATAGGAACATTACTTAGCAAACGGAAAGGAAATCCAACAAAAGTTACTGGAAGTAAACTAAAACGGGGAGAAATTGAAGCCCAGGAAAGTAACACTGGTGTTTTAGTGTTGAAATGGTATGACAAAAGAGATGTTTTGATGCTCAGTACAAAGCATACAGATGAAATGGTTGAAATCAAACGAAGAGATGGTAACATAAAGAAACCACGTTGTATCCAAGATTATAACAAATTGAAAGCTTTCATTGACTTGTCTGATCAAAAAAAAAGTTACAATACATCACTAAGGCGTGGAATAAAATGGTATCGTAAGTTAGCTATCGAGATCTTGACTGGGACAGCCATAGTAAATGCTCATGCCTTGTTAAATTTAAATTATGTAAACATGTCTATAACAAACCTCAAAGAAGAATTGGTTACCGAGTTGACGGGTGTTAACAACCTCAAAATTAACCCTACTGAAGAAGAAATAGTGGATCACAGGTTATTAGATGTTGGGCGGAAAGGAAGACGAAGATGTTTTAGATGCTACGGAAGGTTGACTTCAGAATGTGGACGAGCTTATGCCATGAGGAAAACGCCGCAGAGCACACTGAAGTGCCAATCTTGTGATAAACATTATTGCTTGGAATGTTTCTTCAATGATCATAAATATGTAGGTAAATAAATACCAAGTGAATGTGGTGTGAAAACCAATGACTTTTTCGTTATCTTCTATTTCTAAAATTTACAAATTGTAATTCATACTCATCTGGACATTATTTGAAGTGATTATAATTTGTTTAGTAATATTTTATTTCTTTTGGTTATTTACTCTATGATTTATATATCAGTCAGTTCATAATGTAATAGTTATTTAAAATTAAAAATACTTTTTATGTGTAATATATTTATTTTCCTTGTAATTTAGGTTATTTTAGTTTTGATTGAGTGTCAAAATATTTTTTACAACTTTTTTTTAATACTCAAAAAGTTAATTTATATTTCTAGCCACTTTTTTTAAGAAGATAAATTAAGGTTAGATTTATGAAAATATCATTTAAACATTACATACAAATCATTATAATGCAATAAACTTGAGAATTGCCAATAAATAAACTTAAAACAGAGACATGATTACAAATTTTCTAAAAAGAAGTTCTGGCCGCGTGAGACCACACTGGACTCACAAATCAAGAGGCCATATACGATTTCCATTACTCCAGGCCATTGGTTAGCTGATGCAATAGGTTTAAATACAATACGTGATACCAACTTGTCACCACAGTCTTATAAGTAAGGCTGCTACGTGTGAGACCACATTGGATTCACGCGGCCATTAGGTAAGTTAGCGTGTGAGACCACGTTGGACTCACGTGGCACTCAACGTGTTAAGAAACAGCTACTAAACTAGTCTAATTTGATAGGGGAAAAAAGTATATACAAATACTCTTATTTTGACTTTTTGATAAGCTTTAAATGTTTACTCAATTTCACATCTTTAATAAACATTTGTTTTCCTAATAGTGTGCTTGATCGGTGAATATTGTTCTAAACCTTTTAAATGTAGAGATTTGTTAACATTATTAACAAAATTATAATGTGGTAAAAATTACAGATCTTCATTTTTAGAGTACAAATATATACTACTCAAAGTAATTTCAAATAAAGGGTTAAAAAGTGGACAAAAACTGATCTCTTTGAATATTCTTTTTGGTCAGCTTGAAAATTTGTATGAAATTGTTGTACAAATGAAATATTTGTTCATACTCAGCTTGGCCCATGAAAATTCACTACAAACACATTCTCTTTGCAAATATTGGTTATTAATAATATAACTTCAATTAAAGATAATTTATAGATATTTAAACATTACAGAATGATACAATGTATATAATTCACATTTCAACTGTGAAAAACAAAATTATTAACTGTAGAACTCTTACCTCTTAATAACTTACTGTAAAGTATAACTAAAATAAATTTTAATCCTTTATTTTCCACATAAAAGTTTTTATTTACCATCTTTCAATTGTGTTTTGGGGAAACATAATTTTAGTTACATTTATCAACTTTTAAGGTCCGGCTCCTTCAGACGAGGAAAACAACAATTTTATTTTTCATTTAATGTTTTAGTATTAAGAAGTTTTATTGAACCTGTCTGTCTGGGAAAAACTATGTCCAACTCATTCAATGTACAAATTTGGAATTTGGAATGTTTCGGCAAAGATTTAGGAAAAACAATAGAAAATAAAGTGTGTATATATTTAAAAAAACAAATACTAATATTTACATTAAAATAAATTTTAGTAGGGTATAAAACGTTAAAATCTTTTTTGTCGAATATTTTGTTGTATATTATATAAGCACCACACACTATGCTTATGGTGTATTTTTAAGCATCCAAACTATAAAAAAATATTGCAAAAATTGTCCTTACTATAATTTCAACATGGTTAACTTTACAACTGAGAAATAAATCCATGTTCATGCTCCATACTACCAATTACAATATTTTGATAAGAATTGTGAATCTGACAAAGTGGCGATAAGAAATTTTGGTTTTCAGTCTCTAATGGTTAATTTGTTGTCAAAATAAAGTAAATATTTAAAATATTTTGTGATATTTCATTTGACTCATTTTTTAAATATGTGAAAAGAGCCAGACATCAAAATTCAAATAAAATAACAACCAAATTATTTTCCACAAGTTTAAAAAATGTAAGTAAAAACTTCTTTTAGTTTAATTTAGATTTTTTAAATCATCAGTTTATATATTTTGATTCCCACTTGAAACTACTGTAATATGATTTCTTTTATAATATAAGTGTTCTCAATATTATGTATATATTCGGAATATATATTATATTAATATTACTAAATGTATGCATACTATTTTGAAGGTTTCTTTATGTATTATTTAATTTGATATCCTCAACCTTTTAGCACCTGTTGTGTTATAATCTCAAGCAATATTTAAACACATTCACACATAAAACTAAGACAAATACACATACAAAAGCTCGGACTTGACTTAAATACATTGAGGAGCCAATCGCCTTGGACAAGGCACAATATACTAATAACCTGCACTCTATTGGCAAAGTGGAAAAGCACAGGTAACTGTTTACAACAAATCTCTTCAGTTTAACTTAGAAATTAAATAATTGACCTTTGTGCTTTAAAAAGAGTTTTTATATAGATTTTAAACTAATATCCTATTTTTTTCCAGTCAATAAACAATTAATATGATTTTAAACTATAATAACTAAATGCACATATATGAAAAATCAACAAATATTACCTCATTCTAAATATAAATTATTTTAAATTATCTGAAATCAGTACTAGTTAAATTTAAAACTTAAATGAATCAATACACCTTAACAAAAAAAATTAATAAACAAGCAAATACTACCTAATTAGGTAATTACGGTAACAATAAAAATATATTATATATATTTGTTGACTTTTTTAAAATACTGTATCCTGTTCTGAAAATTTGGAATTAAAATAAATGTCCATTCATGATTTTGTTTTAAATACACTTTTACCAACATCAAATAACTTACAACTATATACAAATAAAATTTATTGGGTTACAATAAAAAAAAAATTCTATGAAAATAGTACAGTAACATAAATGATGGCTATTAAAAATATACATTCAATTATTTAATAATGAGGGAAACAAATTGTAAGAATTTCATGCTTAAATAATACTAATATAAATTAAACAACTTTTTTGTTTTAAATACTACAATTACACACAAAATATGCAACTAAATGTATCTGTATAAATAACAAATCCAAATATGTGTAACCAATAAAAGGGGAAAATGTTAAATTCCACAACACATTATTAAATTATGTATAAGGTAAATTTTGAACTATTGTTCTACAAATTATTGAAGGGAAAATTAGAAATCAGTCTGTTTAATTTAATTTCTGTAATATTAACTAAATAAAAGACTTTATTATAATACAATGTAACATAAAAAGCATTACCAAAAATGTTAAAATAAAAATATGTATCTTTGGTACACAATGTTAGAAAAAAATCAGCTTTACATTTAACTCCAACTGCATCCATAAAAAATCAGATAACAATTATATTTAAGTACAAAATGTTTATAATTATAGAAATGGAATGTTTTTAAATTTAAATACAAAACTGTATTAGAAGTCTATAATGTTCGCTCCCAAAATCAAACTAAGTACATTATTGTGTCTTAACAGTTTGAACACGAAAGGAATGGATTTTCGATGTTTGTGCTATACAAAGAGTAGCTAACAATTGATTTTATTTAGAAAAATAGTCTAAATATTCAGTCACGATTGTTCACTTTGTATTTATTTTGTTTTTTCTTTTACATATAAAAAATATCACCAAATTAAATCATTCGCATTTTTAATTTTTCACTCGCACACACTGGACAACAAACAACTTTTGCCTGTTTGAACTTCTTTGGTAAATGAAGTCTCTTTGAGAAGGCAATCTCTTGTAATTATTAGTTAAACATTTCAACACAGTATATCCAAATATTGTACTGCATGTTGAAAATAAACAATAACATAAATTTGATAAAACAATTATAAACATGGCACACAAAAAAAAACTTTTTTTAATATACAGTATATATAAAAGTATAAAAAAATGATATACTGTGGCAGTATAATATTTTCCGATATTAACTAGTGTTCATCAAATAATACATAAATGGATATACATTTTGATTTGTTTAACTATGATTTGTGCCTCAACACCATGATTCAGATGCAGCGTTGTGATAGTTATCATCATCTTCATCGCTAGGATCTTCTCCATACATGTCTGCTAGCTTTCGGAATCTTGGACCAAAATTAGATAAGTAATCAAAGTTAAGATCTCCTTCATCAGTTCCTGTAAAAAAAAGAAAGAAATATGATTCAAAGTTTAACATTATTACAAATTAATGGGAATCTGCTTTTAAAATTACTTCATTACAACAGTGTGATAGTTTTGCAAACAGTCTTTAATATGTTTTAGCTATACGGAGGAGGACCACAAACAGAACGTAACTTTTTCCACACTATGCTAATGTACTGGGCCCATGATTCTTTCCTACTCTGCCTAAAAACTCGACTTATTTTAGCTCTTAGAATTGTATATCTTTCAAGATTTTCAAAAGTAGGCCACAGGTTAACTTCACTTCATTCATCGTTCCACAGTATATGGAACTAGTAAACGTAGTGGTCTCATTGACGATTTCGGAACGTTGTTGTCTGCTACTGTAACGATTGCTGCTGTAAACGAGTGTTCTGCTTCATTTATAGAAACATTATTATTGTAAATAGGTGATACAAATTCCTGAGTGAAAGTTTCCCATTTTACTTTGTTCAAAATTCACCTGGGAAGCCGATCAATACTATGAGAGAATTCAGAAAAGGTAAGCCTCAAAGGAGTTCAAGAGTTTTCTGAAGATGATTTTGAATGTAGGATCAAGTTTTGAGGCACAATGATGAGGAAATGTGATGAAACCCAGATTTCACTACATCAGTGTTATTTTCAAATGATGCCACCTTTATGCTAATTGGTAGTGTAAGTGGGGATAACTGTGATTACTAAAGTGACCACAGTCCTCATTGGATGAGGGAGGAGCATACACGAAGACCAAAAAAACTGAAATTTTCGACCAGATTAATTGCCAATAACATTCATCGACTGTTTGTAATATATAAAAATTTGATGATAGATTCAGTTTGTCATATATAGATAAATATAATTTTACCAGCATTATACAACCTACTAGGCCAAATTTTAACAAAATGTGGTTCCAGCAAAACAGACTCTACCACATTATACTGTGTTGGCACAGACATTTTTGGCGGATTGTTTCCCTACTGTTAGGTTGAACTTAGGAGTTTACATCACCTGATTTAAATCCCTTAAATTACTTTTTTGTGGGAATTTTTAAATCAAAACTTTTAAAACTAAGTCAGAAAAGCTAACCTATCTAATAACAGAGGAAACTGGGGGAATTACACCTGATATGATACAAAATTTGGTAAGTGGTTTTTACCAAAAGTTGGTACACTGTCAAACAGTAGGAGGGATGTAATTTGAACACCTTTTGTAAATGTAAGTTATTTTTAATGTCAGTTCATAAATTCGACTGATAAAATGTAATCTGATATATTCATTTGCAAACAAAAGAGATATTGTTTTTTTAATGTAGAATATAACGTAATGTGTATTCTACAATAAATTCAAAATGTCATACTATGCCTTTAGTATCCAGTAGTAAACAGTTTTACAAAGAGTGGTCGTTTGAAAGATTATCTCTAATACAAGTTGAGTTAATAAATTGTTTACTTTAGAAAAGAAATGTTTGTTACTTTTCGGTAACATAATGATGGAGGAATTAAACTCTCTTAATGGAAAAATTCTATTGTCTAGTGTGAATAAAAAGTAAAGTCTAGGCTTCAAGTAAAATGTTGACAAATCTTATTATTTTTTTTATTTTAGGCGATGTTGGGGTTTTTATTTATTAGTTTTATTAAACTCAGTGAAGAGTGTTTTGTTTATATTCATTACAGATAATAACAAACCATACAATTATAATTCCTTTTTCATTTATGACATACTTTGATCACAAACATAAGGGCTTTCAAACAAAAAATTATACAATAAAGTTAAATAGTTACCTGAAGCGAGTGATGAAAGGGATCCAGTTGTGTTACCATCACCTTCATACGCATAGTGTCGAACATCATCAAAAGGATTCGTTTCGGGATCATTGTCTACCGTTTGTTTCTTACCATCTAAGAAACCACAGATATCTGGTACCTCATCAGGTCCTGAAATAAATATTATAATCATTAGTTTGAAAAATCAATCATTTAGAAAAATATTTTCCTCTAGGTTTTGCTGAAACACTTCTTTTTAAGCCAGAGAAATATAAAAAGAGTTTAAAAAATAATAAACTCTAAATATGTCCAAAAATAAGAACAGCAAGAAAAAGAACCAAGATTAATAATAAAAAATATATACCATCATAGAAACTCATATCCAGCAGTCTAGTATGAAGTATGATTTTTTTAGTTATAAATATTAATGTCCAATTCTAAATTTGTGATAAGAAATTTTATAACAAAGTCAATCAATGTTGTAGGTCTATGACTAAATAAATATTGCACTTCAAATAAAAAATCAACACTTCAAAATTTCACATCATTTTGATAGCATATTTTTTGTTTGTTTATAATTTCTCCCTCTTGGAGATACGTTAAATCAAGTTATTTCTTGTGTGTCTTTGTCCTTTCCTCTTCCTCCAATATTCTTTCATTCTTTATTCAGGTGACAATTATTTTTTGTACATCCTAAGACCCTTTTTTGACAGTAATTTATAGGTAGTATATTTTAATAAACATAATTTAATTTTTATATCTTATATTCTAGATGCAAACAAACCTGCTCTCTGGATGAGGTGACTATTGGCTGGTGTTTCTTTGTCATGAACTGGATCATCGTACATGAGTCGCAATACATTTAAGTCATATCCAGTCATGTCTCCTTCTCCGCCACCTTCATCTTCATAGTTGATAATGTTTTCTCGAATATCATCAGTGTCTTTGTACAGATCATCCGTTTTCCTTCGATGTACGACAACGGCAAGCAGCAATACTGGAAGAAAAGCATGTAATTAATATAAATGTAGAGTGTATTAAAAAACATATTATTTGACTTATGCTTTTTTTTTAATTCTGCAAAACAAATGGAACTAAAAACCATACTATAGGAGTGATTACTGCCTTATTATATTCATTATTAATAATTACCACAATATTAAATTAAAAAATTTCCGAATTTGTAGTGTTAAAATAAATATCAAACTGTAAGTTATCTTATATAAAATATGATCTAAATAATATTGTTCTTGATCCAAAGAATATATTATAACTCTAGGTGGAATGAACGTTTAAATACCAAAAGGATCCATCAATCTTGTAAAAAGACATTCTTTTTTGCTTTTTAAATCTCAGATCATTAGTACAGTCAACACACAAACACAATAGAAAAACAAACAAAAATCATAACATATTTACATAAAATATTTACATAAATATGACATAGGAGAGACGTAAAAAATTTAAAAATAAATTCACATGGTATGCTTCAAGGAAACGAAATAATACTTTGCTTCTTCAAAATTGTTAAATTCATTTTGTCTGAATTCAACAAATGTTATTAAATCTGTTTAATAATCTTGTTGCTTAAATTAATATCAAGAAAAAAGGATATTTTTTTTAAAAACAACATACTTAGCAAAATGGCTAGACAAATCAAAATTGCGACCAAGAAGCTCGTGTCAATTCCAAACGAAATAGCTACAGCCAGTCCTCTGTTGCACCCCAAATCTGCATTCTTCGATAAACTAGGCATTCCTAAGTTGTATAGCTGAAAGAAAGAAAATTTACATTTATGATGTGAGTAAACATATATGCTTTAATAATATTAAATATAAAATAGCTATGTAAAGCATTTATTCAGTTTGAAAGTTGTATTGTATTGTATTGTTTCAAATGAGAAGTTTTAGTTCTTTGAATTATATAAACTTAAATTGATAATCAAAGTTACTAATAATATTATAATAATAATATAATATTAGTAATATTATATTGATTGATATAATGTTACTAATAATAACATATTTTCCAATAAATTACAAATAATTCATTATAATATACATTAAAGCAATATTAATTTTCTCTAGGGTCAAAGTCAAAAACAGATTTTGTAGTCCTACTTTGTTGTTCTTTCCGTGTTGGCATAAATTGATAAAAATGTTCAATTTTATAGTACACGTGTATTATAGAAATTTATTTTATATAAAAACTGAATAATAAATACAATTATTTCAAGCTCTTTGGACTTTGTTCTTGAAAAACAAAGTACATAATACTGTATGTCAAATGAATGGAGTCCCTCAATGGTTTGAGGGATTTGTTTGTACTTTTATAAGACTAAGTGGAGAAATCGTTTAACGTAATGTAACAACAATGTAAAAGATTTTTACAATCATAATTCTTTCTTAATTAAG
The DNA here is from genome assembly GCA_963513935.1 of Aphrophora alni. Classification (NCBI taxonomy): domain Eukaryota; kingdom Metazoa; phylum Arthropoda; class Insecta; order Hemiptera; family Aphrophoridae; genus Aphrophora; species Aphrophora alni. The sequence continues at coordinate 104,031,402 of OY740768.1, read as the reverse complement.
ACTGATCATGGACAAGCAGAAATTTAAAAAACCATAGATGCAATACTGTATTTTTTTGAACTGTTATAATCGAGATGCCCCCTAAGTTACTTGTTATCATTTTTACTCCCATTCCAAACTGAAAAAGTCAAACGAATTCAATCACCCTAAAAAATTGCAGCACCATAATAACTGGAACAGGAAAGGTGTTTTTTTTCAATCACTTTCTGCCTGTGATGAAACCATTCATTTAGACACATATTGTGAATTATTGATACAGCTACAAGTACAGTTCAAAACTGAAGGCGTTCCTAATAATATATTATATTGTCTGCTATTGAACAACATGTGACAACATTTGAGCAATGATGATGAAGAAATTTTGTAAGAGTGAACGTGACTTAATCAAACAGTCATGACTTTGCACCAACTAAATACTATTTGTTCTAAACACTAAAGAAGTTCTTTGGGCAGAAAACATATAGAAATAGATACACCGAGTGAGATATTGTGCCATACTGGATGAATGAAATGGTGGGTGAGTTATAAGGGGATCAACAAATTAGTCTCACATTTCAAAAATACCTAAATTTGTAACGTGCCTAAGTTGAAAAGAAGACTACTCTACAGTATGTTCAAGAAGTCTTTCCATAGTAAATACGATATTTTCAGTGTTTCAAAATTTTAAATAATATTAAATTGTTGAATTAAATGTGTTATATAAATGAGGCTAGGTACGCCCTAACATCTGTTTATGGAGCACATAAAATTTACACATTTTCTTTTAATTCTGTGTAAATAATTCCAAAAAATTGAATCCCCAAAAAGATGGAGTTACCTCAGATTTCCTCGTCATGTTGTGTTAGTCATGATTTCTTGGTTACCAACAAATTTCGATGGAATTTTGGCCTTAACTGCTCTTTCATGCCTAGTATGAAACCACTAGGGCTTTTTCTGAGGAAGAAATTAACCGTGGAAACACTCATGTGTAAAAAAAACAAAAAAAAACTCAAATTAACCGCAAACATTTTGAGATGTTGCACTTTGGTAGCAGTGTGTGAGCGGGCAATGTTATGATTCAGCATAATACACTGAGTAAGCATGAAACGTTGCTTATTCTGAATGATGAGACATTTCATAATAGACATTTGACATCTGCTTTGATTGTGGAGCCAAAAAGCAAGAAATATATACAAACAAAACACTTTTTCTGTTCTAAAACACTGTGCACATGATCTTCCTAGTGGAAAACATGTTTTTACTTTGTCCTTGATGGTGATGAAGTATACCTCCACTCTATGAACTGTGGTTTCAACTTAAGGATTGTCAGTGGATCCATATCTCATCCTCGGTGACTAAACAATTTAAAAAGTAGTCATTTGCTAAATTTGATCGTATCTTAAAGGCTAATACATGCCCCTGTGATTTCATTTTGTGTTGTTCCATAAGCATTTTCAGAACCCAGCGTGTACACAATTTTAAAAATTTGCATTAGTCAAAATTTTTCAAATTTAATGATAAACTTTATCAACAAATAGAAGGGTTGGAAATGGGTTCACCATTGTCACCTCTTCTAGCGGAAATTTTCATGGCTGATTTCGAAAATAAGTTATTTGGAAAAGATAATCCTTTATTTAAGAATATAATTTATTGGTACCGTTATGTTGACGATGTTTTGTGTTTGTTTAGTGGCACTAATAGAGAGTTAAACTCTCTACTTAAAATCTTAAATTCTGTAAATAGCAAGCAACATTCAGTTCACTATGGAAGTTGGTATAAATAACAACATTAATTTTCTGGACCTTAACATTATTATCACTGATAGTTATCATAAATTAAAAAATTTCAGAAAACCAACCTATACAGCAGGTATTATAGTAATACTTGCTGATTCTAACCATCCTATCAGCCACAAACATGCTGCTTTTCACAGCATGATACATAGACTTATTATTGTACCTCTCTCACCTAATGACTTCAATGATGAACTGAATGTTGTTAAACAAATTGCTGTTAATAATAAGAATGATGTTGGTTTAATAGATAATATTTTAAGAAAGAAGTTAAAGCGTACAGCTGAAAATTTAGTCTACTCTTCCCATAATGTTAGCATTGATATAGTTAAATATTGTAAATCATGGGCGTAATCACCAGTTCATTGTTGGGGGGGGGGGGACATATGCCGGGGGTCTGGTGGTATGGAAATTTTTTTAAATTGAACTTCTCAAAACATCCTTTTTATGCATTTATTTTAATATTTTGTCAGCAAATGAAGTACACTAAAACCATAAATCTATTTATTATAACTTTTTTAAGCTAGGCGGAGAAACAAACCTTCTGCGCAATGAGTCAGATCAAATTCAAGACGAGACGGTGATACTCCACACCGACAAACTAACTACCAACATACTGGGCTTTATTGCATACAACTATTCAAAATTAATTCTATTTGCGTTTGTAACAGAAATGTAATGTTAAAAACCCTAGTAAAGACAAAGCCCGATGTTTACCTTTTAAGGTTTTAAGTAAATCATTCGTTTTTAGCAAAAATATTTTTACATCTCAAATATTGGGGGGACGCGTCCCCCCGTCCTCCCCGGCGATGACGCCCATATTGTAAATTATCTTATATCAACAGAACTAGTTATAAAATCAGTAACTTTATTTCAACTAAATGTAATCGGAAAGTCGTCTTTTATTGTACACAAAATCTAGGGAAAATGTTGGTTAATAATAAAGATAAAAAAGAATGTTAGAAAATATTGGAGTTTATAAAATATCTTGTCAAGATTGTGACTCTGAGTACATAGGTCAATCAGGTAGATCTATCAAAGTTAGGATTAAAGAACAAGTAAATAGCTGGAAACATGCCTATAGAAACTCTAACTTTGCTAACCACCTTTTGGACTCGGGTCATAATGTTGATCCTAAATTGAATGTTAAACTCTTAGATATAGAAAATAATAGCAATAAATTTAATAATTTAGAATGTTTAGAATTAATAGATCTTAGGGCTAGTTTTAACTTAAATGACGAAATTGTATTAAATTCTTCACCCCTTCTAAAACCCATCCTTAACATAATTCATCAACCTTCCTCTACCAGCTAGGTCATTCCCCCTACCCTTCCCGATTTATCTATTGTACTTCAGTTTCCTGTTACTTGTGTATGTATAAATAGTTGTCAATACCTGTTAATTATCAGTTGCCCGATGGCGCAAGGCGAAACAATTGTAGCTCATTTATATTATTAAAGTAATTTTGAAACTTTAGCTTTACTGCTCTATTTAATCATTTAACTAAGTTATTAATAGGGAATTTGTCTTTATATTCAATAGAAATATACTTAATTCAAGTTCAGATGTACCTTTCCATTAAAAGTCATATTCCGTATACAGCCACTAAAACCAGTATCCCATGGCCTGAACGTCCAATTCATACCACTAGCTACAAGGCCTAGATCTATATGAGTACCTCCGACTTGTAAAGGTCCATTTACATTAAGGAACTCATTTGAACCTACAGGAGCTGTTAAGCTTAAACAAGAAGGTAACTTGCAGTTGTCTACTTGTAGTTCAATGCTCTGGAACAAGAAAAGTAAACATGTTACAGAGAAAAATAAAAATGATCTTGCATTAAATACAATTTTAATAGTAAAATTAAAAGTACTATTCATTAAAACTAGTGGAAAAATGTTAATTATATATAATTTATTATTATTATTATTATTTATTTTAATAAAGATGGGTAATTTTAGAGGTAGGGAGTCATCACATTGTAATTTTCCTCCCCTCTCTGGTCACAATACTTACTGATTTTAAAAGTTATAATTTATTCTACTTTACTATTGTACTTCCGTACTCAAACTATAGATTTAAATATAGCGTCAACATGATAATCAGCAATATACTATTTTTTAAAATAAATTAATCCTGAACCATGTGTTCTGTGTAAGGGTGAACTACTTAAATTAAACACAGTCATAATATCTGAAATAAATACATTTAATATAAAACTTAGAACAACAAAATACTTAATCTTGACATCAATCCAAACCTGCAACACTTATATTCATAAAATAAAACCAAAACGAAATATTCATCCATTAGTCTTAAAATTTAATGAAATCCTATGGATGTTTTTCTTTTTTTAATTGTTCCGTTAAATTTGAAACTGTGATGCAAAATGAAATGCAGTATTTATTATTTTTCTGACAGCCTTAAATGAATGATACGCCAGAAGAAACCCAGTGCCAAGGGCTGTCATAGCGAGGAAACAAGTTGGCAAATTTGCTGGTTTCCTATTGGTTTCTTCAAGGTCAGACTCTCTACAGGCTCCCCCTTCAACAGACTATATTCATGGTGGATTGTATAGTGTGTGCTATCACCAAACACACATTCACTGAATTTATCATTTTAAACATAGTTTAACAGTCAGAGCTTGAGGTTATTTAAGGTCGAATACTACACTTAGATATTCTCTCAGAATAGTAACTTTTGTGATAGACAAGCTTTAACTCAGATAGAGTTTTCTCGAGAAATGTCTTTTGCCTTACCTCTCTACAAAGTAAGAATTTTTATTTTTCTACCAAAGATGACATCATTTAGATTTGGAATATTCCAGAATCCTATTACCTGAGTTGACCGAAACAATATAATGGGTTTGGTCTGAACAGTGTTGTGAAATCCCTTTTCTATATTTGAACTAACAGAGTTGTCAAATGGACCATATTCATTTTATCATTTAAGCTTTTAAACCTAAATGTTCTTATATTTGGACACACATTCCATTTTATATAGAAATAATCTATTATGTGATTAATATATCTATCTTTGAATATTTTACATATATTTATTTCTCAATCTCAACCATGATTACCTACATGTTACTAACATCACAATTGGCAATTATCAAATGATTTCCACTATATTTTGACTTAGATTTTGAAAACAAATAGCAAAAATGTGAAAAATTACAACATCTAGTTCCAACCGCACTTTGTTTAAACAGTTTACACATAATTTTTAAACAACCTGCAGTAGTAATTCTTCAATTATAAACTCATGTTTTGTCATATTGTTAAATTTAGCTTTCAAATAGCAATATGATAGGACGCTTTGTTCCCATTTTCAAAAATGAGTAATCAATCATAATTTTGAAAATTCATGTCTTTAAATTTAGCATATAGGAAAAAATGTGGATTTTATCCACAGATCTTTATATATCATCTCTTTACAGTGGAAAAGAATGGATATATTTTTATATTTTCACAAATTACTTTCTCTAATAGAATATTTGTGCAATATAAAGACAACCCTCGGGGAGCTCTCAATAGTGAGTACTCGATGGTCCCTAGCTGGATTTAAATCTTTTTCATATAGTCTTGGGTATTCGAATGTTGAATTATATTGAATAATTATAATAATTATTATTATTATTATTTCATATTGATCACAATCATTTTCTTTCATCTTTCCAATTTCATCTTACTTGACGAACTCTTGTTATTTTCCAACCATGACACTATTAGAGTATTCGAGGATTACAGGTCTTTATAAAACAATGACGACTAAAAGATTATAGCCTATAAACAACAATAAAACAAAATGTAAAGCAAGTTTTTTGTTTTTTTTAAACAATGACAAAATAAAACCCCAAAATATTAAATAAGAAGTTTTCATGCTTGCTACACCTAATTTCATCTACAAAAAATACATAGTATAAATACAAACAATTAATGTTTTTGCCTATTCTGATATTTAGCTAGATATAATTATTGAGACTGAGAAAAAATCTTTACTAAATTTCTTGTTTTTTGAGAATCTGTATAATATATTAGTAATTATTTAATTACTCTTCTGTTATAAACATTTTTTTATTTGCAAAAGAGCTTTGAATTAAGCACTTTCCTAATGCATCCTCTGTATTTCATGTATGCATGTATTAATGGAAAAAATTCACTCACTATTTTTGTCCAGAAAATATCAATCCTATGAATATGTCCATCGGATACTTTAATTTGTTTCTGTTCCACTCGTACAGTTCCTGATCCAAAGTCAACCAGCAATACTGGATACCCGTCTTTCAGCTCCAGAGACATGAAATCTATAGGTAAAAACAGTACCTCATTTTTTAGTATTATTTATATATGTGAATAGCTTTGGTATCAATTAAATATATCAATATAAACTTGTGATCAATAGTTTATGAAATACGCTTACAAAATAACATCATCTTCAGTTGTTACAAAGTGTGGCACAATTAATAACTGAAGATGATAACAAAATCATTGAAATGCTATCAAATTTGATGTATTAGTTTATTGTAGACATTAAAATATGTTATTAACTATTTTTTTAGCTTCAGTACACTTCTATTGTATTACTTTCAAAGAAATAGCCTTATTATGAAGCCTACATACTAAATTTGAATGAAATTTTTCAAATTTTGAGTAAAAAGTTACTGGCAAAAACCTCCTAATCTCAATCACTATGCCAATTGCAGTTGAAGTTTTATTTTCCATAATAAAACTTGTTTTTCATTTGTACTATGTAAGCATGGCATATTTTCCAACCAGTAATGAATTAATAAATAATAATTTGATTTAATAATAATAATAATAATTTGATTCAAAAATAATTCTAATTTAATTTGAATAATATTAGGCCTAATATAATTTAAATGTAATTATAATTCAATTATTGGTATAAGGATGTTTAGATATAATCATAATTGTAAAAATGTAAAATTTAATAAAAGTGAACTATCGGTGTAAACATTTGTGCAGGAAACAAGTAGAGAAAAATTGTTCTAGAAGAAAGACAGGATTTAATATGTGGTGTGTTAGGGAGGGTGAGACATTCCCAAATATGGTCATAAACTGTACAATTCCTAGAAAAGTGTTTGGACAAGAGGGGTAGAGCATTACTAGGACCATACTAGGGATGGATGTATGTGTCCGAGAATAAAGTTAGATTTGGTACTAATAAGTGAGGTTAATTATATTCAAATAATGTTAAAGTGTTTTATAAAGTTACATAAGAAAAAAAGAAGTGAAAAAGTAATAAATTGGGCGTGAACAAAGCATGTAGACACGGACATTGTATTTTCCGTAAGTAACAAAAAGACTTAGAATAACTTGGTTATATAAACTGATCTTTATTTCGACTATAAATAAACAATCGACGATTCTCTTTTATGGATGATTTTGAACAATTATAAAAAATTAATCAATGAATCTTATAAAGATTGTACTTAAAGGTTAGAATTTAGGTTAAAAGAAAATCTTGTTTTTTGTTAATAAATCAAATGAATTAAAACATGATTTTCTAGACAAATTATTTAAGAACACCTATTTTGTTGGAGTTATTGGAGTTTGCGATGTTGATGTACAGTAAAGTCAGGTAAGAATTCACAATTCAAGATTTTTTTCATAAAAGTATTTGAACCTAACTTAATTTAAGAGAAATAAATATTCTCTTAAATATTTTGTAACACATCAACGTTACAAAATGACACTCAATGTGGTTTTTAATATATATATTTTTTTTTAATGCATCATGTTACACCTATTAACCATATAAAATTTTACTTAAATCTTTTCAACATCTTATAAGAAAAATGAATCAAAGACGGACAAATTCCAAATAGTTACATAATACTTTTTAGAAAAATTAATGTCATTGATTTTTTAAATTTTTAATATAGATCTTTTCCTTAAGAATGAAGTTAGAAAATCTTTTTGGATACTAAAAAGAATTTAAGATTTTTACAATTCAGACAGTGGCGGCTTACTCATAAGGACTCTCGGACGCCGCCCCCCCAATGATAATATTATTTTAATAATGTAAATACCTATATGTATTTAATTCTTTGGAGATAAATGAATTATGCATTGCCGCTATGAATTTCACCATCATTTGTAGCGGAAGTTTTACAATATAAAATATTTGACGAATGTATTCTGGAGTTCGGACGGTGGCCAGAGCGTCCCAGTTTCATTGCATTTAGTCATATGGGGCAAGCAGCAAACAGAGCTGAGGGTGCCGTGGCGTCATTTACACAGCGTGTAATGGGCTTCTAGGGCAGAGTCCGAAGCTGCGCGTGCAGACATCAGTCATTGCAGCCACCATAAATTAGATGTTCCGCATTACTAAAAACCTTGTTTTCGATGGGCAAAATAAGTTGGCGCAACTGTTCTAAATAGTGTCTCGCCACTCACACGAGTTGTTTGTTTATGTTTTTAAGTTTAACCCTTTGTGATTGTGAATGTTAAGTGAATGATAACATGTATAAAATAAAACAGAGCCTTACGTGTATAAAATAAAACAGAGCCCTCCCATTGCCCTTAACCATCGGCCGCTACTGAATTCAGAATCAGTTATTAATCATAATGAAAAATAACTAAAGGTTATAATAAGTTATAAAAATAACTAGGTCTGATAAATTCAAATTAAAGATACAAGTTCATTTTTACTTATTTTTTGTGAAATTAAGTTTCCATCAAATATTTTCTAAACTGATTAATTCTGAAATTAACTAAAAAACCATCAGTTTTGTATAACTTGTTAGCTACTAGAAGCAGGGGAATTCTCAAAATTGTTGATTCTGATTAATTTACTACAGGTTTGCAATGTGGATGATAACTTTTGTAGAAGTAGATGACAAAGTGACAGATTATTTTACATTCAGTTCCTGTTCTTTAAACACTTTATGAACAACACAATAAAAAATGTTATCATATACAGAATATATAAAGATGATGATGACCTAAATTCATATTTATACACATTTATTGTTATATAAATAAACATGTCTGAAAACAATACAAATAGTGTTTAATTAATAAACACTGTTCTCCTAAAATGTAAGTAACATCTTTAGTCAAAATTAAATTGAAAATAAAATTTACATCAACTACAGATAGAAACCAAACCAAAATTTGAGGTAATTTCACATTCATATATACCTTGAATTCCAAGAGTATTATCAGGAGTTGTAGGCCCAACGTAGAATACCAGACCATCTGGATTATTTGATCGTAGTTCAAGAGAAAGATGAGAGTCTACACATGACTGTAGTGGAGGATATAAAGCCCATCCGTTGCCGTAAAACCCGATGCCTACTATTTCACAATGAGGGCCTTCAAATCCTTCCACACATTCACATCTGAAAAAAATATATATATAACAATTAAATCGGAATAATGTTTACAAATAATATGAATTAGGTCATTTATTAATATAGCAAAAAAGCTTCCAATTTTATAACTAAAATAACAGAGGTATAAGAAACTTTAAAACTTTAATTTAAAAAAAAAAATTAATTTTTTTCCCCATCACTATTGAGACTGAAGGTTTTCTTGGTGGAATTCCATGTATAAAGATAAATAAAATACAAAGTGGATGTTACAAAATAAAAAATTGTGTTTTATTATCTTTAAACTTAAAAACTATTGTATAATTTTGTCATTTTAACTATGAACTTGAATATAAAATGTATTTTCTCTTTCCAAAATGTATTTTTTTAATGTATGTCCATTAAAGAGCCCAAAATATGTATTAATTTGTCTTAACTGGTTCATCAATTAGAAAAATTAGGGTAATGTTCAAACACTTCAGTTGTGGTTGTGAAATCAGATCTTTTAAATTAAATTCTACAAAAATTATATAGTCATCAATTCTTTGATTGTTTTTCTCTACGAAAATAATATCTATAATATAACATTTATTCAATTTTAGAGTATCCTGTTATATTTAACATTACTCAAATTACATTAAATAATGTTGACATTTCAACTTACGTTTCTCCAACTGGTGTACCTCCATTGTAGCAAACTATTTTATGTACAACATCACAGCTACAAATAGGATCAACCACAGCGCGAACACCAACAAATGAAGTTGTATTCGTGTAAACTGCGCTAGGAACATTGCTTTTGTTAAGAAAATTGGTACATGATGTTTCTCCACAGTATGCTTTTTCAACGAGGCATTCGTCTATGCTGATCATTAGTATCTTAAGCCCTAGAGCTCTCTCCAACTAGACAATAAAATAACATAATTATATTTTATCAGTGGTTCAGGTAGAAACCTGGTGTGAGCTGAAAAAATCATGTTCCAAATATTACAAAAAATAAATACAAGTTCTCCGAGAAGAGTAGGGTAACATCATAAAATCCAGTTTTATAAAATTTTGATCTAATTTACAATTATTATGAACAGAGTGAAAATAAAAACAAATTGATTTGGTTGAAAAACAGAACTATTAAACTTTTTAGATATTTTGAAATGACTGTAAAATAATATTTCTACTTTCTTTTTACAAATTTTATAACTTATGCTAGTTAATCAACTCTTACCTCTGATTTATGTGTAGTGACTGCAGCATTAATTTTTTCGGGAGCATAATAAGGTGAGCCATGAGCAGAGAATCTCACGTCTAATTGAGATAGGTTGGTATTATGTGTTGAGTGTAAAACTGTAAATACATCTACATTTTCTAGACTTGTGTTCAACATTACAGCAAGTTTCATCCTCAGTACATCTTGTTTACTGATGCCATGCTGTAAAATCAAAATGTAATTTTAAAATTAAAATAAAGTGTCAAACCATAACACAGTGTTCCTTAGTTGGAAATGACCTGATATTAGTGACACATAAACTGATACCCTTACACCAATATGTTAAGATGATACAATGAGCCTTAGCAAAACTTTCATGTTCCTAATTTTATAGATCTGTAATCTGTACCACTTGACTAATTTACCTTACAAACAACCGATTCAGTTATTGTTATTCAACACAACACAACAACAATCTACATATTGGCATAAATTATTTCATAATTTATTTATGTATACTTTGAGCTATTGAAAACAAACATTATTATCGATTTTTAAACTTAAAAATTGAAACAAAAATTTCAATTTTAGTTATGAATAAACATGTGATAATATCTTACTGAATAAGATTAATTTATTATATATATTAGACCTGATTTATTTCAAAAAAATAATATATTATTATATATATTATTATGATTTATTTCAATCTGTCAAATAAAAATATATAATATTGTGGATGATGAAGTTTTCTATATTTTAGAATCTTTCCAAGGTTCTAAAAAAACAAATACGATCTACAAATTCCATTAGTCAGTCAATCTATTTGTTAGAAATTTGAATTGAGCCAAGTCATTGTGGTGATATTACCATTTTTTTTATTATTGGAGACAGTGAGATATTAAATCAAATTTGATATGTTCACAAGTCTAACAATGTTCAGGAACTTCTGAAAACTGAGAGTTATCAATTTTGATACAAGTGTGTCTTCATAAACTCGAAATATTTATGTGTATGGTGGTAAATGTAATTTTTTGACATAAAAATTAAGTAAAACATATATTCACTCATAACCTAAACAAGATAAATAAACAAAACAATATTTAGGTAGTTATGTATATACAAATGAATATAGGTTGGTTTTTGAATGTATTTATGTATATATAAATGAATTAAAGCCCCCCCCCCCAATTATGCTCTATCTTACACTAAAAGTATCAGATAATTGTATCAGATTGACCAGTATCATATTATATCAGATAGAGAAAATTCCTGCCCAGTACCAACTCTATGTGACATGGAGTTTTTAAGTGGGATTACCAAGTGTAAATGACTTCTTCTCATCCCCATCTGCTTACTCAATCTTTGTTTTAACAATCGTTGTTACTAAATTAACTCTAATGCTTACATAACTTTCAACATTTTATATTTTAAAATATAATTTTCAATTCTAAAATTAAAAACGATTCAATAAATAAATAACTTACTGCATCTGGTGCAATGAATTCTTCCGCAGTAACTCCAGAAAGTCTAATGGATCCAGATTTATCTACAGCTTCTTCCGGGATCACTTTAACTGTCACATTAACAATAGCTTCTACAGAATGTTTCGCAATCAACTTGGACTCCTCAGTCACCTGTGGAAATTAAGAACTGATAAATAAAGTATAAACAGAAAAACCATTAATGTTGAAATTTAGGCCACTCTAAATATTATTACACAAAATAAACACCATGACTAACAATCATATCCAAGCCCTAATGAACCAGATATTTAATTTAAACATAAAAGATATCAAAATACAAAAATATTTAAGTTTAAAACTTTTAAAAAAATTATTATTTTAAAATTTTTAATTCAAACATGTTTTATTGTTCATGATCTAATTCAAAATGTCATTATTAACACTTAAAGTAAGTAATAAAATGCTTTATTTGACATGTCCAACAATAATTGCCCCCCCCACAATAATTACACCCCTCAATGTAACTGTAGAAAGGAATTATTACACTAAAAATATCATAATTTTTTTTTTTTTTTGAAAAAAGAAATATAGTACTTTTTATAACCTTTAGCTGAACAATCTAATTTTGATACGAGTTTTACTCAGCAGGATACAGTAATATAAACCACTTTCATCATTATTATAAATTTAATCTGCAATTAAATTGTCTTTTAACAATAATTGTTCAAACTGTTCTTTTAAAGGGTTCCCTTTTTTCGTAAAACAATTTTGTTTGTTTTTTTTATGTAACAAATTAATTATTTTTTTCTAAATATATTCACAAATATTATACAAAACTTTTGTATATCTTAAAAAAAGGTGATAAGCTATTGATTTTGGATGATTCAGGTTTTTCTGAAAAATGTTAACTTCATTTTTGGACACCTAATATACTTACTCCAAACAGTTTCATATATTTTTTTATTTAATTTATTTTTTTACATAGCTAAATTCTACGCATCTTTCTGAGAAAAATGATATCCTATAAGTTAGGTTTTGTATAAAAATAATATTTTTTATTCATTTTTAAACAAACAAAGAGAATTAACATCTGCCGGATAGAGGGTTAAGTGATATTGATATTTAAAATGAAATTAGAAAACATATTATTTTAAGTAGTGTTAAATTTAATTCAAATTTAATGTTTATTTTGAAAAATTGAAATAACAAGTTATTTCTTTTTAAGAAAGGAGAAATGTAATGTATTGAAGGTATAATATAATAAAAGCTTCTTGATTGTATGATGGTCACAAGGACGATTCTATAAATGGAAGTCTTATACAGTGTATTCCCGATTATTCGTGAAATTGTGTGGCAGAGACATCGCGGATAATCCGCAAGAATGCTAAAAATAAAGAGAAAATAATTATGACATAAAGTCTAATATACTGTACATATAACATATAATACACAGTACAAACCTATAAATTACATACTATAAAAACAGTGTAATGTACATTTTATATGAAATAAAAAAGTTTAATAAATTAGATGTTCTTGTAGTAAAACAAAAGAACAATAGAGGAATCACATTACAGTACACTAGTACAGTAATGCAATTTTAAAAACTGACGGTTTATCAAAAAATCAAACAGCGTTTTTGGTTTTTTACTGAGAAAACACTGTCTCTTGATTCTTGACTGAACTTTCCTTAGCACCAGTTATTCAACTAACTGCATGTTGTCGTCTTGTTCCTCTAAATACTGGAGCAGTCCATTGATGTGTTGCAAGGCCACTTCGTGTGTAAATTGCACATGTGCATATGTTCCTTCTTTCTCTTCACTTTGCTCTTCATTCGCCCCTCTTGCTTTGTCTGCTATTTCTTTCCATTAGTCGCTCGAATACCGGCTCATTAGCGTCACAGTTCAACCACTGTAGACAGTAAGCACTACCCTACTGCACAACTTTGTTATTATAGTTTTACTGGTTGTTACCCGTACTAATCAGATAAAGAGAACCGTAATATTGTTTTGCTTATTTTTTCTGCAAGACTTCACGATCAACCACTCGCAGATAATCGGGAGTACACTGTATATGTTTTTGGTATTAATGCACTATGGCAGCTGCATAGCCAAGAACTTTGTGATTAGGAACATATTGTATTTCAGTTACTTTAATCAAAGTTTAGTTTGTATTACACTATATTAGTTCAGTTTTATTTTTTAAAGATATTACAAGCATTATAATCTCATGATGAAAATACAATTACTTTGGGTATTTTAAATTCTAAATTTTTTGAACAAGTTTAATTTATTAATCTTATAACTTAGGCTTTTCGTATATATTTATAACATATCAGTATTATAAACTTACTTTAAAAATAATTATATAAAATAATTTGTTTAATTTTCATTATTATAGCAAGTCTCCTATATTTAATTTTTTTGTATACACAATTAATATAAATAAACAATTCTAAACTTTATCTTTATATTTTTATTGCTTAAAATGCTTCAGTATCTATCATAGGTTATCCAGCTTTAATCCAATCTAACCCTATGCCCTTTTTTATCTCCCTATCACTAAATGCACCATTACAATAAAAACAATTCTAAGAAACTTCTTCAATTATAATTAACATTAAAAAGAAAATTGTTTAATTGAATAATAAATACTAAACTAGTATACAAATGAAAACAACATAAAATACGTACGGTAAAACGTAATATATAAGATTCATCCATAGTTCCTTGTAACATTGTAATCATTCCTGTATTAGAATTGAGATCAAAGTTTGGATGTGTTTGATCAGCCCATGTGAAATGTTTGTCAGGTAAATCCCAATCATCAGGATCTTCAACATAAACCCGACCAATTTCTGTATCTGGTGCTTCACCCTGGAAAATTAACATGTTATAAATATATTTGTCTGAAACTTTATTACACTAATCTAAAAAATGTAAATTCCCTGAAAATGGTAATTTAATAACTTGGGTAGCTAAATAAATAATGATTATTTATTTATAAATTAAGAATTATACAGTATAGTACAGTATACAGTATGTACATAAAATTAATTTTGTTTACAAGGCCTGACATCAAGTCGCGGCTACAAACAATAATTTCATGAAAGAACTGAAATTGTAATCTGAATTCTAAACACAGAATAATCTCACTGAAAATAATAAAGGTTAGTTGAAGCTATAATTATTGGTTTTTATAACTAAATGTATAAATGTAACAACTGGTATTTTTCTGTCTGCTCTTCCAGTTGTGCTATTCAATGATGAAAATTACTGCTTGAATTGATGTTTGATCAGATTTTTGACAGGTTTATTCAATCAAAATAAATTATTATATTCATTTCATAAAATTTTAACTTTTCTATTATAATGTTGAGTAGCAATTATTACTAAACCTACACTTAGGTCTATGTTATAAAGTAAATATTTGTTTTTACTCTTTCCTGGTTGTAGGATTAGAGGTTCATTTTTTAACTCAGTGCAATACTTGATTTGTCATTTTTTAAATTTATTTCATATTTTATAAATATTCGTCAGAATGATGCTGATATTATATAATGAAAATTTCGTATTTTTTGTAAATCTGCTCATTTCTTGATCTCAACTTTAATATTAATATATGAAGACACCATTTGCACAAAATGAGCTATTACAGACTCATATATGTCCTCATTAAAAGGAACTACCGAAAAACCATTTTAAACAGTCGAGTAGTAAAATTAATAATGAAACTTAGTTTACATGCTAAATTTTACAAAAATTCAAATGAAATTCAGACAACAAGAGCTATGATTGCCAATTTTTTTAATCTTTAGGTTACGTCTAAAAATTAGGTTTTTAATTAAAACGCTTTTATTTTTTATCACAGAAAACATGTTTAAGCATCATTAGATGCAAATTTTAAAGCTGTACAAAATGAGCTATTGTGGGATATTGTAATATGTTTAGGTACAAAAATTATCAAAAAGGTGGTATTAGAAATTTGACATTTTACCCATGTGTAAAACCAGGGCTATATATAAAATTGGAGAAAACTATAAAAATGTGACCTCTAGAGCATTTACTAACATATTTATATACATCAAGCCAAATAATGGTGTGAATAATTAAATGAATAAGATCAGCGTATAGTTCATGAACTCGGATGCATTCATAAGGGAGATTGAAGTAGCTAAATTTTCCAGATATTAACTAACAAATTGAAATGGATAAACTAAATTCGTTTGTTAGATAAATAGCTTAGATATATATGTTTTGTTTGAAATCTAAACCATAGTGACTAAACCACCATAGGTGAATATGATTTATTGATCAATTTTAAACAAGTGATGACAAAATAGTTTTTTTTTTTAGAATTGTAACAATTTTGTTAATACAATATTTTGTATACATTTATTGAAGAAACCATAACAATTGGAGAAATTGTTATTTAATAGTAACATTGTAAGTCAGGTTTAATACTGGAAAAATAAACAACAAAAACAGGAAGTTTTACTTGCTGGTAACCAAATCTCATGTTGAAGAGTTAAAGTAAGATTATTTACAATTATCTACAGCTTCTTTAAGAGAACAAAGTGTGTTTTCTTTGCTACTCTGTAGTATTTAAGTTGCAATTTGCTTATCTGTAAGTGTCACTATGATAGATCACCAGACTTAGAGACCATTAAAAACCACTAACCAACTATACTCTATTATCTACTGTATCTTTGTCTGTCAAGGGAGACATTTCTTTTGTTTCTGTTTTCCAAATAATATAAATTACAATGTTTAACATTTTGTGAAATGTACACATTTAATTATAACATTGCTGTCTTTAACAATAACGTATTGATTAATTCGCTCTGCTCAATACCTATCCTGGGTCTTATTATAAATGTAATATGATCGTAAAGTCCCAGCTTCCTTACTACCTATTTTTGTTAATAAGTCAAATAAAAAATTAAAACTATGGGTACTCCTCTTTTTTCATATTACACAAAGAACTTTTCACAGAGAATTTTTTTTTAGCTAAGATAAATTTACTTAATGCTCCTTGTACACTATTTTTGAGGTTCACTATTGTATCATAATTATTGGGTCTTAAGAGTGGTAAAAATGAGCAAATTGTCTCATTCTGTTCCGTATATACAGAAAACTACAATTCTGTTTGATGTAAGAGTCAGCAATGGCGTAGCTGAGACTCTAATTATCTCTAATGAGCTCTTTTTCATCCACAACCTTATCTTAAACATGTAAATTTTCACTTTCTCTCCAAAATTAACCTTTTAAGCATTAATTAAAATGGTTCATTTTAGAAACCCTATCTTAATATTCCCAAACTACTATTATGGTTTCAAAATTATCACTCTATGTCGTAAATAGTTTAAAAGGAAAATTAAATTACAATAATTTGTTTGTTTAAAACTGTCACCATTACAAAGTTCTGTTTTAAGATAATACACAATTATTTATTTTGTATATCCACTTATAATTAGTCTAGCCGACCAATGGTTTCGCCTGTTAAGGCATTGAGGAGGCTGTATTACAGACTGAAGAAAAAAGACAAAAACAGAAAACCTTAAAACTAGAGGGTGGGAGTTAGGATACAATGAATGGAAGGTTGGGGAAATACCTGGCCTGGTCAATGACCATAGGAACAATACATATTGGGAAAACCAGTTGATTGTTCTAAGTACAAATAACTTTTAAAGGTTTTACTAATGGAGAGTTATACAAATCTAACTGGTCATTTAAAACTAAATTAGGGTTACAGTATCTTATTCTTTTAATTTCTAAGCTCTCCAAAGCATTCAATTTCCTACCTTTATTATCAAAATGTAATATTTTAAAATCTACACTCGAATTAAAATCAGACACTTGATGTATTCTTAAATGATTTGAAAAACTGGAATCTTCATATCCTAACGGCCAACTTCTTTCATGTTCACTTAATCTAGATTTAAAATTACGTCCTGTTGACCTACATAACATGAATTACATATTTTGCAAGTTATCTTATATACACCACTTCTCAACATTTTGTTAATTTTATCTTTAGAATTATTTAAAATCTTACCTAAACTATTACTACAATAAAATGCCGGCCTACACTCTGTTTCCCTATTTAAAATATTTCCAACTTTTTGGCTAACATTTCCTAGATAGTTAACTTTCCGCCATTTAGCGCTATTTTTAACTGAAGTTGGAAAAATAAGTTGCCTTGCATTCATCTTAAGTTTTTTCTTTAGCATTTTATTAATAATATTTACATCATATTCATTATTAACAGCTATTTGTTTAATGCAACTTAGTTCTTTATTGAAATCAGAGTCAGACATTGGAACTTTGATGAGGCGATACAACATACAATGGAAAGCTGCCAATTTATGATTTAAAGGGTGCCGAGATGAAGCATGAATAATGTTATCTGTGAAAGTTTGTTTTCTAAAAACACTAAAGTTGTGTTTACCTACCATTTTCAATTTTTATATTTAAGTCTAAGAAATTAATTTGATCTTGTTCTCCAACTTCCATGGTAAATTGTATCGCATCGTCAATTGAGTTCAGGTACTTATAAAATAATTGAAGTTGGCGGTTAGAGCCATCAAAGAGACAAATTACATCATCAACATAACGATACCAATAAATAATAACTGATTTAAATGGGTTATTGTTAATTATTTTGTTTTCAAAATTGTCCATAAAAGTTTCTGCCAACAGTGGTGACAATGGGGACCCCATAGCCAAACCATCACATTGAACATAGAATTTATCTTTAAATTGAAAATAATTTTGATCTAAGCATACCTCAATTACATCCAAAAGTTCTCTAGCCATTATGGGATCTACCTTGGTTCTATCCATAAGAGATTCTACGCTTTTTAAACATTCCTTTCTAGGTATACTGGTAAAAAGACTTTTTATGTCGAATGAAACTAATTTAGCCTTATGTGGTATCGATATATCTTTTATTTTGTCTACTAACTGTAATGAATTTTTTAAGCCAAACTTTGGTTGAAATTTAGACACATTTTTTAAATAGTTATTTGTGAACTTAGCTAATTTATAAGATGGAGCTTGTACAAAAGAAACTACGGGTCGAATCGGAACATTAGGCTTATGTAACTTCATTAAACCAAACAATATAGGTGCAAGATTATTCATTTCAGTTAGTGTTCTTGTATGGCTCTCTTTAAAAATACATCCATTATTAATAATTGCGGATTTTACTAATTTTGCTTTATCTTTAGTGGGATCTTTTTTTATTTTCATAAAAGTTTTACAATTAAGAAGGTCCTGAACCTTTTTGGAATATTCATCTAGCGTTAAAATAACAATTGAGTTTCCTTTATCTGCTTTAGTTAATATTAAATTATTATCCTTTACTTTTTTAATTATGCTCTTAATTATTAAGTTATCTTTGTGACCTGATCTAACCTTATACATATCCCTAACATTTTTACTTAAAACATTTTCACAAACATGTTTAAGATTCTTACTATCTATTGCTAAATCTAAATCAATCGCTAATTTTTCAAAATCAGATGATGTAGAATTAATATTTGGAGAAAATTTGTAACCTTTTTATAACAATTCTAATTCCAAGTTTGTAAATTTAACCTTAGTCCAATTTTCTACCCTATTATAAAAAGTGATGTCATGACTATTTTTAAAATGTTTATTAATTTTATTGTTCAATTTTTGGTCCAGTTTAAGTTTATCCAATTTTCCTTTTTGTTTTTTGAAATGATGGTATATGAGGTTCCTAATGTACTCACAAATATCCGTGTCTAGAGGATCGAATTCCACTGGGGTGGAATATACAGCCTCGTCAATGCCTTAACAGGCGAAACCATTGGTCGGCTAGACTAATTATAAGTGCATATATACAAAATAAATAATTGTGTATTATCTTTAAACATGGAATTCCACCAAGAACCATCGGTCTCAACAGTAATGAAAATTCTGTTTTAAACTTTGACCAGCCACCATTTTGGATTACTTCAATAAACTTGAGTTTTATTTTCACTTTTTTTCCTTACTGTCAAAACATTCAACTAATTTATTACAAACAACCCTCCTTATCATTTTAGATATTTAAGTTGACTTCCCACAGCTCCTCCTAAAAATAGGGTAAAAAAAAATCTTATAACGTACAATATATACCCGAACTGAGAATCTCCAAGTTTAGTTTTTCCTTCCAATTATTAGAAAACAATTAGAGAGGAGAAAGAGACTTTATGATCACACACTGTATATAGAGTTTTTCAAGATGTACAAAATAAATTACTATAAAATTATCGTAGAACCTACAGGTAAGAAGTATTAATATGTTAATAGGTTATACAAACCTCCGAGCCACATGTTAACAACTGAATGAATATCAGTACTTGAAATTTTGTCAACTTTTCATTTGATGACTGATATTTCCACATCCGTTGTTCATTTCAAGTAGATGGATACTTACTTCCTTTTTATATGTTCAGTCCGCAGAGCTTTACACTCCAAAAGTAAAACTCTGCAGTTGAATAAGCATTGAATTCCTAAATTTTTGTGTCAAACCTTTTGAATAATATTCTATATGTATAATTTAATACTTATATGACAAATTTATGGATATTGTTGTGTGTACCACTGTTGGTGCATGACAGCCTGAGGTGCAATCAGTATAGGCAATCGTGTGCCATCTGTGGTACACATAATGTTCATACTGATTTGGGTATGAATCAGATAGGCCTACTCCCACATTTTTCTTTTATCTGCCATTTTGTTTCACAGTAATTAGTAACTGATCTAGATAATGTCATCTCATTGAATATTTAAAATCGTCCTTAAACTTTTTATCTTTCAATTTGTTAGTTGTGTTAGGCACTACAAGCTGCCTAAACTTAAAAACATTTATTTCTCAACAGATGTTTACCAAACTTGAAATTTGGAGGATAATTATTTGTTTGTTTTTCATCCAATCATTATTGTGCTTTAATCAAATTTCGTTTTATTTCAAATAATAATTACACAGTCTTTGTGCTTAAGTGTTAACTTCTTTTCTTTCAAAGCATAATTCTCATATATATATATATATATATATATATATATATATATATATATATATATATATATATATATATATATATATATATATATATATATATATATATATATATATATGTGTGTGTGTGTGTGTGTGTGTGTGTGTGTGGGTGTGTGTGTGTGTGGGTGTGTGTGTGTGTGTGTGTGTGTGTGTGTGTGTGTTTTCATTAATTCGTTTGATGTAGTTGATAATATGACATATTTATGTTTAATTTTAAGGTAAATCATTTTTTCTTCTAAATTTGTATAGTAAAAAAAGTGTTCTAAATCAAAATTACATGATTGAACTTTTTTTATATTTAAAAAAATTACTTACTGAAATTTTTTTAAATAATACATTGTAATATTTAATAAAAACTCCTATAGTTAGAGCTACATGATTTTTTTATCCTTATCATTTCTCAAGATCATGCTCCACTGATGGTACACGATAGATGTGTCATTTTGGTAGTCTGTACAGGTATGTTTCTAATATTAAAATCTAGAAGATGACTAAAATTATTGAGGAGTTAAATAAAGCCATGTACCACCGGTAGTGCATGACCGGATTTCTAAATAAACCTTGTGCACCATCAGTGGCACACGCCAAGCTGAACGTGTTAAATCATAATTGCAGCTTTGTAATTTGAGTTATATAATCTAGCGAATTGATTTTTACCTTGTAATTGTAGATAAATATCGAGCTAGAGCCTTTCTTCATAGGATTATCATTCTCATCTCCAATTATGACAGTTAACGTGCTCGTTCCAGTCATAACAGGAATCCCGTTGTCGGTGATAGCAATTGGAATCTGATATGATTTCTTCTCTTCTCTGTCAAATTTCTGTAATGCAGTTAACTCAGACCCTGAAACGTTTAATAATTGTTATCAGTTTATTAAGATTTTGTTTTTAGAAATTTTTAATTCACTATAAACTTATAAACATTTTAATCAAGAATATTAATTATCATTTTTGTTTTTTCTTTAGTGATTTCAATCATTTTTATCAAAACATACTGATTTCATTATCTTTCTAAAAGCTTAGGAAATTTATTAGTTTGAGTTCTAAAAAAAAATTTTTAATCTGTAGAAGGGAAATAATAAAATATATAAGAAATACAGTTGGAAGAGGGGTAACTAAAGTAAACTTAAAATAAAACTACAAAATACTTTACACATGATATACACTACTGTAAAAGAAAAGAAAATGTCCTTTAAAATTTTAACAATTATTTATCATATTTTCGTAGGCTCAAGATTAGGATATGTTTAATGTTGATTATTAAACCAATTACTACAATACAAAATAATATATAGAGTGAACAATGTCTTATTCCAGGCCTACAACTTATTCCAGGTCTTATTTTTACAACTTAAGATTCTGCCTGTGAGTCACTGATACATATATAAGGTACTTAAAATC
Source organism: Aphrophora alni (assembly GCA_963513935.1). Lineage (NCBI taxonomy): Eukaryota > Metazoa > Arthropoda > Insecta > Hemiptera > Aphrophoridae > Aphrophora > Aphrophora alni. The sequence continues at coordinate 104,009,142 of OY740768.1, read as the reverse complement.
TTTTATTACAGAAGTTCCAGTAATTTTGAAAACTCAATAAAAAGTTATTCTCTCGCAATTTATTCCGTTATCTGCCTGCCACAATAAAGACTGACGTTACGTTAACAATTCTACTCTAGAATATATATGTTTATATAATATGCTTGCATCTAAAAGAGTGAAAAGAAATAATGTAGCAATGTTCTAAAAATATTTTTTTAAATGGCTATTCTTTGTCAGATATAGAATGGTTCTTAAACATAAATTTGTACTTTTAAAATTGAATTTTTAATTTGAGTAATGATTTTAGAATGCCTTTTTATTTATATTTAAAACTAACTGCCTCATGAGTCGAGTGATTGGTTATGTGAGTACATAAGAGTATTTTTCCCCCTTTTTTGAGAGGAGAACACCTCACGGTCATCATCACCTTATAAAAAGGAAGAAAAGAGAATAAAATAAAGACCGCTACAGAATACTATAATAGCATCAGGGTTGCAAAAGAGTGAGGGTTGGTCAAGTGATACCTGATAGGATAGGTGGAAGAGAGAGATCTAACTCAAGACTACATGAAATATTATGTAAGTCTAGCCAGGCTCCTTCGGAACTGCCAAGTCTGTATTCACTAAAGTGAGCCCCTGAGGGGAGGCATGTGAGTAGCTGTCAGAGTTTATATTTCAAAATTTTAATAGTGTGTTGTAACAAATGTAAAGTTCTTATTTGATTTATTTTAAGAGTATTTCTAGACATATAAATTTATATATTGTTAAGCAATTTGTTTTTATTGCAATGACAAGTGATGAATACAATCATTAAATTTTATATTGTTGTTTGTTTTCTATTTTTCCTTTATCTTAATTTGTACTGCAGTTTGTTTTGTTTTAGTTTCATATTGTCTGAGTTTACTGTTTTGTTCATATTTAGTAATAAGATTTTATTTAGTAAAAAATTGTAAATTTTAGTTTTGTTATTAGAGCAAGGATATTGTATTTGTGTTTCTTCCAATTTAAAATTTTGTTTAACGTCCCACTGGAAGTATTTTTTGTAAGAAAAACTACAACTAGCTTAGCTTATAGCATTCCAAGTTTCTTTCATTTTCCTTTGATTTTACAGCCCAGGGTGAACCTTGTCCTCCGACATAGTTAGAATTATATTACCCAAATTATTTATTTTTATTTATATTCACCTTAGAAATATAATTTATTATTTTGTTCATATTATTTTTGTTCTACAGTGTATCCTGTTTGTGAAACAAAACTTTTTCTAAAATATGTAAAACATCAGAAGTGAGCAATAGGCACTCAAAACATTACATATCCTTCACTGTTATACTATCTCACACTTACAGCGAAGTTATTGAGATGAAAAAATAAAAAAATTTCTTATGTATATATATACACACACACTATTTCACAGATAACAGAAAGGATGAAAACCTGAATCTTGAACCAGTTATTTGCTAAAGCACTAAAGCATGATCCTACACATAGTCCCATCAGCTACAAGATAGGAACAAAAAAAATATAGCCCCCCCTTCTTAATACAGAAGGGAATAGAATTATGTTATAGAATGGTAAATACTATTCAACCTGTTATGATAAATTTTTACTGGATAATTCTTAATCAAAATTTTTGGGAAGATATTTTATTTTATTTTACTTTGGTTTTGGTTTTGTGTATTAATGTGTCAGAAAATTAATGTAATGTTTATTCAAAAAAATCATATTATTCACAGAAAAATACCATAAATTAACGAAATATGTACATAAAAAATTACCTGATACTCCAAATTTGCTTTGAATTTCAACAGTTGCTGAAGGTGCAATTGCAAATTTAAAAGGTGCCCCATTTTCTGGGCCATCATTGTCTTTAGCTACAAGAGTTGTAATAGATCCTGGTTCTTGGTTTTCACGCCAAACAACTGGTGCAGGCTGTAAAATAAATAATATTACATCATGTAGAACTAATACTTTAGTGTTATAAATTCATGCTAGTATGTGTTGAAAATACTGTTCCACTTACCATATCCAAAAATGGAGCATTGTCATTGATATCTATCAGAGTTATAACAACTTCTGTTGATCTAGGGAGAGTTGTGGGACCACCATCTTCATCATTAGCTGAGATGAGAACTTGCCAAATTTCAAAACCATTAGGAGGGTCTCGATCAAGTGGCTAAAAAAAACAATGTTACAATTATGGATATAATACATTTTTAAAAATTTCAAAGGATATTACAATATCCAAAATAATATTGTACTTACTTAATTAAACAAAATATTGTAACAAATTTCAACAGACTTTAGAACCAAACAGAAATTAGTTCTTTATCAATTTAAAAAATACTTTTGAAAGGAATAAAGAGCTTAGTAAAATTTAGGAGAATTTCATTTTGAACTATAATGGCATGATTGTAAAAAAAGTTTATTTTCAAATATATTCAAAACAAAATAAACAATACATATTTCACTATATTTATGGTTTTGTTTACAGTTTTCACCTCATTCTCTTTTTATTCGACAAAAATTTTAAATGAATCTCTCAATTTACACGAAATATTTTTTAAGAAAGAAACGTGTGCACCATAATCATGGGAGCTACAAAACAGAGCAGTTTCAAGATCAGGCACTTTTTATAGATTCCCACAATGTTGCCAGAGTGTTTCAAGTCCCGACGTGTGTTATGTTGCATAGTAAAACACTATGTCTGTTACCATTTCCACAGTTTTTTTATAATTCTTATTTGATTAGATAGTAGAACAGAAAAAATTCTATTACTGAAATTTTTCTATAAATCATGAAAGTGTATCAAGGAGTTATGAAGAGGGGAAATGTGCATAAAAGTTGTAAGCTCTGAATGATTGAATGAAATGAAATGAAATATAAATAGGCATAAATGAAGGAAGAATTGATGTTCATGAAGAGTTGCAATTTGGATAGGCAACTGGTATTAAAGCCATTAGTCAGTAAGAATATTCGTGAAAACACGCACGTCACTCACTATTAGTGAACAACATGAATTTTTCCCTCGGGTTTCACAATAAGTAATTTATGATTTATTTTTTGTTAAGCTTTAGTAAAAGAAAGTTGATCCCAGGTGGCTTCCAAGAATACTTGCAAAGAAAAACATATTATTTGTGGATTGGTTAAAAGACAGTGGACACACTTCTATGATGAAAGGATAAACAAATTTTTCGTAGTCTCAAACAAGTGCTTAAATCTTCATGGAGATTGTGTAAAAAAATAAAGAAATGTAGTAATTTGACATGTTTTCATTAATAAAGTTTTCTGTGATCTGGAATAAAATGGTTTTTGTTTTAATAAAATAACCCTTGTACCATATAATTTACAATTACAGTATATTTTGAAGCAAACAGAACCAAAAATATGAAGAAGAAAAATTCTGATTTCTTTCCTTTGGTCAAAATAAAATTATGTTTTTAAAATTACACTAATACTTGTAATTACCAATCACAATAACAAAGGCCCAAGTATTTGGAATACAATTTATAATTTTGCGTTTTGGGTTTTAATGGTCAATATATTTCCTAAAATGTGCAAATAATTCTTTTATTATTAGTCAACAAAATGTTATACTTTGTGATATTTCAAGCTGGAAATATTTTATGAACTTATTTCTTTTCTTTTTACGTAATACACTTTCCTTTATGTTCTAATAAATAATGGATAACATCAATTTAAACGTAAATAATCTTCCATTACTAAAGTATGTCATTATAATTTAAAATGTTACGACCATCACTTAATAAAACAGAATAGATCTAAAGTTTGAATTTGATGAAACATTATAGTGAGACATTATCATGTATAAAGTATATCATCCAGAATATTATATGGTATAAAATGGTGATGCACATAAGAGCAAACAAAAATAATAAGTGAACATAAATATTATTACCTTGATTAATGAGAGACAGCCATTATTGTCAATTGTAAGGAATCGGTGTTGGTCTTGTTTAGGCACGACATAGTAAACAATGTGTTGTGGCGCACTACGATCTGCAATATCAGGATCAAATGCTTCCAACTAGAACACAACATATTCATAAACATTTCCTGAATGTATATCAAAACTTCCAACAAAAGATGTTGTTTACAAGTATTTACATAAGTTCTGTAATGACTAATACATTGGGAAAAAATGTATGTTTTAAATGTATATTCTCTAGAAAGGTTTATATAGACAGTTCTAATTTAATTAGAAACAGTTAAAAATACCGGAAAATATACCTTTATTATAAATACACGTGGTTTCTAACATTTATTGGTTTTAAATATCTTAACATTGCATTAAAAATAAGATTAATAAAGTATAACTTAGTTGTGTTGAAATAGGCCAAATACTAAATGTAAAATTCAAAACTTTCAAATTTAAAGTACAAGATTTTATATATATATTATAAGAGACCAATATAATCAGGTTTTACACAAATTACACAAATTAAAGTTACAACTCTTACCTAGATATCACGTAATTTTCTGCTACATTAAGGCATTTGTCATGTTGGTGAAGAAGTTTTTAATATACTCGTCGTAGAACTCCATTGTCTACGACAAACTGTTTTCAAACTGCTGTGACCCTTACCATTTTTTTCATGTTAGGAAAAAGATGATATTCACTAGGAGCCAAAGTAGGGCTGTATGGAGGATGGTCAATCAACTCCCATTGAAAATGTCCAATAGGCCTCGTATGCATGTTTATCTTTGTAATGCAGATTAGCTTTGTTATACTAAAAACAAAACCATAACCAACATACCACACCGTTTGTTCTAAATGGCTCTTTAAAGTGTTAAAGTAAACTGCAGAGTTTATCATAGTGCTTCATTCTATAAAATCCATTAGGGGTACACCTTTTCTATCCCAAAAAAAAAAACAGTTTCCAAGTGATTTCTTATAGAAAATATTATCTGGCGCTTAAGAGGTTTTTGCAGCAAGCTAGTGTGGCCTCATTCTATCAAATGATTTTTTTGTCTCCATGTTAACATACAAGTATCATCTATCGTGGCACAAAAGGATAGTCAGGTTTTCTGGTCAATAGGGAGAAATTTTGGCATCTAGCACGTAAATAAATTGTAGTAGCTTAGTTTGATAGTTAACTTCTTACAAAACTGTTTACGATACGTGAAGAAAAATGTATGATAGTTCCGTAATTTTGAAATACCAGTTTTCCCAGATTTCAATTCACTCTTTCAACAAGTTCATCTTTCACAACATATGGTCATCCACTTCTTTCTTCATCATGGAAGTTAATCTGTACATCCTGGGATAAACAACACCATTTTCTGTTTATTCATAATGTTTTTCCATACACTTCAAAAAGTTCATGATGAATGTCTACTCCCATATAGTTCTTTGTCCACAGAAAATAAATAACAGCACATACTATGCCATCGGCAGAATTTTCAATAGTAATGGCAATTTTGAAAAACACTATTGGTGTGAGAACAGGCTGAATTACTCATGGTAAGCCAGGGTGCAAATATATCGTCAATACCCACACTCCTCCTAGGCCATAGAGAATTGGAACTTACTTTCCAAACAACCAATGTACCTATATGTTTTTATATACAGTTGTAGTAATTGGATTTTACTTGCATCATTTATTTTCTAACTTCTTTGTAAGGAAAGTATTTTCATGATCGGACAAATTGGATATATTTGACTGAATCAAAATGATTTGATGTGGAGCGTGTCCCATGAAATGGTTATATTGAGGAACAAATCATCTGAGAATTGTACAGGTGAAAAGTAACCATCACATGTTACCTTAGTAGCATATGCTCTGAATAATTTTAAAAGAAGCACAATTTTAATACAAAAAAAGCTCATAAAATTATTACATTTTAGTCAAAATTGTTTAAGAAATGTGATTAAAATTAAGAATTAATACACATTTTATGAAAATTTGTGTTAATGGTCTGTAATATGAGTGTACTTCATTTTGGAGCATTGCACACAATTTACAAAAGAGTTAACACATAAGATGTCACCGAGGTAGAACTGTGTTTTAAAAAGAACAGTGCCAGGAAATTATGTTTAGCATGGCTTTTGTTCTGAAGTGCAACTTCAAGGATGTTTAGCAAGATCCTTGGTAATATAAGTTATTTACAGAATACATTTATTAGCACAAAAATATACTGTGATGTACATCAATATTACTTCAAAATATTGCTTCATTTTTTCTCCATTCGATCAGACCGAGGTATTACTCGCTTCCCCCAGTTGGTTCAACACAATATTCAATATAATAAATTAATTAAAACTTAAAATTATTGGAATAAATTAAAACATTAAAACTATTAAAATATTTTCCCAATTTGTTAGGCTTGATTCTGTTTTATTTATTTTTTTTTATTCCGTTTGACAGATACTGGACTCATAAGACTGGGGATGTTTTTACATTACCATAAACATTATAAAAATTCAATTAGGTCCAATTAGATCAGAATTTTAAAATAGATTATTGAACATTACAATATAGTTTATAATAACAAATAAAGCACTCTATAAATTCTAGAAATAACATTACTAAATGATTTTTATTAATTTTATAGTATTTATGTCTTTTACTGCAAGTCGTATGTAACATTACATTTTTGTAGGTAAGTAATTGTTAGTCAAAATACACAATTTTAAAAAATTAAACATTATGACATTACACATGACAGTTAATACCAACCGTAATGATACATCCTGGCACTAGTTGCTCTTCCATTATAGTGATATTATTCTTGTAAGGCAGGAACTCTGGAGGGTTGTCATTCACATTTGCTATTTTAATTTCAACTCTACAATAATCTTCATAGGCACCATCAAAAGCTCGTACTTTAAGAGTATACTGAAAAAATAAAAATTTAAAAATCAGAATAACAATGTATTTGAGACACACTTATTATTACATTTATTATATCTATTGTTAAATTTTCTTGTATCTCTTGTACAAAGACAGAGGCTGCATGATGTTATATTTCTGTACAAGCTTGTCAATGACATGGTGGATTGCGTTGTTGCAAGTGCTGAGGACTTCAAACTGCCAAGCCAAAAATGTTAACATTATTTATTTACCAGAGTGCCACCAATTACAAGTAACATAGAGCCATCCCCAGTTTGCTGAGGTTTCCTTGAGGGTTGACTTCTTTGGAATGTCCAGGGCTTCAAACTTTTGGAGTAAAGTTATAAGTTTAAATGAAGTCTGGTTTAAGATGGGGTTTTGGGATTTGTTAAGAATCTATAATGTTGTTATTGTTGGATGTATATATGTTTATTTTGATTAATGTGTATATGTTTCTTTTCTTTTGTTACTTGTAGGATTTCTGTTGAATTTGTTAACATTCCTTAAAATATTATTATACACTGCAAACGAATATTGTAAGAATCATCATATGAATATTTTTTTAAACCAGTTTGTGTTGTTTTATTGAAATTTTACCTACTCCCATACCTAAAATAACTATATATATGAGATTATATTACAAATAAGATTATAATATTTAAGCTCAACTCCAAACTAACAACAGTGTTTAATAATTCTTTTATATTGATGTTGTTATCTGTTTTGATATGACATTAAGTGTTTGATTAAATATTGCACCTAGTAATTGAAATAAAATATATGATTGTAAGAATACTTTATAAACACCAATGTTATTACCTCTTAAGATAACTTCAAAACTTACAAGATATAAAATGATGTAATGTTTAATATATCAAATCTGAATTAGAGAAACATTAATCCCACTGTAAATAATATTATATAGACTTTAATAAATAAGTGTAGTAAATTGGAGACTACAAAATATACAATCAATATATATTATGTATATGATTAAATATTATTATTAATATGTTTTGTGTTATGTTCACAAAAGAAAAAAAGTTTAATAATCTCTTACCATTGTGCACAAAAACCAAAACAAAACAAAAATAAAAATTGGCCATTCATCGTTAATTTGATATAGATTTTAATTAATGTGTCTCTGATTCATCTTAAATTATTAATGTTGATGATATTAACTTCAATTTTGTATAAATTGTATGGAGATAAATTGATTTTTTTTCCTACTGGAAAATATGTCTTCATTTTATATTAAGAAATTAACCTAAAACTAACAACAATAAAATGCAATTCATATTTGTAATGTTTTAAATTAACGATGTACAAGACAATACAATATACTGTTTGGTATTGTAGGCTGAACATAAAATTATTGATTTACAAGGTACAAGGTGAAGTGGAACCGCAAGCAACTTGGCAACTTGGGGATTCACGTGTTGATACATGTAAATGAAGAAATAATGATGCATTCTGCTAACTCTGAAAGGATTGACTCGAGGAAGATTAATGGCTCCTCTCGTACACTTTTATACACATATATTTTGATAAACCTTTTTGTGAACATATATGTATTTAAGTCAAAGGAGAAAACCAATTAAAATTCTTCCAGTGGATTAAATTATATTAAAATTAAAACCTTTTGCATCGTTAATAGACCTAATATTTCTTTTAGTCGAATCATAGTCAAAATTATATTTCAAAGGAACAAAATACATAATGTTTACTTTAATAGTTTTGTTCTTTCATTTCATAAAAACTAAAATAAAAAAGACAGGGTCAATTTCAAGAACATAAATTTATCTTAAGTTAAACAAAAACTATTCACCAAAATAGTCTACAGTGGTTCAAAAATATGAGGTAACTGAATTTTTTTTTAAAATTTATCTAAAATCTATATCTTAAAACTAAGCTTAGATTATCTCATCGGTTCTATGAACATGATTATGTTCTATGAATACTATTGCTTTATCCATCCTAATTATTTAACAAATTTTGTATAAGTTTTATTTTAAAATGTTGAACTCTGATACAGAAAGAGTTACTTGTTTTTGTTATTCAAGTAATGACAACCCCTCAAAACAGGATTCCTCGAGAAGGTACCTAATTTTTCCTTTCAAGTTATATATATTATTTGTATTTTCAGTAAAAGAACTAAATTTATTTTATAAATAAAAGTTGTTAGGAAAGATGTATTGTTTTGTTTACTTTAATTTTGTAATTACAGTAAAAACTCTATAATCCGGATTAATGTGGCGCCGGCCGATCCGGATATAGAAAAATCCGGATCTCGGCGTGGCTATTTTTATATATTTAAAGTGGTTTTAAACGTGAACAAAACGTAGCAAATTTACGTTTTTAGTGCTAAAACGCGTTGCGCTTACGATAAATTGTAGCTTTACCACAGTATTCTAAAAATTAACTATGGTTTTTCAAATTACTGTAATATATAGACGTTACGTTTTAACTGTACTATTATGTAATTTGCCGTAGTTTGCCGGTTCGGTAACCGGTAACAAAAGTACCAAAAACAACAAAAGGTAGGTTAACTAAATAAATATTACAATAGCTATGTTTAAAATTCTATTTTTTAAGCTGAATGAGGCTCAGCATAAAGTACACAAACAACAATTAATTAGGTCTACAGTGTTAACTAAAAATATCAAACAAAAAATGAAGATTAGAAAATAAAACAGTACAGGATTGTACACGTGAAATTTTGATGAACGTACGATAAATGTTAGTTTTCATTACAGTACAGTAACTTGTACTCACGTCAGTTTTTATTTTAAAAAAAGATGTAATGGTAGCTTGCTTGGCTTGTTGAACACGCTTCTTAGATGTAATATCTCTCCATCTACGAAAAAGAAGGAGATCGGCCGGTGAGGATTCTTCTTGTTCTTCCAGTAGTCTATCAGCTGTTCAAGTGCTTGAAAAGCTTTGCAATGAGTCATGATTTGTTTTTGTTGTTCATCTTCGACAGGTGCTGACTCTGTGTTCACCAAGTCAATGATGTCACTGTCAGTAAACTCATCTTCCTTCATCCACTCATTCACACCATCACTGTTTATTTTGTCACAACCGGGAACATGTCTTAGAATCAGAACCGCATTACTGCCCAGTGCCCAGCTCAAAAACATCGTTCACTACTATTCGGCCCGAAAATATTATTTTTGAATAGAAAATTGTATTTTTATTATTTTTTTATACAATGGCATACGACGGCCGGATATCGGAGTTTCCGGATATCAGAGATCCGGATCAGAGAGTGTTTACTATATATATATTATATTATATATTATATATATAATATATATTATATATTATATTATATATATTATAATATATATTATATATATATATATATATATATATATATTAAAGAAGATAACTCAATAAGTTATAATTTGAAATATGTTCCTATTTTAAATTTTTAAATGATAAAAATTGAAATTTATGAAAGTGTGGATTACTTTCACTGTTACTGCATATAACCTGTACAATTGTTAAATGTAATGTGTATTAATCATATTAATGATAAAAAGTAACTCTGTTTTTTATGTGTTAAAGTAAGTGTTAATTTATAAAATACAACTATATTTTGAACTCTATCTTTTACATAAAACAAGTAAAATTTTTAAGAATCTTGTTTCGTCCTAATTGTACGTTTAAATAGTACAAAAGTCATAATAAACAATTCTATTTTTAGTACATTTTTATTTTAAAAAGTGATAAATTTAGCTAAGTATTTTATGATTTAAAATGAATAGTTTAAATTAACAATTTTAAAAAGATAAAAGAACTAATTAAAAAGATTTGAAATATGTATTGAATGAACTTGAATTGGAAATATGGATCAAATTCACTTTATAAAATAAATTTTGTAAGGAAGTAAACCCTGAAAGAAAGGAAAACTTGTTGTGTGAAGCATGTGAGCAAATATATACGGAAAACGGATATTCATTTGCCTCAAGGCTTATGTTGTTGATCGGCTCTTTCTTAAACAAAGTAAAATGCTGCCTCTACATTCACAAATACATTAATATAATAATAGAAGTTGGTTCTATTTTATATTCTCGCTTGAGTTTCATCCTGTGGTTATCTATAAACAGCGGAATGTTTAAAATTATCACATAAAAAAAATAATAAAATTTTTAAAAATATTGTCAAATAGCATAACTAATTAAAGTAAAGAAACAAAGAAAACAATTTATTTCTATTTTAATTATAATAATTTGTTTTCTTTAATTTCAATTTGGATTCACAATTTGTTAATGACAGTTAATGTAATTACATAGTAATTCTTTTAATTTTTGACAGTTCACCAACCAAATTATGTTGTCTGTTGAATATTTTATGTAAAACAATGTATGTTTTAATTCCATACAAATATGAACTTACGCTTGTAATATTTTCGTAATCTAATTGGCTGTTAACTCGTATTTTTCCAGTCTTTGGCTCAATTAAAAAGGCATTGTAAGTGTTACCTTCAACAATACTATATGTAACAGGTGAAGCTGAAACAAAAAGTTATAATTTATTACAACATAGTTACTCTGCTTTTTAAACATAAATTTCTTTTAAATACCAAATTATATATTAAAAAAATAATTTTCAAGTGGTAATTAAGATTACTGCACACTAGATTTCAGGATTACTCCTGTGAAAATAGAATAGGTTTATTATGGCCAATAACATGGTAAAGGTATATTACTGGCAATAACATTGCTGATAGGTTTTAAGCACTCAACTCGGTCAGAACTCTCTGGCTGAACTTCCTGTTAATTTCATTAGATTCTGATTAATCCCACTTATTTCTTTGCATTATGATATCTTCCCCAATTGGTATAAAATATTAGTATTACAAACATAAATGAAAACATTGAAAAACTTTCATACTCACAGATTCCCAAAAACAAAGAAAAATCAACCTAAACTATTACCAAAAATGTCAGTTCGACGACAGTTGTCCGTGAAAGAGTGAAACTTAATAAATGGACACTTTTGAGTTACATATTAAAACAGGACCTAAACTAGATTCTATTATACTATAAATGATTCCTCAACATAAATATATTTGATTAAAATCAAGCTTTTAATGACAATGGAAAGGTAATATTTTTTATTTTGTGATTTTGCACACTGGTTTGGATCATTAATTTCAAATTTCACTCAAATTTGAATGAAATGGATACATCCAATTTTGAGAAATGAAAATTTACATTTTAAAATAAAAGGAAATAAAAACCTAAAAGTGCAGTGTAAATATTGTTCTGTTTCTATTTCAATTATAAATAGTACACAATAGTTTTTCAAATCTTATGTTTACTTATTTCGATAAATATTTAAAACATTAGTTACTTTGTTGGTTTTATAAAGTTTTTTTTTTGTAACGACATTTTTAAGAATTCTAAAAATCAAAACAATGCATGTTTTTGGGGAAAAAAATCATTTATTTGAGATCATTTAGAATCGTTAATTTGAGATTCTTAAGTAAAAATTATAGAATTTTATCAAAGAATTGTTGCTTCCCTTTCATTATATTTTATTGCCCAATGACTAAACTTTACGCCTAATAGACTATTGAGGATTGTAACTATAAACTGAATAAAGAAGATACAAGGTTTACCCTTGAACATATGCCTTAGATCACACATTTAAGTGGTGCCTTCATTGTATCATAAGTGATAAGCAATATTACCTGTATCATTATCCAGTGCTTTAACTTCAGTAACTAAAGAGTTAATATTAGCGTCTTCAGGAATAGCTAAGGCTATATATACAGGCTGTGTAAAACGAGGAGGATGGTCATTCTTGTCTGCTATCTCTATTCTAAAGACTTGTTCACCTGGAAATACATATTAATATAATTATTGGGTATCAGTTTCTAAGACTAGTTACATATTGTAATTTTTAATGAAATTAAAATATGTCTTTCTATAAAGCAACAAAGTAAATTGGGCTGTATTAAAAAAAGGAAAAGAACAGAGAATTTGTACAACTGAGCCCAGTACGGGAAATGAAAGAGTTTGCAGTTAGGTTAAAATTGGAAATTCCCAACAGCAATGTAAAATGAATATTCTTCATGGGTCTGAAAAAAGTAAATTACCAGAAGAAAGTACAAATCTTTATAAGACATTGTTTAAACAAAATATTAAATATTTATTGACTATATCTGATAAGTAAAGGAAAACCACAAGTAAGTATAAGGAGGTACTAATAGTGATGAGATGAGACAGAAGTGGAAATGGATTGGTTATACACTTTGAAAAATATAACATTAAAAAAAATGTATTAAACTGGATTCCTGAAGGAAGGAAGTAGAAGAAAGAATAAGTTGATAAGGGTATTGAAAAGGTCAGTTAACAGAGAAGAAATGAGCCTGGGAAAATTTCAGAAGTTAATGTTTTGGTTTATGACAGTCACATGGTGGTAATGCCAACTATATAAATTTATATTAAACACCTGATAAATGTATACTAATTCTACCAGACACTCAGGTCATCCTCAATGGCCTTGAATCAATCCAGATCTCCTCGAGGCTTGTAAAGGATGTTTTTAAAGTCTTTTCACACTTGCTTGTTTTCACATGGTTCACCTTGGCTGAGTGCCAGGGCGCAGAGTTGTTGGGGGCAATGAGGATGCAAACAAACTGGGCAAAGAGGTATATCATTACCTTTAAGGGATCAACACCTCCCTGTACCATTAGCAGATCAACTGTTTATACAAATGGTCTAAATAAGTACAGTGTTGTCAATGGCAGAACTACTCTGGACAAACTTTAGCCAAAAGACTTGTTAGAGCTCCAAGTACTAGACTAATCAGCTGCCTTAACAAACTTGAGCTGAGGACATTTTAAACAAATAATTACACCTATTACTGGGCATAGCCACTTCAGAAAGCACCAGTTTAAATTGGATATTATTAAGGAAGATGTCCTAACAGGCTATGAAAACAGTCCAATGAGACTGCCAAAAACATCCTTCTGGACTGTGAGTTATTGGAGGCTAAGAGAAGATACCTCTTTGGAGCCTCAATCAGGAGATGTTGCTGATTCCTGATATTGGACAAAAGCTGGTGAGCTTCGTTGAAGGCTGAACTGTGCTGTTAGGTTTACAGAGAAGTACAATAAGCCATGGATAAATGTCAAGCCCAACTCTCCCAATATAATATAATCTATATTAAACACTTGTATGTTGCATTATATGTCTTGAAATTGATCAATGTAAAGTTGAATTAAAGAAATCATATACAGATGCAAATTAAATGCTCCCTCACACCTTACATACTAAATTTGTATAAAATAGATTATAATCAAGACCACTAGTATTTAGTATTTACTATTTAATTTGTTCTAATTTAGTTATAAGTTTTATCACAACTAAAATCGCAGTGTTATTGGATGTAGAATGTAAAATCTCACAAAATGTGCTATAGCAGATCAGTAGTTTCCAAAAAAATAAATAATAGATGAATGGACAGTTGTAGAGTGTTCTTTTTTAACCTATGTGTGATATACAGTCATATTGAATGAGTCTCCTCTTTCATTGGAAATGAGGAAACAAGACAGATATTAAAATTATTTATTTTCATCAAACTTTCAAAAATATTGATAACAAAGGTGTTATGATTTGCTTGAAATAAATCTCATTAATGCATTTCAAATGCGTTGAATTCATCATGTTTAATGCACATGTTATGTTGGTATAGCAATGACAGAGAACTCCTGATTTGAAGCATGGCATGAAAGTGTAAAATTGTGCAGCATTGAATATGTTAAAATTTTAATGAAGCACTTCCAGATAGTTTAAATGTATATTATAGATGAGTACATAGTTAATTTACAAGTTAGAAGTAAAATTTTGTATTGATTAATATGTTGCTTCTTTATTACTAATAAAACAGATTTAATTTTTTTTTTTTTTTAATTAATATATTTTTATCTTTAATTTTAATGAAATTTTTGTTTTACGCTAACTTCAGCACCTAAATCAAAAAAGTTGTGGCATCTGTTTATCCATCAGTATTACAATGGTTAATGTTTTTCAGAAACAACAAAATAAAATTTAATACGCATTCCTCTGGGCAATTGCTCAAACAAGTTTCTTTACTATACAAAATGTATTCATCCATTTATAAATGGAATCAGGTTCATTTTTTGTCAAGGGTCATAAAATAAGGTTAAATAGGCTGAAACCAAAAAAATCACAATATAATAATTTAGAAAAATTAATTATACATATCATACTACACATATAGTGTACATATATATATATATATATATATATATATATATATATATATATATATATACAATAATTCATTATCCGCTCTGAAAAATAAAAATAGTGATTGAACATTGTAATTATTTTGTTTCGCAATAGATTGAAATGGAATGGTAGATGATCCTCATCACTTCTTAAACACTAAACTCGAATTTGCTGCAGCAAGTGAGCAAAAGAACTTTCAACAAAATTAGTACAGCCTTATATATCTCATACTAATAATAAAATATTATGAATATTATTCAGTAGATTTTTCTAGACACAGAAAAATATAAAACACATTAATTAAATTGCTTACCTTGATTATGGCGTGTACTATTGGCATACAATGAAGAAGGAGAGTTATCAGTAGCTTTAACCTTGACGTTGTAAAAATCCTGTTTCTCCCTATCAAATGTAACCAAGGTCGTAATATTCCCTGTATATGGATCTATTGCAAAATAATCCTGGTTATCAGCCAACTCATAAGTTACCTAAAAATGACATAATACATCAGAACATTAACCCCAGATATGATAGCACAGAGCATATCATTAATATATCTTTCAATAAACTGTAAGGGGGGGGGGGGAGAGAAAAAAAACTGCACCAATTTTCTCACTCACCCACCCCTAAAACCAAATAACACTAAACTGATATGACAGAAACAGAAAGTGTAAGGTAAGTGCTTTCTATAATCCGGCTATAAATGGCCAAGCTAGACTATTTGTACAAACTATAAAGAAATGTTTAGTCTAGAGATCAAACTATATTGATTATTAATACAGTTGAGAAACATGCAAATCTCTACAGGTTCTTGTGATTACGTACTTATATTTTAACTTTTTGTTCAAACAAGATTGCACATAATGGTAAATGTTACACTTTGAATTTGGTATATTCTAATAATAAAATGAAGTGGTTCCTCGGAAAAGTACTTTCGAGGGAAGTGAAATTGCACTATAACCAAGAAATAGAAATGAAGTCATTTGGAGACATAATGTTAATCAAATTTTACCTTCCAAATTTGTGACAGAGGATTGATATGTATTTACACAATCAGCTGTTTAATATTGCATATGTTTACTTAATCAAATGCGTGTCAACAACAAAGTCACCATTCTCCATGATACATGAAATGTGTTTGATTAAATATACGTAATTTTTGTGAGATTTTGTGTTCGAGTTTTATTCTATCTAATATTATCTCACAAGTCAAGCTCAATATTTATTTACGAGTAGTTATTGTTTTGTTAGACATAATATTAAACTCTAAAATTAAGCTAATAATTTATTAGTTATATATCATCTATTAAATGTATTAATTAAAGACATTAATATCAAGAACATAATATAATTAAAATTATTCATCATCAAAAATGTCCATCGGTAGTTGTTAATCAAAAAGTAAAATGAACCATAGATGCTGTCTTTGAAAATATATTTATATATATAGTCTAAACTTGCTTCTATTATGTCATAAATATGTAAATCATATGATTATCATATTCCCTCTGTAAATTGTATTTATCTGATTAATTGTGGTCAAGGTTCTTTTTGTTTTTACCAATTATTCCTGAACTGTAACAATTTTTTTTTTTTTTTACTTTCCATTTTTCTTTGTTTGGATCACATTAATTTTCATATTTCACTAAAATTTTAATGAAATCAATAGTCATTTTTGAAAAAAATATGTCAATTATATCTTCATGGGTAATTTTTTTATTAGAACGAATTTTGAGAAAATCACAATTTTTGTCTATGAGAACTATTTTCAAATTTTGAGTTATCGAAGAAAAAAAAAAGAAAAAAGTACCAAGATATGCCCAAAAATCATATTTGATTACAATTGGACAATGCATTTAGTCCGTTAGAGCACTGCAGAGCGGATAAACGAAAAGACAAGACATCATTCCAAAATTACTTTTTTAAAATCAATGGACCTCAAAAATTGATATAGCAAAAAAACTAGACGTCAATTTTTTGACCCATAATATAACTTTCCTTTCTCTAATACTGTATGCAAGAAAGTAAAAGTGACACCATAACACTCGAAAATGTATTTTAGTACAAACATTTTTATTCATCCTGAATACACACACACATATAATACATAATTTAAATTTCAAAGGTCATGAGATTCTAAGTTTTTTTTTTTTTTTTTTTTAACAAAATCTCAGGCCTCTAATGTTTCTTGTTCATATCCTTATGAACATATCACATAATTTTTTTAGTTTTCATATTTTTGGTATTGAAAAAAAAAAAAAATATATATATATATATATATATATATATATATATATATATATATATATAATTATATTGGAACTCCTTACAACCTTGAAGATATTTTAGGATATTTTGGAATTGTTATTAGCATAGTCATTTTTTTTTTAATACGTAATTTAGGTTAAGATTGTAAAGAAAAAATACTCTTGTGTAAAATGATAAACATGTCAGAATTATTAGAGATAAATATGTTCTAAAGAGTTTCATATAAAACATATATCTGAAATTTATTGTATCAATTTTATAACATATGTCTGTAATACAACCAAAAAAAGCTTTATCGCTAAGCTTCAATGTAATATTACATAGACAGTTAACAACTGTACAATTAATTGCAGGTTAAATTTCTCACCACTGTAGATTCAACCTAACTATTATGCAAACACATAACCAATAACACTTTAACTAAATGAAGATTGAGCTATACAGGACTGCTATAGTCGTAACTACAATTTACCTGATTGTGTGCTGACGTACTATCGGCATCTATGGCTCGGACTTGCATTACTGGAGTGCCAGGGGGCTCGTTTTCAAGTACACTTCCAGAAACCACTTCAGTAAATGATGGAATGTTATCGTTAACATCTTCTAACTGAATGTTAATTGATGTTTCTGCAGCCAAATTGTGTTTGTTCTTGAAAATGAAAACAAATAAAATTAACAATTTGTTAAAAAAGAGTTATTGAAAAATGATAGTGCAATTGACTATAACAAGATTTGTATAATATATAAATATAAATATATAACAACATAGAAAATAAAAAGTTGTATTTACAAGAATATAAATTCTTTATCATATAGGACTTTGCAGTTTAACTCAAGGCATGGTTTTGTGACCTTCAGAGCAAAATATAGTAATCTTTTTCAAAATCATGTGTATATACAGAAAGTGATAAACTTTTGGAATGACTTAACTATAAGACTATTATTATTTAAAACCTGATATTTTGAGTAGGCATTAGTAAAACTTAACTGTACATTTTGATCAGGCCACAGTTTTTCGTGGGAAATTTGAATTCACGATCTTGGATTGAACTTTAATTTTTTAAATACCAAAGTGTCATGTGACATGTATTTCTTTACTAAATTATACTTTTGACACCATGGTGTAATAAAATTTAAATATATTTTACAGTTTTCATAATTTATAAAAATGGCATTTTGCAAGTCAAATTGAGAAAAAATATAATAGTATTTAGATTGTAAGACAAATTATTGTTTATGACATTTAAATTGGCCTTGTGGACAAGGCTTCATAATTACTTTACAATTTTAAAAGTGATTGTAAAACTAAAGGCTAAACTATCTCTTATTAGTTCCAAAATATTTAATATTTGATAACATTAAATTTATTATCAAGTCGCATTATTTAGCATTTCAGATTAAGTCATGAAAATACATGATAAGTAAAAAATTAGAACAATGTAAATATTATATAAATAACCATTTTCCCTGCAATTTAACTGATACAGTAATACTTTTTCCTGTTTGATCATACGAAATTAAGAAAATGGTAAGAGATATTTAAATTCAGATGATTTTTTTAATAATTGAAAAATGAGACTAGAGAAACATTGTCACATGACATCCTTACTATTAAAAATTAACGGTTAATCCAACATGGTTGATGGTTCAAAATGGCCGATGAAAACAGTGACACTATTTTAAAGAAATATTTATCCAATCAGCACCAAAACAGGTACAACAACTATCCTACTCATACCGTTGAATGAGTTTTGCAAAATAATTAATAGAAATTCAAACAAAATGCAGAGTAAAATTTAGGAAAAATTCAGTTATAATTTTTTGTAAAATAATATATTTTGTTAAGCTATAAACACAAAAGATAGGACATCATACTTTCACTTTAAAAAGTTCAAAATTATATCAAAGAACATCATGTTAAAAATTCTAAAGGAATTCTAGTCCCACCTTTCCTGTGTGCACATTTACCTTTTATTTAAATATGCACAAAAAAACTTCAATGTGTTTGAAACAAAATACACAAAACTATTGGAATGTTAAGAATATCGGCAAAAGTTACAGAAATGCACACACCTAAAATAGCCTTCATTTCTTGTATAAACTAGGCTAATTAAAAGCAGAGAGTTCTATGAGAGTAGTTCTATATTTCATTATAATTAGTGAAGATGAATTAACCAATTAACAAAATAAGAGCAGCGGAATAGCTCATACACTATATGACAGGCAAGAAGTCTTGTCTTGAACCAATTAAACTAATTATAGTGATAATTTGATGGAAAATGTTGAACCGTTTCAGACAGAAAATTATAGTTAACTATAATGAAGAAGACAATTAATTATTTTTCATTTTATATACAGTTTATTATAGCAGAATTGCAAATTAATTAGTATTTATTTTTAGATTACTACTGTAATAACAATTATTCAAAAGTAGAAGATTACACGATAATTATTTTGTTTAATTAACAAATTTCTATTTCTGCAAATTTCAAATAGGTTTATAGAAATTTTGGGTATTGTATATTCTCTCGCCAACATCCGAGACCAAGAAAATTTATAGATCCTAACCGTTGCAATAATTTGGCAGCATTTTGTTTCACAAAATGTATAAATAGTAAACATTCTGGTTAACAAAAAAATTTTTCACTAAATTTCAAAATGATGGCAGATTTTCAAATTTCATAAAACAGAATCTTGAGATTAAGTTTTTATTCAAATATAGTATAATGTACAACAATATTCATTCTATGCAATGTTAACATTTGTGACCAATGATATCCAAACATATTTCATATATGCAGATTTAATTTTTTTTTTTTAATAATTTATAAGAATAATGTTTTACCTGTAGAACCTATAACATTCTTCATGTTTTAAAATCTAATGAATACACAGCACTACATGGAAAAAAAATATATTTATCTTTACCTGAATCCGAACAGTTAGTGTATATTCAGAAATAGATTCGTAATCCATATGTCTGGCCAATCGAATGTGTGCAGTTGTTCCTTCAGATTCAAGCCGGAATGTGTTCATCTTATTAGTTTGTTCAGTTCTGCCAGCCACAAGCTCAAAAACTGGTGCTTTTTCATCTGTGTTTGAACTTTAAAAATAAAATAATGGAATGAAAATTTATTCAAATTTTAACTATAATAATATATAAGAAATTGCTGTTAATAAATAGAATAGACTAATTGTGTTATTGTGTTTTTTTCCATCCTTATCTCAGCTACTTAACAGAGTGGAAGTGCTCCAGTGTAATAAAAAATATTAGTCGTTATTTTTATGACCCAGCCATATATCATATAAATACTAAAATGGGAAAGTTATTTGTAAATCTTGTTGCTAAATATTATTATATAACTCGTATAACACCAATATTTAGTTATATTATATTAATTATTCATGCATTTTAACTGTACCTTACTTTTTCTTTCGACAATATCCCACATCCCACACATTTTAAAATATATGAGTCATTGCCACTGGTTAATTGTTTTCAATTTTTACTTTATTTCTGAAGATATTAAAAGCAATGTTCGTAAAATGATATCCTTTATCATATTTCTGCCACTCCAATAAAGCTTTTTCTTTTAATTAAGTTCAGGAATTAAATAGAGCTTACAAACATAAACAACAAGCATTATGTATAATGTAGTTTAAAAGAACTTCAAAGTAATTTATCAAAGTAGCCTAAATGAAGATTCATTTTAATGTTTACTAAATATTGAGAAAGTTAATGCAATTATGGTAAACTATTTGTTATACTTACACTGCTGTAAGAGTAGCAATATTATATGTATAGTCTGTCAAGTTTTCAAGAAGGATAATTGGTGAAGCAGGAATAGAAGTAAAACTTGGTGCTTTCTTATGAGATTCTACTACTACGATTTCTAAGTCTATTGAAGAAGAGTTTGGTATATCTCCTTGATCAGTTGCAGTCGCTCTCAGTCTGAATTTGTAATTTGGGTCACGCTGCAAACACATGTAAATATATTAAATTAAATGAAGATATCATAGCACTAAAATAACAATATTGCAAACAATTTTTTGACTCTACCCTGTTGGGGGAAGTGGAATTAAGATTTTAATTTAGTTTGTTTGAAAATGAATAAATTTTTTTCAGTAGGCTTTGTGATACATAATTAAATTAATATTTACCGAAAAAAAACTTTCTTTAACTGAATTTCTTTAGCTTCTAAGTGGAGTATAATTGCCTCCATAAATCGTTTCCATCCATATCTATCCTTTTCCTGAATCCTTGCTTGTGCCCATGTCATACTTAACTTTTTCCAGTGTCTTCTCCACTGGCCTTCGGCAGATCTTCCTCTTCTTCTGATCCTCTGTAGATTCCACTCTAAAGTTTGTTTTGCAATACTGTCTTAACTCTTGCCTAAGGTATAACCAAACCAGCACAATTTCTAATTATTTAATACCCAATAGATTTTTCATCTTCGACCTCTCAAAGATCTACATTGGTTACAACTTCCACAATATTAGCCTACATAGGCATTTTCTTAACTATCAATTTTTAATTCCTATGTTGAATGATACTGTTAAACGGCTGTGAGACATCGATGAAAGCAACTAATACTATCACTCGTAAACTCCTTTTGCTAATAAATTGCCTTTGTACTAAAACATAACAGTGATTTAAATCAGTTGATCAGCCTCACTTATTAACTTACTATAAATTTGGATGTAGCATACAGATCTGCATAATAATTAATTTAAATCAACTATTGTATAACTGAGATGGCAACTTGGAAGTTGAAACACATCTGATAATTAAAGAGGTTTTTTTTTTTTTTTAAATCATCCTCAACTGAAATTATTTGAGGAAATAATGGACAACATTCTAGAGCATGTGTTAATTAAAGTTTTAAAAGATCAAATACAGGTGAATGTAAAATAACTCAACCATAATATGAAGCATACTGATAAAGCATTTTACCTAACTCTATAAGCCATAGTCATTACTTAAAAAAAAAAAGTTTTTTAAAGATCTGTGGTGATGAAATGAAGCAAAGCATATTTATAAAGCTTAATTCTATATGTGTAGTTGAAAACCTTGGTTTTAACTTCTTAAGTTTGAAGTTGAACATTATTTTTTTAAAGGTGCATAGTACGAGCATGAAAATAATTCATATAGCTATTTGCAGTATTAATAACATCTTATCAAAATGTAAGAATTAACTACTGTAACATAGAAATTTCCCTATCATTTGAAGAAAACACATTTTAAATTGTCAATATTACCTAAGGATATTTATATACGAATATGAGAGAAAAGACCATTTTTAATTTAAGTAATAATGTTTCTCAATAATGTTTCTAAAATTAAATGTAAGGTCGCCAGTAAGATCTTAAGTCCTTGCACACTATATTCTAGGTAGGTACTGTAAGATGAAGTGCCACAAAAATGACATCAATACAATGTTGAAAGTTACATTCTAGTGGGCTTACGTTAAATAAGATGAAATTGAAAGACATTAAACATTAGTTTGCTAATTTAACTTGAAGTGTAAAACAAAATAGAAATATTTTGCACTTTCATGGTTTGAGTACTACATGAGTACCGTAGATTCATGAAAGCTGATAACTTTTATTAAGTAAATAGCACTCAATAAGACCTTCAAGCCACAAGCAGTTCTGAATATAGAATTAATGTTTTTAGTTTTGCTAGCTGATAATTATTAATCTTCACTCTCTTTACTGACAGGTTTGTTTATGTTTCAATTAAGTCATGACATGTATATTGTGGTGTATTTTTATTTATAAATAAAAGAAGTCCAAATTAAAAACAAAATATAAATTTATGTTTGAAATAGTTGCAAATCATCAAACATTCTTAATAGTAAATATATAAAAAAATTGATACTGATTTTTTGAGATAAGTTTATACTCAATCCATCTCAGTGACTTATTTATAACGTTGTGTTGTGTGTTTCAGAATCTATTCTATTTTTAAGTGGTTTTTTATTTTATATATGATATAAATCCCTAGCATAACACTCCTTTGTAGAAATTGCCCTGCTAGATGAGTCAGGGATATATTAACAACATATACAACTTACGTCAATAGGTTTATCCAGGAATATGACTCCTGTATTTCTATCAATATGAAAGTATTGTGAATCCTGTGATCCTTTAGAAGTAAGATCATAAAGTACTATGCTGTTATTTCCATCATCAATATCCGTGGCAGAAATCCTCATGACTTCTCTACCAGGAGACAAATCTTGTGGAACGGATTCTTGATAATTCTGTACAAAATACATTCCATAATTAACAAAACACAAAATTAATATCAGACATTCTACTGAAATACAAAGAGCAATAGGTTATGTAATCATAAATTAATAGGATTCCTATAACAGGAAAATGTAGTTATTTGCATATTCGATTGAAATTTAACTGAGGTAAATAGGATTGTTGAATGTTTTGCATTCCTAGTCTCGTAAATTTACAATTAAATGTACCTACAAACTGCAATTTGTTTCACTATTTTGTGCAATGTTTTAGGACAGTGATGTTATCAAACTTTAAATAAAAACTGAAACAACATATAACAACTGAATGATAAATGTATCACTTTAAAACACTAAAATAATTCATATCAATACAAAAAATTGTGTGAGTAGTAAATGACTTTCCAATTAATTAATTAATTGAATTTCCTGTTAGATAGTTAACTTGTCTGTATAATGTGTGGTTAGCACGCCAGTTCCTGTTCACAAGAATTCCCAATAACAATCAACAGCTCCACACTTAAAAAAGATAAAACTACTATCAAAATTGGTCATTAAAAAAAGTTCACAATTTTGAATTTAATTGATGTTTTTTTGTATATGCAAACTAGGTTTATAAAAACTGATGGAATTTCTATATACAGTAATGAATTATGAACAACATCAAACAAAGGATTCCGAAATAAATAAATATGAGTTTCATCAAAGTCAAACCATTATTTAAAATGTTCATAAAAATAGAATCAACCATCTTAATATTCATTACCCATCATTTAATGATTTCGACTTACATCTAATCATTCATTGGGACGTCTACTCTAAAATAAACTGCAAACATTTTGAGTCATTTGGATTATCCTTTTTGAGATGATCATGATAATCACATTTCACCCTAATAATATTTTCATTACCAACCTTTGTACATATATGTCCAAAATCTACTATATAAAGACATCCATTAAAAATTGGTAATAAATGGAACTCCCGATTGCGAGATAATTGGAACAAAAATTCTACAAATAGAAGAATGGACAAACATGCTTCAAAATATGTTCAATATATGTATGTAAGAATGGTCCGAATATATTATTAAATAGAAAAGATATAGAAAAATATAAAAACACAAAATTATTTTACTTCATAATTTGAAAATACTGTATATTTTTAGACATTCACTTTAAAACATTATTACGCTAGTAATGAATTTAATTTGAAGACATTAACATTCTTGTTATTATGTGTTTTTTTTCAAACGGAGTTATAAATAATAAGGTTTTAATAGTTTTTTATTTCCAAGTAAACACAAATACATGCATAAATTCATATCTAATCACCTAGTTACCTTTTACTTGTCTAAAAACTCTTTATTTATACTGTAGTGTCACTTTTAAAACAAAGATAAAACAATGAACATGATAAGTAATTTATGAAGTATCTTTGAATGTTTTAGTTTATGGGCAAAAACAAAATTGAATAGGCCTTAACATTTGAAAAAGATATCATATACAAGGTATATAGTATATTATATAATAATATAGTAGATCAATAGGCAATAAAAATTTAGATTGCTACATTTTGTAAGCAAGGGAAAATCTCGCCCTTTGCATAAATGAGTTCCCTGGTATGTTAATTATTTTGTACTAAGTAACTAAATAAATAAACTACATCAAAGATATCTAACAAAACAAATTATTCACAGTTGATAAAATCAACAAATTGCTAATAACTTTTAAATTAAATACAAACAACCAAAATATACTGGTTCTATTAAAAATTAAACTGAAAATAATAACAGTCAACTATTAATGTAAATAAATCCATGAAGACACAAAACTTCTATAATTGATGAGCAAAACACACTTTATCATGCTTCCTAAATTTTTTACCTTCCATACATATCCACGAAAGACCTGAATAAAAAATAGATGTTAAAGATTTGTTTCTATTGTTTATTCAAAGAAATGCATTCTTTTAAGAGGAAAAATACAAATGGTCAATTTTATTTAGATGTTTACTGTTATTTAATGATTCAGTTAAATATTAAAGATGTTTCTTCCATTAATAAGTTACTTTATACGAAATAACTCTATGTTTTTGAATAATATAAGTTATTCATTTTATATATTGAAACAAAGAGTTTATGTTATTGACAATTCAGCAAGTTTTAAACAACTATTTTCTTAAGTGAATCAATAATTGATTCTATTCAAATATAACTGGAAACAATGTCAACTATACAGAAGACAAAGACCAAAGGTTTGTCTGTGATCCACTGAAGCATTTAGGCTAAGAACTTTAGCAATATACCAGAGTTAATGAAATTTCAACTTTTCTTATAAATTGTTGCATCTTATACAAACTTAATAGTAAACTAGTTAGGGTTTCAAGTTTTAAAAATGACACCCCTTTTTAAGAATATCAGAGAAATATTTTTGATATTATTTTCTTGCATGGAAAGAAAATAGTTTTTAATGAAGCCAAAACTAAATAGTTGGTGGTTGGCCTCCCTTCCAATTTTAAGGGAAACATTTTAATTTTAACATTAAGTATCACATTCAGATTTCTAGCTATACCAAAAATATGTTATAAAAGTGGTAAATCTTTTCATATTGTAGGTTTCAATATTTTTTTGGATCACGATCAAAATGTTTACATTAGAACTATTCAATTTAACAATTCATTCTTGGCTGTTGAAAATATTGTACAGTATGAAATAAAAGACTTAAAATTCTGTTCAGTATATGATAAGTAAGACAACTATCCAAAAAATCGGAACTGAGGAAAATTATTAAAAAATTTAATAGATTTATTACAAAATGCATAAAAATTATTGATTGTAATAATTATTGTTCAATAATTACTATATTTTCCTACACCAGTATTGCAGGACAAAAGAATTCTATAAAATATATATGGTTGAAGGGACAGTATATGGTTAACACCTTGCTCAATGTTTATCACTCTCTCATAAGATAAAATGCGTGATTAGTAACTTTGGTTTTAATATAACCTAAGCTATATTAGTAATATTTTTATAATCAAATAGTAGGACTTTTTAGTATGATTTTTAAGATACCAGTTTAAGATATTAAATTCATTAATTAGAAAAATGAACAAAACTGTTTCCAAAACTGATCAAAGGTCAGGATTTACATACCACTTTATCAAAGACTGGGACATTATCATTGATATCTTCAATGGTAACTTTAATGGTGCAAACAGCATCTAACTGAGGTCTTCCATTGTCAGTTGCTCGAACAGTTAAGTACACTTCTTTTTCTCTGCTTGGTTCATCTCGATCAAACATCTAAACAAGCAAACATGTTGTGTTAATTAAAATCTTAATTTATACATGTATTAAACTAAAGGAAGCTGAAAAATAGACACATAGTACTTGACAAAGGAAAATTATTAGTATGTAAATTTTTTATACCTCTATGATGTGGTAGACTTGTGAAGGGGTTAGGAGCCTTCTGTTGTAGGACCTTATAAAAGGTAAATTTAATCCTCAAAATATGACTAATTTTCCAATTTTCAACAATTTAGAGAAGCATAAAAACTTCTTTTCCATATCGACAAACAAGTAATTATTACAGCAGTCTTATAAAAAATATTCATGACACTAAAATTAATAAATTAAAAAGTATGTATATTTTAATTTAGGAAAAATAGACTGCCACTCTTCTATATTACAGGTGTATTTAGAGTGTTTTCTTTTTATTGTTTTTTGAAGTCGAAAACCTCTCAGTCATAATCCCTATATAAAAAAAGAAGAAAATACCATAAAATTAAGACTCCTAGCCCTTGAATATCCTAATAGTAATAGGGTCAGAAAAAAAGAGTTGGTCAAGAGAGACCTGACAGGAAAGATGAAAGATAGGACCTAACCCATGACATGGAGAAAAAAAAAAAAAAAAAAAAAAAAAAAAAAAAAAAAAAAAAAAAAAAAAAGATGTAGATCCAGCTAGGTCCCTCAGGATTACTAAGTGGGCTGCTCCTGAATGTTGTATTTAAAGTTCATGGATGTTAGGTTTAACATTGTATTTGTTTTAAAAAAAACATTCAAATTTTAAAGAAAACTCCTTTCTTTATATTTCAAATCTGACACAATAAACGATTCCTGAAACTTTGTGGTTATACATTACTGTAGTTCATTTTTTTTCAGTTACTCAGCCCAAGCAGGAATTGTACTTGTTCAATTTTAAATGTAGGGTCCACTCATATCAATCTATGAGCCCTGACTCCTGAAGATACTTAAAATTTTCTTCTTTGGAAATTAACTGCTTTCATTACACTCATACAAAATTAGTTAGGAATTTACCATTTGTTCACACTTTAATATGTAAAACATGAACATACAAGATGAACCAAATTTCTACCAGACAAACACTGCAAATGAGACTTCAACCGAATTGCACCCTCAGAAAATCCTAAAGAACACTGCCCTTTGGAACCTAGCTGCCCAAATGTATAAGAGGCATTTTGTGGTTGGTGCCACTTGATGTCAGAAACATCCACAAGAAATAAGTAAATTTCTGTTTAGCTATTTTAAAGTACTGTTGTAACCTTAGTTAATTTTAACCACTGATAAAATTTTAATTTAAAAATGCAAGAAAGACAAGAGATAGAACTTACATGTCTAGTCGTGATGACTCCTGTCGCAGAGTTGATGCTGAACTTGAGCCGTTCTCCAGGTGCAGATACAAAAGCGTAAGTTACTTTACCTCCATTTTCTGGAGGATCTCGATCTGTTGCTGTCACCTGTAAATATTTATAGTTTCTGTTAATAAATTTATGATATAACAGATTTAAAAAACTAACATTTGACAACAAATTCATTATTATATAAAACTGGACAACCGGTTTAGTTCAAAAACTCAGGAAATCTGAACTTACAAGTAATAGTTATACTTTGACATATTTTTAAATACATTTTAAGGATCTGCAGAATTTATTTTAACTTAGTTTAATGTTAATTCAAGGTGTTTGGGAATTTGTTTGATATTTATATAGTGAATATATAAAAAGATTACCACTATTGGAATTCCATTATCTTTAACACAAAATTAGTTCCAATAAGTTCTAAAAACAAATCTGCTTTTTAGTGGGAACATATCTACATATCATTATCTTGAAATTAGATGGGAATTAAAACTATACTTTCATTTATATATTTTTTTTTAATTTCCCAAAGAGGTCCACCAGTACCCCTGCTTGACTAGAGTATTCCAAACCTCTCTGTTTATCCTCACTTTTTTAATGTCCTGACTTAACTGATAGAAAATATGTCAACCCTACTACTAACTTCTGTAGAAAGACTTAGACAAAAAGGGAAGTCTGTCTAAAATGTTTCTCATTTTGTGTGTAAAATGTAAGTGTCTTTTCAAGTAGGCTATTACCAAACAGCTGTTCGAGGATCTTAGTAAATTGTTAATTGTTAGTTAACACAAGTGTTTCTAGTAATCTTTTCAATGTACGCTTCTAAACATTTTAATAATACAAGTTTTGCTAAATAAAGCCTAATCTCCTTTTGAAAAGGTGTTTTATTCATTACACAGTTACTTAACCAGTTTCGATATACAATAAAGGGAAACAAATAAAATAGCTTCTAAATACAGACAAATAAATGAAATTATATACCTGAAAGACATAAGTTCCAGTTGGATCTTCTTCCTTAACTGATGGTGCATATTTCGAACAATTTGTAAATACAGGTTTGTGGTTGTCGTAAACTGTGAGTCGTGCAGGGCTTGAGCTTCCAATACCAAACTGAAAAAGAACAATTTTGATAATAAATTAAAAGTAGTAAAATTATATAAATATAATCATTTTTAAAAACATATTTTTCCAGGATTAATAATATAAATTGATATGATATTATTTTGCACTGTATTAATTATTAAGATTAACTTATCTAACAGCAGTGAAGATCCGACAAAACTCAATCATGGAATCCTTAAACCAAAAATTGTCTCTAAAATACAAGTTTAGTATTCTATGCATTTTAACTAAAAACCTGAAGAAACATGGTTTTCTTAATTTAAAACACAACTAAACAAATCTAACTTATGTAGGTTTCAAAAAATTAGTTCTGTAGCTTATAAATAAACATTACTTATTTGAAAAGATTCATTAAATTGATGTAGATTTTCAGATCCAGACAGTGTAAATTGTGGGTTGTAAATAAATTATGTTTAAGCATTTCTCCTTAAAATGGAAGAGAGAGAGACAGTTCTAACTTCAAATATTAAACAAAAGCTATTCAATTAATCAATTATCCTGAAACAGTTTCTTACTAATCTACAGAAGACTAGTAGTCTAGGCCTTTACCCTATACACCATAAACTACATTATTTACCACTGCCACATTAACTACACAAAACACTTTTGATTCTAACAAATTATAATAAAATACTTATACTTTAATTCTGCTGTAACAATTTCTTTTTGGTCTGGAGTAGACCAGTAGTCTAGGCCTACACCACAAACTATATTTTTACTTTTACCAAAATTAGTTTACATAATATGTTTGACCCTAACCAACAAATAAATAACTGCTTAAATTTCAATTCTGCCGAAACAATTTCATATTAGTATCAGTCAGATCAGTAGCCTAGGCCTACAAAATAAACTACTGTACATTTCTACTTCTACCAGTTTTAATTTACAAAACACATTTAATGCTAACCAAAGAATAATAATAGACAGTTTACTAATAACTATACTTTAATTTTTCTAAAACAATTTCTTATTGGTTAAAAGTAGACCAGTAGCTTAGGCCTGCACTATAAATTACATTATTTAGTTTAGTAAAACTACTAGCATTACTTTTTCAAATTATGTACTTACGTTTGATTCAAACCAGAGAATAATAATAAACAGCTTACAATTCCAAATAAGTACAACACTAGCCATCATGTGGCGATTTACAAATGAGGTTACTATAATGCTTGGAGACGATGAATGGAATGTGATGAATCATACAAATACATTCATGTTTCCTTTAACTTGTTCAAGAACCAAGTGAATCATTTCTTAAAATTCCTTATGCAATATTACAAGAAATAAAGAATTACCATATTTGATATTATTACTATTACTAATCTTACTGAAATCTTGACATCCGAGATTATGAAATGTGCACTGACCCTACCCAGCGAAATTAGATACCATGTAAGTAGCATTGGATTTATATATGAATTAGTTAATTATCATTTTAGAAGTCAAAATTTAATTGGTTTAAATCCTAAAACTGCACACAATTTTAAGATTTCAACAATATTGTTTTCCGAGAATTATTTATTATTCACCTGTAGGTTCTCTAACAGAACTTATTACACCTTTCAAATTTGCACCCTCAGGGGCTCATATTTGTTTGTGAGTACGGGGCTGGCAATCCCCAGGAACAAAACTGGATCTACACTTTTTATCATGTAGTCTTTAGTTACCCCTCTCTTTTTTATCTTTCCTACCAAGTCTCTCTTGACCAACTCTTGTTATTTTCCGACCCTGACGGTTATTACAGGGCTGGGGTCTTTATTTTTTTCAACATTTTATAAGGCGATGGGTAAACAACAAGGAGAAAAAATACATACAATGATCTCCAAAGGTATTTTTGTAAGATGAAACTATAGAATAACAGCACTAGAAACCAGATTCTTAGTTGATCACCTTGAAAATTACTGTTTCTAAATGACAGAGGTCAGGTTACACTAAACGATATTTTTCCCTTTGGCACATTGGTTTAGATATATCTTGATAAACATTACTTGATTTTAAACTTTCACCAAATTGTGATCGAAATTTTACAATTTTACGGCAGCGCCGATGATTCGGTTTCTTTCATCTTTTTAACCACCAACATATTTGATCAAAATGTGAGTCGTTATGAGAACACTGAAATTTTTTACTTGTCTCATGGTAACTACACCCAAATGTTTAACTACAAAAAAGATATAAAAAATCCTTATTTTTCAATTGTTTTATGAAGTTTATTAAATTACCATATTTTACAATAGACCCAAGAAAAGCTGAATAACGTTATAGCAGATAAAATTTGTTATTCATAACAAGCTCGTACAATTTAATTCCCTTACAAGAAAATAATTAAACTATTTTACAATAGACAATTGCAGCGCAATGAATATTCATCCATGGTGTGAAATTGCACAAAAGCTAAATGTAGAAGAACTGGGCTATGCAATCTACATTAGGTCCATTGTTCTGTTATATTGAAGCTGGAGTGGCATAATTAAAATCTAAACCAAACACCAAGCTTGCTTTTGCATCGTTTAAACTTTCAAATTTGAATTAATCGGACATGAATCATATTGCTTTCAATATAGATTCTTTTTGACACATGAGATAGAAATAAATATACTAACAATGTTGTATCGTTTCAAAACAAGGTTTTTATATGCCAAGAGATATAAATATTTAACATGTTTCAAAGTTATTTTAATCGCAAATTAATTGGGTTTTCATATATTAAGCTGTTATTATCCAGCGTATCAAATTGATCCATTGTGTTGTTTTTACTTAGGTTACATACATAGTAGAAAGAAATTTATGTGATCCGTCCAAAATCGATATAGAAGTGTTCATGGAAATAACTGTTTTTGACGTCCTGTAGGCTAAAAAAAGGCGGTTTTTAGAATAATACCTTTGCGGCCCAAACTGGAAAGATTTTGATTAAATTTGGTATGAACGCATATTTTGCCAAATTGAAGGTAGCTGTCGTAAAACCAAAACTCAAACTCCTATTTCATCAAAATCGGCTCTAAAGACTTTGATTAAATTTTGCAAACATTAAGTTTTAAACAAGAAGTATTTGTTGCCAACTCTTAAAAAACCGGGTAGCGAGTTTTGAGATTAAAAGCATAAGGCCATTTTGATAATGATTTCTTATGGTAGCTATTCCATAATTATTAATTAGTAAAAAAAAATATCCTAAGATAAGGCCAATATATGCCAGATACCAAATTTCATTAAAATCTATCTACACGTTTGTGTATAAGCCGGGATTTGTGTAACAATTTTTAACATCAACTATATACACCTACACCAGAATAACTCAAAACTGATATTTCTATACTATAAATCTATAGATTATGATCAGAGCTGTTGTTTAAGATGAGCGAGCGCTGTAGCTTCACCGAGTGGAGGGCCTATAGGCCTACTGCATAAAATATTTAATATTTAGGGGGGGTGATCACAAAATGGCGTGTATCAATCCGACCAGCGCGTGACTTAATCCCCAATAGCAATAGGTGAAATAAATTTGTTGATTAACTATCATGTGGTGTAATTTGATTTTCAATGTAAAGTATAGTTTTTGATCTGCAAAGCCTAACTTAACCCCTCCCCCCTCCTGATTTCGTTATCAGATTTTCTGTAATGCCCAGCAAATTAAAAGACGTATTCACGTCAAAGCCACTGACTAGTGCTACTGAACTTAGCCTTAAAAACCAATGATTAATCATAATTACAAGACTATGTTCCACAGTCTAAAAAATTACTATAATCCGAGACGGCGGCAGAGTATTTGAAATATAAAATGTACCAGGACAGATTAGCCGTAAACTTCATTTGGTCGCAAATCGATATGATAAAAATTGTGGAATAGAAGAGTTTAAGGAACACTTTTCAAGGTTTTATAAATACATTTAGAAAAAAGTTTTGTTTGAAATTGAGATTTGTTTGAAGTGACCTGTATCCAAAATTAATTTTCTAATAATGGAAGTTTCAATTTATGTGGAACTCAGTTTCTATTAATGCTGACGTAACATTGTTCTAATCTCTATCTCATATAATGGATTAACAAACATAGATCTATAGACAGGTGGACAAATGGCAAACACTTATGTTGACAATACAATTAATTAGAGTACAGCATTTAACTAATTGGCAATTCAAAATATTTTGTAAAGAATAGATAACAAATGGACTAATATCAAGCAAACAGCTGATATGCCTCAGGGCACGAATTTATTTTGCTGTTTTACTTTCCCACATATGGAGAAAATTATGTGATGGATCAAAAATTTTATTTTGCAAAATTACGTTTATTATTGTGGCACCACGCATTTTATTTTACCCATAACTCAGGAAATGTCGATTAATACGTTTTGTTTGGGTCCTTAAAGGATGTGTGAGTAAATGTTGGCCAAAATCGTTTGAGCCGTTATAATTTTGTGTTTTTTTCTTAACCAAATTACCCAATATTTTCCTTAAATTGTTTAAAATATTTCTTACCCTCAAACTATTGAAGAAAACAAAAACAAAAAAATGTGTCATGAGGCCATTATAATAGACGTAATTTTGCAAAATCGAATATACCCTAACGATTTCGTTCAAATTTTCGTGAAATGTGAAGTTTAATTAACCAAACTCGTGTGCAAAATAACAAGTGAAAGAATATACGGTCACGAATTAGCAAAAATATTTAAAACCTAGCCTACATACCAAAATCTAACTAAAATTCCGCGTAATAAAAGCGTTTATTGACCTAAAAATAGCGTCAACTTACCTCAAAGGGTAAGACCGGTGAATATGGTTTCGTATGTTCATTTCTATGAGGGTGATCACAATAGAAAAATTTTCGATAATAGAAATTAGCTAATAAGAGGCTTAATGAATTGTTGAAAATCGTTGGAAATGTTATATACACGTGATATATTTTTTTAAAACTTGTTAACAATTAGTAAGGGAATGAATGAACGATAGCTTTTGCATCTCA
The DNA here is from genome assembly GCA_963513935.1 of Aphrophora alni. Lineage (NCBI taxonomy): Eukaryota > Metazoa > Arthropoda > Insecta > Hemiptera > Aphrophoridae > Aphrophora > Aphrophora alni. The sequence goes on along the minus strand of OY740768.1, from coordinate 103,974,783 downwards.
TAATCAATTAAATACAGTGTGAACAAAAGGTAAAACTCAACAAGTTCGCTCCAGGCTTTCAATTAGCCCACAAACTTATTAAACTTTTATTTTATTCCTTTATTTCACACCAATGAAGCGGAAAGCTTAATTTAACTTTAATTCCACAATATAAATATCTTAAGTTTAACATTCTGTACAATAAAATAAAGATTAAAAAATAAATATCTTTAATTAAATATGTTGTTAACTTATAACTTTCTGTTTGAAAGTTGTTGGATAATGATGGAATGTTCATCAATATTAATACACGACTTAACAAGGGTGTGGATCAACTCTAGGACATAATATAAAACAGTAAAAGGACCAGCGCGCAGCCTAAAACTAAAAATAGTAACCTAAGAAAGAGCTAAAGTTGGACCTAAGTGGTCAAACAACTAAGCCTGTGTACAAACTTGATCACATGATCACTGAAACTACAAGTAAATAGAATAATTACAACTACACACTATAGCCCCTACCAAACAGAAAGAAACTTGCGCAGAACAGTGGCTCGCGCACGCATGTAGGGGCGATGGCGGGGAGAGGGGATTGGAGCGGTGATGGGGATAAATTGTTTTATATTTGGCATAGTATAAAAGAATTTAAAACCTATAATTTAATGTCTTTTTACGTCTTTTACTTTGTAAAATATTAAAATTTACTAATTGTAGTTGTCAGGAACATAAACGATACACATTCACATTTTTTTAGCCCTGTAGTAGTTATGACAAAGAAAATATTAAGCTCTACGCAATGAAGCAGCGGGCGGGTATGTCTGGCCTAACACGAGCTCTCCCTCTCCCACCACAGTTCTAACTGCGCGAGACAAAACCGGCGTCATATAAACCTAACTATCAAAAAACTGTCTCAAATGCCCGCTATATCCATTTTGTTATATCACATTCAACGAATAATTAAACCTAACTTGCATAAATAGGTAAATTTAATTATGATTCAGACTACTACAGTTTCTTATTTTTATATAATTTTGAGGTTAAGATTTTTATTTGTTACTCTCTTATTTGTTTTATCATACAAAACTAATTGGGCATCATTAGATATCCCTATCCACAAAATGAAATATTGCAGCTTCAAATTTAAAACAATTAAGTCCAATTTTATTTGAGATATTTACGAAATACAGTACTAAAATACATTTTATATGTCGGTCAAAAGGAATGTTTTAATCTCTTGAGATAAATTTTTGAAAATTATAATTTTAAATTTAATTAAAAACTCTTAATAAAACGTTTAAAAATAGATTACACTAATTAATTTCATTGAAATGTATTTATTTTTATCAGAACCCTTGTTTTCATATTTTCATTTTAGATTTTGTGGAGTTTTCTGTTTTGATACCGATGTTTGCTTTTACACGCATAGCCCAGAGCTACCAGACTTCATGGAAATTAAACCATAGGCTAAATAACAATTTACAATATTCGTGTTTAATGTTGTTAATTTTGCAGGAAAAGTAGGAAAATGTTTTAAAACAAACATGTATTTGTTACAATCTTGCGGGTACATATTTTTAACAAGGGAACGTTTGAAAATTACATAATTATTATAATATTATAAGTTACTTTAGAGGGAACAAAAAACAATTATCCAAATTAGAAGAAAATACTACTTGTTTTTTGGGTGGGAAGGGGGTTATACCAATAAATTATATTAAATTAAAGATATTTGTATTTACTTATTATAATATTTTAACAAGTAGATGCAAACTCCTCGCTATTATTACGGATTGTTTTTTTCTTTAACTTTTGAGGTTATATTTTAATCATTTTATTTTTTAGTTAGATACGCTTTTTGGTTACCATTGTATGCAGATATCAAATTTGCACAAAATGAACTATTGTAGGATGTTATAGGTAAAAAATTATCATCGAAAATAAAAATCAGCAGCTATTTCTTAATTTTCTGACCAATTTTAATGTTAGCTAAATATCCCATGGTCCAAATTATAAATTTCCTAATACATAGGTACTTATGAATATTTACAGTATATAAGATAAATACTGGAAAAGTGTCCCACTTTTCTAACAATTTTCATTATATCGATTAGCGAGCAAATAAAGTCAATACCAAATCATAATTCGTTTCATGTTTATAAATTTTTTCGTCATCTTGGGGTTAGAATTTTTTTTTTTTTAACGGTAACATACAAATATGGTTAAACGTTGTTTTAAACTCCAGTTCAGTGATGCAACTTTTTTTTTTTAAATAACTGTCTACCAATAGTTATTCAGGAAAAGGTTATGTACATTATTTTTAATTTAACTCTTTTTATACATTTAATACTTAAAACTCTTGGGACACGCCCTGATCTTAGACTCAAGAATTTGGACAAATCGCATCTAATAGGCTACTGCTAATAAGTCAGCGAATCAATTTGTACAGTCAGTTTATGGTACAAAACTATTTATCACTATTACAGTAATTAATATGAACATCCTACAACAGCTCCAAACCATTTTAAAATTATTAGTTTTTAAGATGTAAACATCAATTCGAATTGTGTAAATAGAAATAGATTTTGGAAATAACAGATTCCACCACTCAGATAAACATCCAAATCTTATGTATCAAAAATAGTTTAATACATCAAATGTGCTTTTGGCAATATTTAAAAGTCATATTTCAGTAATTTCAGACAGTTTTTGTGAGTTGTTGGAGATAAGAAATATCTAAATATAAATTGTGCCACTGAACTCGATGTTGAAAATCAATGTTTAATAATATGTCACATGATATGACCACGTTATCATTAAATAAAATTTGATTCAAACCCAAGATGGCAATCAAAAATTGTAAGCATCCTTAAAACGTAGTACGAGTGTATAAATTAATTTGGTCCCAAATCGATTTGAGTAAAAAGTGTGGGGAGACTTTTTAGCCCAATGTAGATGAAAACATATAATGTTAAATGATAATTTGTCCTTCACGTGTATATATAATTAAGTTAAATTATGGATATTTTTACCCTATAGTTATACATTAACTGATCGGTACTCCAAACAAAACAACCTGAGACTGAAACCTTTCTACAGAAGTACATTATATAATAGTTACATAATAGAATTCTACAGCAGGGGTTATGGTGGGTGGTAATAAACGCCCCGCCCCCTGCAGGGTGGCCAACCTCACCCCTTTAATTGTATAACAAGCTTTCAGTTTTCCCTTTTTATTTTACTTAGCAACTAAAAACAAACACAAAGCGTAACATGGACTTATTATGGTCCACAAGAATAATCTTTTGTTCCTTTAAGGCCTACAAAGAACATAATTTTAAATTTATTCCGTCTTTTAATTTTATGTGTTGTTAAAAACTTTTGTTATTATCATTGTAGATTCGCTGTTTTCTACCCAACTCGACCAACCAAACCCATCTGCCAATTTTATAGGTCAGGTATTGTTGACGCCTAATTTGATTTTAATTATTTTTGTACAAAAAATCAAAAGCATAAGAACGTAAAATCCAACATATCAGATATATCAAGTCGTCATTTTGAAGTTTTTAATTTCGACCTCCCTTTAGCAACCCCAAATTTGAACGGATAATTGATCTAAATTTGTCATATATAAATAATTAACTTTACACCGAGCTTTTACCTCAACCTGTTTTCCCACAATACATTTGATGGGCGAAACATCTGGTGCAGGTCATAAGAGAGAACATGGGCGTCATCGCCGGGGGGACGCGTCCCCCCCCCCAATATTTGAGATGTAAAAATATTTTTGCTAAAAACGAATGATTTACTTAAAACCTTAAAAGGTAAACATCGAGCTTTGTCTTTACTAGGGTTTTTAACATTACATCCCCGGCATATGCCCCCCCCCCCAATAATGAACTGGTGATGACGCCCATGAGAGAATAAACTGTACAAAAGCATTGCTCTTTCTTTGCATCCGTCGATACATAACATACATCTCCAAAAATGTTTTTACACTTTTTAAATGTGAGAAATAAAAAATGATGTAGTTTTTCAATCACAAAGTTCGTGACAATTTCTTACGTGATACAAAATGGTATGAGGTATACCCTAATCTTGAAAAAAATAAAAAAATAAACAATAATATATTTTTAAACATTTGTATACATTTAAATAGAATCATAACCCTTAAGTGTTTACTCAGAGTTAGTACGCTTGTGGCAAGTCCTTGGAACTCTATCTGTACCTACACCTTTCTTCATGTAGTCATGGGTCACATATCTCTCATTCCTATCAGGTCTTTTTTGACTAACTCTTGTTCTTTTACGACACCGACGATATTGGAATATTCGAGAGATAGGGGTTTCTATTTTACGCTCTTTTCTTACTTTTTTTAAAAACTACGATGACAGTTGTTCGCCTTTAACAACAAGAAAAATAAAATCATTAAATCGTCTAAAGCGTAAAACTTATTTCATAGAAATCGAGTTTTAATGACGACCATTTTAGTTTTACCAATATTACCCTTGAGCCGTAATTTAATTGTATTTGATATTACATATACTGATTTGAATTGTTACACTTTACATTTCACAGAAATTTTAACGAAATCGGTAAAGCCTATTTTGATAAATTACGACTTTTATAAAATCCCCACGGGTGTTTTTTGTTTTTTCGTTTAATTACAAACCGGTCTTGGTGGGTAACATGTTTTGTTTGTTAGAAGCTTCATTTACTAAAAATATAAACAAATAAAATTAATATTACAAATAATTATATTTTAGTTATGCCACATTAACCTAAAAAACAAGAAGTGTTCTAGTTTAGATTTTGCAGTTGTCAAGATTATAGATGGTACAATAAATATTTAAATAGCATAAAATTGTACAGAAGCACAGCAAGGGTTGAAACATGGGGTGGCACATGTCATTAAAGTCTGCCAAATAATTCATGATGCCTGTTGGGAGATATGAAAGATTATATCTTATCCACCGACCTGAATTTTATCTCTCTTCATTGCTTGTGCTTAGAAAATGTTCACTTTTTAATATTTATTTACCTAGTTCTCACAGAAAGACGTTCCAAGTAAACAAAAACTGAACTATCTTTATTTAGAAAGTCATTAACTTTTTACCTATATATATATATATATATATATATATATATATATATTGTACAGACACGTCAAAAGTTTTTTTTTACTTCCTACCAAATACAGTACGTAAAAAATAAAACGTAGCCTACAGTATTGTGACGGGGAAAAAAATAAAAATAGGCTGACAAATAGAACGTGATTTTCTTTTCTTGAAATTTGTTAATCTTTTCCTTTGTTGACTTTTGGAATCAATATGTGCAGATCCCAGTTATACAAAATTAAGCTATTATAGGCTCAATTATTTACTAGATAAAAAGGACTTATAGTTAAACTCATTGAAACATGACATTTTTTTCAACCTTATTTAACGAACAACACCTAGTTTACAAATAAATTTACTAGAATTTTGACTAGGCCTATTACTAGAGCTATTTAGCTCTAACTAATTTTTTCTCCCTTTCATATTTTGAGGTTATGTTCACAACAATTTTGTTTTTGTAATAACTATTAAATTTTTTATAGTAAAAAAACACGTTTGAGCATCAATGGATATGCTTTTTAAAACTACACAAAATAAGACGTTATACGACGAACGAGTGAAAAAATTAAACTTAAAATCGTTTTAAAAACTCATTGTGTTTGTATCCAAGTCACTCTTTTTTTATATAATAAAAGAACAATAATGTCCGTCTATGTGACTTTTTTAATAATAAAGTAGTTACTTACTTTATAATTATATGACGCGTTTCGGAACTCGTTCCATCTTCATAATGTCGCTCTGCTGAGGTCGTTAAAACATTAACATTTAATTACTTGCCCAGTTAGATAACAAACAGACCCACTTATCAAATTTGAAATAAATTGGACTAATATTGAGGACTTCTAAATCGTTTATTACAAACGTTTTACATGCTTACGTGAACATTTCATAGTCGCTTCCCAATAGCTAGATTTTATATTTGAAAAATTTTCAAAAATAATCTACATATTAATGATTTGAGGGTTCATTAGGGTCAGAAAATATGTTTTTAAATTTTATATTTGTGCCATGAACATTTTGTTAAATTTGTTCATTTTTGGTAACTTTGGTTTTAACCTATATCTCAAAAGGCTTATTTAATTTTTATTTTGAAAACTCAAGTCGAGACTTGGGCCTTGAGCCTTTAAAAGTTTCAAATTGTTATTTGCTTCTTGTATAAAGGCGGACAATTTCTCGGTCATCACCACCTTTAAGAAAAACAACATACAATGACTCATAAGCCTCTGAATACTCTAATGGCATCAGAAAATCGGAAAAGAACATGAGTACATAATGTGATAGCGTTGAGATTGCCACGTCTGTAGGCTACTTACTTTAGGTGTGTTTCTGAGGGTTTAAAAGGTCAAATATATCTTAAAACAGGGCTGAGCGATATCGATAAATCTGTGTTGAAACGTCTACAATGTTGAATGTCTGTGATATAAAAGTAAAACTCGCTGAGTAAATTTAAAAATACAATAAATAATACTAATTACTGCTACATTTATTTTAGTTTTGTCTGCTAAATAACAAAATAATAAATCCTAACCGTCAAAGTGTGATCAAAACTTCAGCTAATTATTTTAATTTGATCTTTTGAAGACAGTGTCTATGGTTCATTTTCACATTTTGCAGAAAAGTCTGGAAGCAGTACTTTTTGGTAAAATATATTTTTTTATTACTAAAGCTTTGGTTTAGTATGTGACAAAGTTAATGCAATATTTAAGCACTGTTTATTTAGCTTTAAATAGCCTACCTCTTACATTAATCCTTGCTTAAAAGCATAATTGTATATATGTCACATTGTAAACTATCTGCCTTGGTAGATAAAACAATATGAAGGTAATATTTACATTCACAAGTTGGCAATAATGGAGCTTAGCGCGGTTTTGCGGTTGGGTTATTTAAAACAATTCCACCTTTACGTTCAAAATGTTATTATTTTCATATATTATATTTCATGTAAGTATTTAAAATGCATAAACATTGACCCAGTTTTCTTACACACATACTGTATTTTGTTTTATTCCTAAACTAAAATGTGATATAGGTCAATCCTTGCTTCGATTTTGAGATATTCGAGTTTCTAAAATTATATCTATCGTTTCGTTTTATTTCTTGACATCTTAGGCTATGATTTTGTATAGCTTATAAACCATGTCAAGAAATAAAACTAAACTATGGACGGAATTTTAGAAAATCGAAGCAAGTAAGAGGCGGTTACTATATCACATTTTGGTTTAGGAATAAAAATAATATGGTAATGCTCATGTAGGTATAAAACTTAAATGAACCTAACTAGCAAAGCCTCTCCCTCATAAATGCTTGAACTCCTCAGAGGCACTCCTATAGCGAGTACGGAAGTGGCAATCTCTAGGTACTTCTAGCTAGATCTACACCTTTCTTCATGTAGTTTTAGGTTAGATTACTCATTTTCATTTTTCCAATACAGTCTCTCTTAAACAAATCTGGTTCTCTTCTGTCCTTGATGTCATTAGAGCATTCGAGGGCTAGGTTTCTTTATTTTATGCTCTCTTCTTCCAAAGAATGACAACCGAGAAGTGTTTCGCTTTTAATCGACAAACACAAAATTCATGGACCCGGATCAGCTGATAAACTCTGGATTACAAAATGTTCGCGTGTAGTGACCAACCAGTTCGTTGTGTTCTACAAGGCTATTACGCTATGACTACCAAATAAAAAGAACGAATCGCACACAATGTGAACAAATTTAGTCTTTAGCCTGACAAACGAAATGACTATTTTCATGCTACGGCAAAACATCAGAGTTGACAGCGGCAACGGTTGAAGTTGGTTATCCAAATAGCCGCTAGACTGCAGTAGTACCACTAGTGTTAATGACCTTGTCACTCTTGAAGGCTGGCTGCGTGTAGACCATTAGCATTGTTTTTAGAACTACAGTATTATGGCTGCTGGGTTTTTTGTGTGCTTTGTTATGCAATAACAAAACCTATTATTATTGTAATAATATACTGAGTCATTTTACAATATCTGTGTGACTTTTAAACTTTCTCTAATTGAGATAGCATAGTAGAAAAAATAAAACACTGAATCACGTTTAAATGCCATTTAAGATTGTTATGAAATTATGTAGTCCAACTATTTTTTGTATTTTTAATGATAACTAAACACAAGTCATAATTAAATCGTATACTGATTTTAAAATATCAAGTCTTATTTTGTCGCTCAGGTCAAGTGATTAACCAATCTGTTGCTTTACACAATGATGACTCCATCCATCCAAGCTTAATGGCGAAATCAACAATTTTTTAACTTTAATATTATAGGAATATTTGAGAAGGATAAAAGGAAAAGGTTTTATTGGCCTACCGTATTCCATAATCAATTACCAAAATTTGTCACATCTTTTAATACAAGTATTTCTTTAGAAATTTGGAATCAAAGTGGCAAATTGAAAAAATAAAAGCAGCACAGGTAGTTTGCAAAGAACTCTGACCATAAAAAACCATTCTCACATTTTATATTAGTTATCAAGTATCCCATCAAAGGGAAATTTAAAAAGCTAGGAAAGGAAACAGAAGTAACGTTTTTCTAAAAGTATAATGAATGTTTGTTCAGGAAAAGAGACGACTCTCTTTCTTCATAAGTAAAACAAGTATTATGTCAACATTTCATAAAGATTAAATTTAATAATTTATTTACCTTTGGGAAAGAAAGAAACAAAAGATATGTAACCTTAACTACTGACAGAGATAGAATAGAGTGGTCTTGGTTGGCCGTTCTTATAGCTAAGAAAGTTTGGTAATTCATCACAATGACACTCACAGACTTAGATAAGCAAATTGCAAGTTAAATACCACAGAGAAACAAGGAAAGGGGAAAACATTTATTTCTTTTGAAGGGTTCGTTTTTTTAGTTTTGATAAACATCGGTAACCATAGTTTATCTGAAACCTTATCGAGAAATGTAAAATTGGCCTACTTTATATTTGAACACTTATAAAAAGACAATTATTGTATTTTTCATAGAATAATAACGGTTAGACACGGTTTAAAATTGCTGGTCTATGAACCCTTCGAAGTTTATAAAAATAATAATAAACTGTACAAAAACATTGGTATAAATTTCTCGGTGATTCAATTATAGCCTAAACAAACAAGTCTTCCCCATTTACACTTTTATAAAAGTTATAAAAACAATAATCGACGACCGAAAAAGACTAGTATTTCTAAAGCAGTATTTAGTAACATTTCGCTAAATTTTACAAAAATGTTATGATTATTTATGAATTAGATAGAATAAAAACTCGAACACAAGATCTCACAAAAAAAAACGTTTACTTAATCAACCGCGTTTCAACGACAAAGTCGCCATCCTCGGTGATACATGAGCTACAATAACTAATTTGTAACTTACAGTTATAGTTTGATTTTTCGGGGATGGAACCTGGCGGCTTAGCGACCCTTACTACCACACACACACAACCCCTCCCGACCGCTCCGGGGCTCGGGCCGAGACACTGACTACACTCTTCACTATAAAATAATAACTTTTTTATTTCGCGTGTTACTTATTTAAGGTTATAATTGGTGTAATTGGCTCAAAATTACATTAAAAATGAATCGAAATACGACATAATTGCGACAACTTTAAGTCACCAAAATCTACAATGTGTTTATTGTATTGCATTTCTCGGCCTTTATTAGCTCTTTATTGATAGCTTTCGTAATATTTTTGTTCTTATACTTCTGTTAACACTGTAGGCGGTAATAGATGATATATCATACTATGATGATGATATATGATCATAATTCTTTGTGACTGGCCAGCCCAGGGTTAAACCGAAGCAGGTTATGGAGACTATTGTTAACCAGTTCAACCCTTTCGCAGAAATACCTCCCGAAATCCCCCACTTGTCCTACCTACTTTCACTACTGACCCTATCTATTGTGACTTGTGAATTGGTTTCAGTCTGAGTTTTCAGTTCTATCAACCTTTTATAAATAATTCTATCAACACGCATCAACCTTTTATAAATAATACAGTATACCGTAGAAGGATTTTCTGTGTTGATTTTGTTTGTTTAAGTGATTAGTGTACATATTTGGAAAGGAAGTGATTATATTATGACGGAAATGACTCCAAACACTAGTAGAGAAATTTTGCATTCACAAGCAAGGACAATTGTTGCTTCTGTCATACAATACTTTTATTTGGAGAAGAACAATTTAAGACCCTTAAAAGACGTTCAAAAGGTTTTGGAAAGAGTTTCTGACGCGTGTTGTGTTTCGTTAAGAACCGTTAAGCGAATTAACTTACAGCTTAAAGAAGTGAATAAGTTAGGAAATACACATACAGAAGAAGGCTGTACTACGACCGAGTTTGGAGCGGAAGAGGCGGGACTGGATGCCAGTTGTCCTCCGTTATCTGGGAAGAAGAGGCGGATAGTAATAAATACACCGAGGAAGAACAAAACTCCGGTTAGAAACAGACCCACTACAGACATAGACGACTTTGACAAAGCAGCTATTCGTCGCCACATTCTAAGTTATTATGAAAGACGAGAAGTGCCAACGCTGAGAAAACTACGTTCATCGTTGAGAGACACAGAACTTTTCCACGGTAGCCTATCTTCTCTAAACAAAATAGTGAAAAGTTTGGGCTTTGTCTACAAAAAGTTTAATTCCAGGAAGGTGTTAATGGAAAAACCATCTGTGGCGTTGCTAAGATGCCAATTTCTTAGAAAGATGCATAACATAAACATGGAGAAAGCTGTTTTCCTTGATGAAACGTGGATGAATGAAAACCTCAGTAACGATAAGGGCTGGACTGATGGAACAGTTAAAGGAACGCTAGGTTCCCCTCTGGGAAAGGGAAAGCGTTTAATCGTCTGCCATGCTGGAAGTAAACAAGGTTGGATTGAAGCTCCTCCTCTGGTATTTCAGTCTAAAAAAACTTCCGATTACCACGAGGAGATGAACGCGGAAGTATTTGAAAAGTGGTTTTTCGACACTCTACTCCCTACTATTTCTGCTGAAAGCACCATAATAATGGATAACGCTCCATACCATTCAAGGGTTAAGGACAAATCTCCAACATCAGGTTCAACCAAAGCCGTTATGGCAAATGGGGATTATGACAGTGAAACCGAATCCGAAAGTGACCTGGAAGATGAAAACATTGGATGCTCTCATTTAGAATAAGTAAGTGTTTCAGAAAGTAATAAACTTACAGGCCAGTTCAATTACCACTCTATAACTACATAATAGCCTATATATTGATAAATAAGGTAGTTTATAAAATTATTTTCTGTAATAATCAATAAAGGTATAAAGGTCATATATTGGTTAAAATTATCCTACGGAAAATCACTAATAATGTGATAAACGATATCTCATAGTCGTCATCACTTCCAATGCTTTAATGAAATATTTTAAAACTTTTTAATGTAAGGGTTGTATTGGTAGGCCTATTTTGTATTTTCTGGTTAAATATTGTTAAGAATGTCGTGTTTGGGCTTATTTTTCTTATAACTTTATGAAGATTTCAAAACTGTGCAAATATAATTTTAAAAATAATTAATTAAAAATGTTGTTGTTGTGCTTTGAGAACCAACTGATTATACGCTGCAGGCAGGTAGGCCGGGGGCTGCGCGCGTTCCTGCCAGTGTGCGTGTGAGAGCTAAGGGTCGCTAAGCCGCCAGGTTCCATCCCCGAAAAATCAAACTATAGTTATAGTTTAGTTATTGTGGCTCGTGTATCACTGAGGATGACGACTTTGTCGTTGAAACGCGTTTAAGCAAACGTAGTTTTTGTGAGATCTTGTGTTCGAGTTTTTATTCTATCTAATATTATCTCACAAGTCAAGCTCAATATTTATTTATTTATGATTTAGTCAAAAACGTTAGCTAAAAATAAACCTACGCGACGCGACGGCACGGTTTAATTTTTTATTTTAAAAAAAAAACACCCACGTGTAATTTTCTTTTACATTCTGTATTGACACGCTGAGTTTGGATCACAAATAGTGACTTTTTTCAAAATTAATAAATAATAATATTATGTACTAACAATGATCAAAATAACTGTTTACGCTACAGGTGAGTGTACAAGGCAGAATATAATTTTTTGGAATCAGTGACTTTTAAAACGGATAAATCCAAAGTAATCTAGAAATTGATTTTTGTTTTGCAATCAAAATAACTTTCATGTATCTAATAAAAAGATATGAGTCAAAAACACTTTTTAGATGCACATAAATTTTTTAATAGGCCCCTACATAACGTCTGTTAAAACGTTAATTTAAATTTTTTTTTTCCAGTGCTATCCAAAAAGTAACAGAAGTTTTGAAATAGAATATAAACAAAGTTTAAAAAATCAATTTTTATTATATACATTTTGAAGCTATTTTTCTACATAATCGCCATATAAATTAGGGCATTTATCATAACGTGGTACAAGCTTTTCAGTGCCCTCTTTGAAGAAATCTGCCGCCTGCGAGTTCAACCACTGATTTACAACGGCATGGAGTTCAGCGTCGGTGTCAAAGCGTTGCGTAGCGAGCCATATCTTCATCACTGGGAACAGATGGTAATCGCTCGGCGCCAAATCCGGGCGGATGATTGATAACTTCCCATCCAAAACCGTCCAAGAGCTCTTGGGTACGCTTGGCTGCGTGTGGGCGGGCGTTATCGTGGAAAAACAAAACTTTTTCGCTAAGTTTTCCCCGACGCTTGTTTTGTATCGCGCGTCTTAATTTTTGGAGTGTTTCACAATACCTCTCTGAATTGTTTTTTTACCAACAAAAACCTTATCACACCACGCACTTCACAACTGGCGGGATTTTCAATCACAGCGCTCATTTTAAAACTCCACTGTATAAAAAAATACAATAGGAACGATGCTCTAGCTACCACGGCTGGTTGCTGACTGAGTGTACTGTGTAGTAACATTCTGACGCCAAGATGGCGGCGCTAGCCCCGCCCGCTGCCGCGCCAGGACAAAACGTCTGTTACTTTCTGGATCGCCCACAAACTCAACTAGGCCTACCCTTGATTTTTTTTTAAACCGAAGACGATTTTGTTTTAATAAAACATTTAAACATCTAAATTTCCGGACTTGTTATGTTTTAATTACTCTCTGGTTTAATCAATAATTATTTAAAATACGCCGATTTACAAATCATCTAATAATGACGACGTTTCAACGACTAAGTCGTCTTCAGTTGAAATCAGAATACAAAACATGAATTAGTTGATAGGTTAGATAAGAACCTTATAGAGAACCGTGACCCATTGAAGGGACATTCCAATAAGAAAACATTTAACTTCAGTATAACGACCCCCACTTGGCAAAAACATTGCACAATCATGTGATTGTGTGTTCACGGAAAATACAAACAGACACGGGAGAATTTTCGTGGGATTTCCCTCACATTTTAAGAATTTTTAATGAAACAATAAAATTCCCCATAGATCAATTGAAAGTAGCTATAATTAGGTGATAGTGAAATGATTAAACGCGTTTATTTGTCGGATTTTCAACCCACTCTAATCGGTGTATGAGTATACGCGAGCGTACACGTGTTACAGTATTACAATAGTCTTTAATTTCATTAGCGATATAAACTTCCGGAGTTTTTATCAAAGCTTTTATCCAAATAAAACTCTATCGTATATTTTTATAGCAGTTTTATCTAGCGAAGCTTAAAAACTGTACGGAATATATTTCATCACTCCGATATTCATGTTTTCATAATCTTTAGTTTGATTAAGCGTCGAAGCGGATTTAGATAAATGTTATCCAGCGCACATTGCAATATGGCTGACCTACTTTTATAGAAAAGGAAAACTATTTTATAATTAAATAAATAAATGTTGCACAAACGATAGTATCCATACATGTACAGAAGAATTAAAGAGAAAAACATTCGGAGGCATTTTTCTAAAAAGAGCCTCGTCTTTTTGTTCGTTTCGGCCTTTATATTTAAAGATGCGCATTAAAAACAACTCCATGGTACAATGTCTACCTATAATCGCTTGCAGACACCGCACATCTTATTGTTGGCAAACTTACTTTTAATTTTGAATATATTTATAAAACGGCAAGACTACAATTAATTCGTAGAAAACAAGAAATCATTAAGTCAACTTGCGTATTCAATTACTTTGCCTAAAGTAGTGTCCCCCCTTCACATTTATGAATCTCGTTAGGTAATATCGAGTGATGTTTCCTATAAAATGATGATATTTATGAAAACCTTCTCGCCTATAGATCCCTTTATCTTAATATTTCGATAAGAAAGCGATAAGATTGCAGACATCTGCAAGGTTTGGTTTCGTCAATAGATTACCCACTTATTTAGTTCATTTCATAACCAAAACGTACCTCACAAATGATTTAAATTGTTTTTTAAAGAAGGAGGAAAAGATTCTTACAAACACTAGCAAACAGTATTTTATTTGTACTTGCAATCCTGACATAGTAGTTTAAGTTATGATTATCTCACAGTAATTTAACTAAATCGGTCAATTTAAAAAAAAAAAATTATAGGATTGTTACGCAGATTTTTAAAATGGCAATCCTGAAGTTGGTTTTAAATTTTCAGAACAGAAAATAATCACATGGACTAAGATTAACATAGGTTAAGATGTTGCAATACCACAGGAATGCTTTTTTTTTTAAACAAAATACTCGTTATAAAAAATACGCACTGATGGGGAGCTTCATCGTGAGAAATCTTTGAAGAATCCACAATCTCTGGCCGGGTAGGAACTACTCAAAGTCTCTCATAAACCTCACAGTAAATTTAACTGACTTGCTGTCCTTGAATGTGACTGGGTCAAATAAATACCTCGAAAGGAAAAAGTAATGAGCTCGATTTGATATTGAATTTTGCTTTCTTGCTTCTTGTATGTGGCTAATTTTTCAGTGATATTCCTGACTTTGAAGTTTTGTTTGTAGCTCACATTCATAAACCATCATTCATCAAAATGTTGAGATGTTTGTAAAATTTGGTTCGTTTTTAATAAGTCTAAAAATATTTAGAAACGTTGTTTTAAGTCTGTTCTTCTGCTTCTTTGTTCTTTCTGTTTTTGAGTGAGATTCTTTGGAACCATATATGCACAGTTTTCCACATGCCAAAAAATTATCATACACAATTGATGATTCAAATTTAATTCACAATTCATTATTTTTACCGCCAAGCGTCGATCATCAGAGTTTGATGAGTTCGTGCCGTTTGATCGTCTAGGGTTTAACCTCCACAGTTTCAAGGAAATCCAAAAATGATTTTGGCCACCTAAAACCCGATCCCAGAATATGATTTCATCGTCGAAGCTCGTTTTCATTTGTTAAATATTTTTGAGGCTGTTTTAAAGTGTGACACAAAATTTAAAGTTACTTAATATTATTCAGATTCAATTTTGTAACGTGAGAAAAACAAGCATTATAACAATTATCGCAGAGTTAAATGTTCACATGTTAAAGTGAATACAATATAGCGCTATCAGCTTTTACATTGTGGTGTTAGTCACACAACAATTTAGGTTAATCAGTTTTTGACAAAACCTGTTACAAATTAAACTGTTTGGTTTGAAGAAACTTTTATCAGTAGTTTGCATAAAAAACATTTTCTAATGGTGCACTGAAATGTTTAGTACAAAGAGAAAGTAAAATACAAAATGAATAAAGAAATATAAATAACGTTTATTCTAGACAAAAGTGTTGTGAATCTATAAAACACGGGTAAAGGAAATGTATTAAGACCACCGGACGGGGAAAGTCTGAAATCTAAGCCAAAGAAAAGCCGCAATCTCGATGTAATTCTCCAAGTCGCTACAGATTATTTCGCAATCCCCTTCTTATGTAATGGAAACATAACACTGTGTTTCTCGGATATTAATCCGCACGAACTTTCAGACTTTATCTAACTCGTTAAACATTCTACTTTTGATGAACTTTTCAAATCTATTTCATTAATATTTACATTGTTAAGATTTAATCCAATATGTAAGACTTGACCTCTTGTCATTTAAATATTTTTTTAGGCTGGTGTATTTTATTTTTTAAAGTAGAGTTGGAGTTTTGAGTTAATAAAAAAAAACTATAATGTAGCTTATCATTTTAAAAGTCAGTAATTGCTGATGCTTGATTTTATTGTTGTTGTTCAAAAACAATATCACGATGCAGATGAAAGAAAATACAACGTTTAGCTATTTGAGGCTGCTATTTTTAAATGCCGAGAGATAAGACATAAATCTTTATGCCAAAATGTTTGGATTTCAAAGATATTTCAAATGAGGTATAACTTTACCTATGTTTACATTTGAAAATCCCTCGTAACAAACACCTACCACCAATACATGCCCCTTCTATACAAATTATTAAGATATAAACAACAGGCTCAAACCGTTTGTACAAAAATATATTTGACACGCGTATCTGAAACATCCGGTATAAGGTTATCAAACTTGGGGGGGGGGGGTCAACAAACATTTTTGGGAGAAAATCTTTGCCGTTCATAAAAATCTTTGCACGACTCCTATGAAAAATAAGATAATATCCTCTACCATATTTAGTAAATTTTTGAACGGACTACAAGATTATTATATTAATTTCATAAACTTTAATCACGTAGCTAAAGAAGTTGGACCCCAAAATTATGTCCCTCCACAGTTTCCTTGTAACGTCATGAAAAATATAATAAATGTAGATAACTATCGGAAATGTGATTCAAATTTGAATTTGTTACCTCAAACCATTTTCATAATAATGAATTAAAATTATCATTAAAAATTTGTTAAATATAGGCTTTGAGAGGAGACTGTAGCAGAGGTAGGTTTTGACATTAAGAGCTCAGGAACCAAAACATCATCCTTTATATTAATAGAAACTTTGTTGTTGATCTTAGATGTTAATACCATTTAAACCTTGTATCAAGAAACTAAATTAAAAGTCAGTAGTATTCAATATGCAGAGTCTCTCACTAATGAATACGATAATAATATTCGTATTTTTGTTTTCATTCTATTGAAGGTATTATATCGGCTTTACTCGTGGTTTTCCGCTTTGAAGGGAATTTAAATAATTCTACGAAGGTTCTGCACAATTCTAGGCCTAATCGTATCAAAGGATTATTAAAAACGTCCTCTCGGCTCTATTTTATGAATCAATGGATAAATATAAATTTGTTCCCGAGGATTCGACGTGACATAGAAAGCAATGATGAAACTGAAGAGGATTTCGCGAGTCTGGAAACTAATCTCGGATATTTATGTAAATAATTGACAGATCAGATAAACTTATTCCAATACAAGGGAGCTTAATAGCTTCGCTTCCATTAAAAGTCAAACTAATGAGGAATTTATCAAGTAAATAGAGGTAAAGTTATCCTCAGGGCCTCACAGTACTGAGTACAGACTTGGCAATCCCGAGGGACCTAGATGGATCTTTTCTTATGTAGTGTTGTTAGGTTGCATCTTTCAAATTTCCTATCAAGTCTCTCTTGTTCAACTCTTGTAGTCTTCCGAACCTGACGCTATTAGAGAAAGTCTTTATTTTAAGTTCTTTTCTTCCTTTTTTTATGATGACTGAGAGATTTTTTGTCTTTAAGAACAAAGGGGGGGGGGCACATTAGAAAATTGGATTGAAGTAACATTAAATAAGGACTGATTGTGGCCTTTCGTTAAAATTTGCATACATAATCTACCCCCCTTCCCGACAATATTTTCCACGATTTAGAGGAGATAGAAACGAACATTATTTTTTATATTGTAGATGAGTGTTTTTGCACCCTTTATTTCATAGTATAATAATATTCTCGTACACAACGAAACTGATTCAATAACTCACAATAATTCTAATGCTTATCCTACCCGCAGGGATTCCCACTCTAGTGAGAATGGGTATGGCAATCCCAAAGTAATCTAACTGGATCTACGCTCGTCTTGGACTAGATCCCTCTCTTTCATTCTTCCTAACAGCTCTCTCTCTTGATCGACTATTGTTCTCTTACGACACTGACGCTATTAAAGTATTCGAGAGCTATGAGTTATGCATTTTATGTATTTTTTCTTTCTAAGAAGAAGATGATCATGATGACCTCTACGAGGTTTGCCTTTAAAACCACAAAAAACTAATACTTGTCCCCATCAAAATGGTTTCCATTCGCACTTAACACACCGCTGCAGTCTTGTTTTCCACGGGTCGAATGCGTTTCTGTCAGTTGTTTTAACTTATCTATCGTTTTCTTCTTTTAAATTCAAAACGAACTCCTTAAAGCACAAATTTCTCTTTGGGAAACAGAAAAAAGGCAGATGGTGCTAAATATTGCAAATATGGAGGATATTTCAGAGCAATAATGTGTTTCTTGACCAAAAACTGTTCACAGGAGCATTGTCCTGATGAAGAATGAAACAATTTTTGCAAAATTCAGGTAGATTTTTTTTCTGACTCTTTTCCTCAGCTTTATCAAAAATTGTTAAAGCAGGTTTCCTGATGTGCCTTCTGGAATCTATTCTTTAAAAATTATGGCCTTGATATAAAAACACCATACTTTTTTTATTCTAGGTGATGACAGTGTTTTCCAATAGATTGCCTGTCGTTTCATCTCAGGTTCATGATAAAAGATCTAGATTTTGTCACAAATGATGATTTTAAAAATTTTAAACTCGGCATCAAGTTCCTGCAGCATATCAGTCCAATTTTTTTGAGGCGTTCTTATTGGTCTGGTACGACAACACTACGAACCATCTTGGTACAAACTTTTTCCATGTTAAGAGCCTAATGTAATGTCTTTGTCAATATTCCAGCCTTCAGCTATAATTTGGAGACTGAATGCGTTTTCTGAAACAATGGTTGTCAGTAAACAAATTATTTTTATCTACATTTTCTTCGCTTCCTGAAGTGGAAGGCCGTTTATTGTCTTCAACGTTCTGAATATTTTGTGACACTCAACATACGATAAAATCAACTTTTCAATAACGAAATCATTTTCGAAATCGGTTGGGTATTTTCCGCATATACACTTCTTATAAACTCACAAACATTTCCTCTTTGCAATATTGGTGTGGGGGAAAATGACCTAAATTACTTCAATGGAACGGTGACATTTCATGGTCACATGAACGAGATCGCAATAGAAATTTGTAAATATAACCTAAAATTTACATTAATTTTGTCGATAACTTGTAGTGTCGGGTCGTAAAGGATGACTGAAGCATATTCATTACCTCAGGTATAAGTATGGGCGTACATCTATTCAAGAATGATTTAAACATAAAGTTTTATTCATTCCGAGTACTTTCACTCAAAGGATAAAAGAGTCGACGTGAAAGCTTGTAAATAATCGTCTACGTGAGAAGAGAGGAGAGGCGGATAATGGCAAGAGAGAAATGACCCCTAATTTTATAGTCTCTGTAAAGAACTAAATTTTAAAAGCTCGGAGAAGATTTGTCGGAGTTAATAGTAAGTAATCACGCAAACAGAATGTTTACAACGTGTTTCGTTCAGCTCCTGCTTTCCTTCATTTTGATTTATGCTAACTTGGTTTGTATGATTCACTTACTTTAAAAGTTAAAGTCAAATTCAATGTTAAGTGGTTCTTGAAGTACGAGTATTATAAGGTCAAAATGAAAATACACGGCAAGCTAAATTACTGACATGATAAGATGAGAGCGTTTACGGTTTTTATATATTTCAGACATTCTAGTCATCGACATATGCAGAACGTCTGTATATTGAGTAATAAGAGTTTTTGTTAATTATCAAAAAATCGTTTCATACGGCCCCCATTAAAAAATTTTCAAGCATTTTAAAATCATATTAAACAAATAGTAAAATTTAATGCAAAATCTAACTAAAATTATAATAACAAAAACTATTAGTGCAGTGTTTTTTTTTTTTTTTTTTTTTTTGAGGTTACGGTATGTTTTTAATAATTGTGTTTTTAGTAATACTGTAACTCTTTTATTTATTAGCGTAGAAAATACGTATGTGCACAACGAGATGCGGATTTTAAAGCTGGTATGACGTTCGGCGATAAAATAACCTTAACAAATAGTGTAATAGATTTTAAAATCTACTCCATTTTTAAATGTTTAAACCAATTATTTATTTGTTTAATAGTGTTCACGACCGAACTTACCTGTGAAATTGGAGAAAATCGGGCTAAAACTACGATCTAGACTTAGCAAGTTTATTAATATGGCCGGGTGATAAAATTCGACTAGTCCCATGTTTTCCCTTCAGGACAACTATAAAAATAGCTGATCAACTGAAATTATATCACTGAAATTTCTGAAGAAGATTCTAGACAATTATTTATATCAAGAGATATAGTTTACTAATTTTCGAGAATTGCGGTATTTAATTGGGTTTTACTTTATCCATGTTACAAGAAAATACGAATATTTGTTTTAAAAAAAAGAAACAAATTAATAATATTGTTAATATAAACCATGAGAGAAATATCCTTTATTGAGGTTGAGTATTGCTCCTGAATTACAAATAAAACGTTGTAAATTTTCACCAAAAAACTACAAATTTGTTCAAGAGAAATTTGACACTCGCCCATTTACATAAAATGGGAACGCGTGCGTTTTTTTAGAGGCGAATTAAGGAAGAATTTTTTTTAAAATTACTACCATTGTAGTGGTTCTCTAACCAATGTTAAAATAGTTTCAGTATTGTGGTAGAAAAATAAAATAAAATATACAGAGATAAAAACTGGCGTAGAATCGACATTGCGTTCAATCTACGAGACTGAAAGAGTCGGTTTTAGGTTGTCAGTTGTATGTAATATTGCTTTAACCACAGACAAGAGGTATACTCTCTTGTTTGGGTTACAACTACGCACCCCATACACAGATGAAAATGTTAGACAATAGCGGCACAAGTAGGGGTGAGGAAAGAGGAAACCAGATGACAGTTAACGTCTACCCTTTCTATGAATGTACAGTTAAAAAGGCAAATGTTTTTAGCTCAGTGAATATATCTTCACCTTAGGAATTTTTGGGCGAGTTACGAATTTACTGCACATGTAAAATATTGTTGAAAGTTATTTGAAATCTGTACATTCCTCCACTCTGCTTCATGTCTAATATTTTTAACTGTAGTCTTAAACCCGACATCGATAAAGTATTCAGTTTTTTTCAAAAAATAGTACACCTACCTTAAATGACGAACAGTGATAACGTTTTATCTACAAGGTCTCAGAATAAGATACCAATTGTTGTTTTTCCTGAGTCTTTCGGATTTTATTTCTTCTTACCAAAAACAAAGTTCTGCTAACAACGTAAGACTTCACCCAACTTATTAGAATAGTTCTTCCTCAAGATTACCATTATCAATTCTCAGTTTAAAAAAGTCAACACCATGTTGATAATACTGTTTACACGACAGAGATAAGAAGTTTTAGAGCGCAAGAAGTCTCCGGATATAAATTAAGAGTATTGAATTATCAAGTGTACAGTGATGCAACTTAGTTCCTTGAGAAGGTACATAGTTTACTAGAGACAATTTAATAATGAAGATATTTAATCAACTATGCAAACTATCGTTTAGGTGCTGCATAGTTTACACAGGTAGTGAAGTGTTGTTTTACTCAGTGTTGAAATATCTTCCTTTGTTCATAAATCGCTATCAAAATTGTGATTTGAAAATATCTCTTTGTAAAAGTGTCTCTTATAGTGCGTTGATTTCTCAAAGAAATCAGACTACATTATATTTAAAAATACGGCTTATTAATTCAAAATCGGACATGAAGACGCAAAAATATAATATAAGCTTCACATGCGCACAACGCATTCACCAAATTGAAGACTAATCAAAAGTAAAATTGTCGTCAACTCTCCAAAATTTCATTCACACTACAAGTATACCATACGTAAGAAGGGTTTTTTTATAGCAGAGGTTTGTAAAGAAGGGTATGAAAGTGTCTACACTTATTCTGATATTGCGCTATTCAACAAAATATGTTTTTCAAAATGTGGCACTTTCAACAGTTGGCTGAGTGTATAAAAAAATAAAATAAATAAATAAAAAAACATTACATTACATTAACTTTATTGC
Source organism: Aphrophora alni (assembly GCA_963513935.1). Classification (NCBI taxonomy): domain Eukaryota; kingdom Metazoa; phylum Arthropoda; class Insecta; order Hemiptera; family Aphrophoridae; genus Aphrophora; species Aphrophora alni. The sequence continues at coordinate 103,952,661 of OY740768.1, read as the reverse complement.
ACAGCATCCGCAGTATCCTCAAGGTAGGAATGTGTCTGGGGTGGAGAGGGAAAGAAGGGCCCCCACACTTTGTTGCGTTTACTTTCAGCGGTACAACCCCAATAAAAATATATAGAACTCAAATACTTCTGTGTAAACGCGTACTCTACTTTCATTTCTTTTATCGGTGTAAATAAGAATAAAACTTTACAAACTTTAACTTTTAAGAATTAACTTTTACTTAAACTATAAGAATTAAATGTAGCTAAGCAATAATTTGTGTACCTAGTTTTCTTGGAATGGGTTGTACCGTCAAGTCAGGTTAGGGAAACAAGTAGAAGGGAGGACACGCCCATTACACCAGACACACTCCTAGTCTGAGAGTACTCGAATGTGAGAAGAAAATTAGATCTTGGAAAGATAAACTGGTATGAAAAATGTTTTTTGGAGAAACTGCAAACCGGTCTTTTTTTGTACAAATGGCGACGAAAATCAACATATAAATCCCGATTCCGGAGTTATCAGTAAAAATAAAGGTAAAATTTAAAGGTTAATGACCCAAACCCGAGTGGAAAGTAGCAAGTAAAAATTGCCATTCAGAAAAAAATTAGGATAAACAAAAATGAACCTTGCTCACCGTCATTAAAAACTTGATTTCAACCTAAAACAATTTATGATCAGAGTGCAAAGAAAGTTTAAGCTCTATTGAAATATATAAATTTTAAAACAAAAATTATAATCTTGCAATTAGTTGAAGAGGGGGGGGGGGTAAACCTTCCAGACTATGTTATCTCCAATAACAAAATTCTGTAATAAAGAAAATTTCTTTTTAGATTATTTCACACATGCAAGTATTGAAGAGACATTTTCATGGGATAGGCCTATAACATTATTTGTATTTTTATGGATGAATGTGAAAAAAGTTAACACAGTGGTTTTACTAAATCTATTGAAACTCGCTTTTATTGTTGCTTATTGAACAATGATCCAGACTGTCTTGTGTTAACATCAACTAACCACTGCAACCACGAACTAAGACTTTCAAAGAGGCATTACAGAGACGATTGAAAAGGTAAATGGGTATTTGAAGATTTCAACTTAGAACCCACTTCAGTTGGCTATTCTAGTAAACCTACTTAAAATAGTGTACAACAACCACTGATACAACCTAGCTTAGTTAATTTTGTAGAAAACATCCACAAGGTAAAGTTAATTAATTGGATAATTTCCTGTATTGATGAACGTAATGTGTTAGTAGTAAGTGGTTGTTTTAAGTTTAGGTATAGGTGTAAGGGATGCATTTTGTAATTTTCATACTAAAATTTTGCATTTAGGCTATCCCTCCGAATCGGTTAATACACTTATTTATGCGTATAAAACCTATGTCCGTTTTTGCAATTCTTTATTTGTGTTTCTTACTACAGCAGTTTCGCCGATCAATGCGGCATCATCAGGCAAAAACTTACAATAATACGCTGACAAAATATCGGTCATCATTTAATATACCCGCTGTATAAGGCTGTTTTACCCTAAGACTATTAGTTTATTAACTGTTTACTTTCTTACATATACAAAGTATAAATTTATTTGACGAGTCAAAACCTAATGTCCAATTTATCACGGTAGTATACATTTTCTGTTTCCGTTTTGTCTCTGGAGTTCATAAAATGGTTTTTGGAATAGTGCCCGTTTTATGTCTGCTGTGTAATTCCTTTGTAGCACAAACGAGTGGACCGATATAGATAAAAATTGAATGAGGGAAATATACCATTATTTAGAGAGGTTTTTCTCATTTGTGAGCATTTCAAAATTTAGGGGTGCCTATCACACGAGAAAAACAAAATCGGCTAAATTTTGATACATTTTTACTAAAAGGCTTCCATATTACAGGCTCAAAATACAACGTAGTAGTTGTTTGGTTACAACCGCTAAAATAATCAGATTCCTATGTTATAAGTAAACAAAAGTTAAAAGTTCGGTTTGGAGCTAAAAGATAAAATATCTCCAAATCGGTACTACCCATTACGTTAAAATTTTGGTGAAATCGAGTTTACCGATTCTATTAAAATTATATAAAATGTGAAGATTAATGGCCCAAATTAGTGCCAAAATCGAAGGTAAAATAAAATTGTTTTAAAAATAATTTGCTTAACACAAAAATTTGATCTCCATAATTTTAATTTAATTTCTACGCATATGGTATAAACGAAGCTTTATTAAAATATATAAAAATTTTCTTGAATATATTTTATATGAATATCAGAAGGTGTTGATATTTAGTTTCCAATGTTTGGTTAATAACTACCGAAATGACATTATTTGGTCACGAATATTTTTATTTGACTAGATTTAGTTTTTTGGAGTCTGTGATAAAGTTTGTGCAAATATTGTATTATTGTTTATAATTTTTTTCTATGTAAATATTTTCTTGGTCAACTATAAATCAGTGCACCGGTTATCTTTTGTTAGCGGAAAGTATTTCTTGAGGTAGTTAACACTATAGTTTACTGTGAACTCGGCAATAAGGGATATGATTTATAACATGTGTACCCCGCAGATAAAACCAATTATTAATGCTCCGACACTTCCAATATCTTTACTTGTTTTGTATTATCTAAATGGACGTTTCGCATGTTTCTTGTTGACTTTGACCATTTGTAAATATGGTAATGTTTTGTATAATATTTCAACTTTTAATTAGCGTAAACACCACCATGTGCAACGTTTGCGGTTCTTGTCATTTGTAAAATTTGTAGAAGAAGTTGATTTGTACTGGGTTGGTTTTATATCGAAAATTGTATAGAAAAATTGTAATGGTGTGGTAGAGTTCAATAAAGATAAAAAAAAAGGATTAAAATTCAAGTTGGTTAAGTGCACAGTTGAAAATACAATTTAGGAAGAAAATATTTTACATTAGAAAAACAAACACTTACAAACAGATGATAAAAACTTTGTTTTCTTGGATTGCAAAGCGAAGTTACGAAATAAATCTATTAAACATAAAATTGTAATGAATAAATTTATGGTCTCCGCGGAAAATGAATTCGGTTCCATTTGTTTGGAAGCAAGAGCGCTAACCATTTTGTCAACAGGTGGCCTATTAGATGATAAATACAAGAGCTGGATGGAAGTTCTAGTTCTTTGCTTTGTACAGTCACAAGAAAAGGGTCGCTGGAGTATATCTCTAGAATGAGTCTCTGATGGATGCAGAATAAAATATAACTCAAAACATATAGGGCTATTTATATCAAAGCTTAAATGAAGACAATTATGATAGGCGCATGGAATTCTACGAGTACATCATGCGTCAAGAAGTCTTTAATAACTTTTATAAAAATATTCTTTGGGCGGATGAATCTACAAGATAAATTGATGTGTGAATTAGATGAAACTGTCTTTACAGAATGTCTGATTATCCACATCTGGTGATTGAGGAAATTTTAAGTACTTCTCGCCTAACTATTTAGGCAGGTATTTTTTCTGGTGTACTTATAAGTCTTTACTTCTTTGATGGGACTGTCATGAAGGAGAAAGAAAAAGTAAACTTGGTACTGTCATACCGCAACTGGAAAATTCTCCTCTCTTTGAACAATTCCTGCCTCTAAGAGAAACTGATATGACACAAGGTACGTGCACTATTTTTTCACTACAATTATTAGGAGCTTTTAAAAAATACATTTGAAGGACGGTAGAAAAGCTACAACCGAATGGACTCTCCTCGTTCCCCAGATTTCACGCCGATATACTATTCCGTATGGGGGGGAGGGTGATAAAAAATTGAGTTTACCCTGTAAGAATTAACAGAAATTAAAAACAAAGAATATAAATTGAATTCGAATGGTTGTCTTCACTTAATTTATACGGCAAAATATATGTTTACATGTTCAAGAAATGTCAATTTGCCTTAAAAAAGAACGAGGGTATTTTGAAAATGTATTAGATTAGTTTACATCATACTGAATCTGTCGTTTTGTATAATTACAGTCTTTGTAATAAATTTGTTAATTATTGCCCACCCTGTATTTAAGTGGATATTACACTGTCATAAGAATAGTACAGTTCCACAGCGCAGGTTGTAATAATTTGATGTGTCCAGTTTGCAATGGAATGCTATTCGATAAAAGTAACATTCTGCGTAAAAGAAACTTGAGAACCGTAAATCACTTGACCTTAGTTGATTATTAAACGAAACTGTCATAAACTAAGCACCAGAGACGTCTTTTCTAACAATAAATCACTCGCTTTATGACTTATGCTTGTACATAATACAAAGTTGAGGTGTTTTGGTTTTCGTCTCCGTGATCGAACCCTTTGTTTTATGACCGTGGATGAGGCGTAGTGAAACCATCAAAATACAATATCATTGCCTGGCTCGTCACGTAGGTTCAGGATTATTGACGTGCTATGGAATTCCTGATGCAAGTGAATTCTATTGTTTTAGAAGGACAATCGGTTTCGTTCTTCAACAGAGAATCGCTGAATCTCCTTCAAGTTTAACCTCAATCTTTTTGTTTTAGTGTACTTAAATTTACTTTTATCATAAACCAATATAGATGATAATATTTAATAAACTTATTTAGATGATAATATTTTTTATGAATTTTTTTTTTTATAGTTATACTTGATTTGGCAATTATATGCTCTACATCCTAAAATTAAACTGTATTTCGAGCCACTATTTTAATTTATTCGATAAGATATTTTTTCTCAAAGTCTTAACAGGACATTACTCACCAAATTCGTGTTATAATCTTCGACATGGAAGGTTTCTGCAGAAGGATTGTGAATCCCCGGTCTACCTAGTAGGTGTCGTGAGTGTCGTAACCTATTGCTGTTTTTAAAGGACACAGGAACTAGAGGCGACTGTCTCCAGGACGATCTACTCGAGAGGTCACCTGAAACAAAAGTTGATAAAATATTAATAACAAAATGAGGTTGGATACTACACAAAATATAACGGCTACAATATAGCAGGTTCAGATTATCGACAGTCGTCCCCCTCTGTATTTTGAACGAGTACACGAACATAGTTCTATTATTCTTACAAGTTAGAAAACAAATTACCGAGTTATTTTAATGGGAGTTTTTCAAGTTGGTACAGAGGAGTTCCCTCCTCCCCTCCTATCAATTTATACAAAATTTATTTTAATATTATATCACTAGGACCAAAAGTGAAGCTTTTCAATACAAGCTCAAAAATGAGCGTAGATCGAAAAGCTTCTTTTAGCCCTACTGATGAACTATATTTACTGCAAATAATATAAGAAAACAATTTCACAAAAACTAAAATGTAATAACTTATTTACCTTCAAAAGTTTGGACAAGTTACACAGGTTTGCAGCCATTACAGCTGTTTAATTTGTGTTAATTGTACTTATTTATAAAATCGATGGTAACAGCGGTTTTATCTGTTATTTACAATGGAGAGTATCGGTTGTTTTTATATATTCTTTACAATGGTTAATTAATTCATATACGCGAAGTAACAGCTGATGACCTCGACCCCAGGTGATGTTTTTAGGACCTAGAATTAAAAAGAACAACTTTACCATCTCAATGCATGTATTGAAAACAGCTGTTCTTGAAGCAGTATGACGCAAAAGATATTTACACAGATCCTAGACCTGTTTCATTTGTTCCATCGTTTTTAATGACATCAGCCATTTTATTTCGAGTTTTGTCAATTATTCCTCAACTGTAATTTTTTTTTACTTATTATTTGGTAACCTTGTCCTACATATTAATTTTAACATTTCACAAAAATGTGAGTATAATCGGTATTCCATTAAAAACCCCTTAAACCTAAAAAGTCATTATTTCATTCACTATTTTGTTATGATTGTTCTCTGAAATGAAGAATTTTTTTAGGTTCTGTTTTTCTTTTTTTATAAAGTAATGATTAACGAGAGGTTTTTCGTTTTAAACAACAAAGGAAAAAGACTATTCCCTGATTTTGGTAATAGAATTCCTTTCAAGATTAATTAAATTATAAATTTCAAAGTGTAGCATTTTTTACATTGATGATAATAGCTTTCATTTTAGACAGTTAATTCCAGTTTGTGATGTTTATCTCGACTCATTCTCTTTAAAATAATGTAGGGCTAGATACGAAATACTGTTTTATAGAAAATTCAGTTTTTCGAGTCGGACAAATTTCCTTACATGCCTAAAATTAATTCATTAGTCCTGTAAGGTTTCCTAAAAGTACTTCTATTTTAATCGGTTCGCAATTTAGACATATATTTGTGACAAGACTTTGTCCGATAATCTAAAGATGATTTTAAAATATTTCCAATATTTTTTCTCGATAAATTAAATTTCTGATGTAAAATGGAGATTACAACAAATCGTTTCAACCAGTCATCCTCATAAATAAATAGCTGCCAAGGGTCACAATGGTCCCTCAAGAGTGTCAGGACATCTCCCATACAGCTTTCACACTACTGCCTCTCCCAACTGGGCACTTGGGAAATATAAAAATTGAACCAATGAATCATGTTGACATTTCCCCACCAATATTTCCTTCCACTCCCAACTGGTCGTCTTATGTAATATTTCACCAGAGTGTGCGCTTTCAGTTTATTCAAATTTATGGCTTTGAGGAGGTGTTTTATAAAAAGACAAAATATCTAATACGATTAGTTACTATTCTCCAGATATTTAGAAATGCAAAACGTTATGTGTTTATGTAAAATCTTTCAGTGGAAATATTTCAAGGTCTTATGTCGATATAATTTTAAATTGATTGTGTAAGAAAGCATAGCTCATCATTGTAGTTTTCCTTATTTTGCAATAGATTGTCTTGCAACTTTAGATATTAAAATCCACGGTGTACTTAATACGCTGACAATGGCTGCGATTTTCTGTGAGTGTTTCTTAAATATCCGCTATATTAACTATATTAAAAACTTATGATTATCAAAAAGAATGTTATTAAATCTACACTTATTTACTATAATAGGTATCTTCAATAGAAATGGATTTTTAGGTTATCTTACAACTCAGCGAGTTGACCGATTGAGTTCAGAGGAGTCTTATGTTCTTTAGAATTTACAGTATACGGCAAAACAAACAGTACTAAAATTATATACGAGGTATGTCCTGAAAGTAAGTTCCGTTCGTATTTCTTCGCGCGGCAGCGCTGCGAACGCAATTCGGCGCATGCGCAGTAGTTACTCTGAATTTCTGGATCAAGAAGAAGTAAATGACGCCCTTTTGATATCGCTGTTTGTTCCTTCCGCTTTGTAGTGCTTGTTTAGAAAGGCAAAGTTGATTGAAAATCTCGCCGCTTGTGAAATTAAATCTGTAATTCGTTTTCTGAATGGGAATAACACTAAACCCGTCGACATTCATCGACAGATCTGCCAGGTTTACGAATAAAATGCGATGAATGATTCTCAATGGTCCGACACTTCAATGATGGACATCATCGAGTGCACGATGACGAACAAAGTGGTCGCCCGTTGGTTAGTTCTGAATTGATTCGTACAGTACGAGAAAAGATTAAGGGAAACGGTAAGTTTATTAAGTTTAATCTTTCTATGGAATTTCCGCAAATTTCAAGATTACTTCCTCGTGAAATTGTTTCTGTAAAATAGCTTTTCCAAAAAATATGTGCTCGTTGTGTCCCAAAAACTCTTACAGATCAACACAAAAAACAGCGTCAGTTCCAGTGCACTTGACTTTTGACACGTTACGACAAAGACTGTAATGGCTTTCCGAGCCAGATAGTTATCGAGGATGAGACTTAAGTCGCTTATGAAACTCCTGAATCGAAACGACAATCGATGGAATGGATGCACACTTCGTCACCAGCAAAGACTTTAGCAAATCTTGACAAATCATGTGCATAGTGTTTTGGGACAGACACGACTTTCTACTGGTGGATTTTTACCGCGAGAACAATCAATTAAACAATCATTAAAATGTTTACTGCGAGAAGCTTAAGAAACTGAGTCGCCAATACAAAATAAGATCCAAGGAATGCTCACAAACAGTATTGTTTTCATTCATGACATTGCCCGACCTCAAACTGGGAACGTGACTCAAAAACTCTACAGGACTTTGACTGGGACCAGTTTGATCACCCTGCGTACAACCCTGACCTTGCTCCTAGCGACTTCCATCTAATTTTGCCCCTGAAATCGTTCCTTGGTGGTCAAAATTTCAACGACGATGAGTAGCTCAAAGAACATGTTACCAGATGGTTGGCAACACAGACGGCAAAATTTTATGAAGTCACACAAAAACTTGTTCCGGACTATGACGAGTCCCTACAAAATGGTGGGAGCTATGTATAAAAATAGTTAAAGATTAGTAGAGTTTTTCAATAAATAGTTTTTTTTATCTGTACTAGTTTTGTTTTTATTACTGAACGGAACTTATTTTCTGTGCTAATGTCGTATATATGTTTTAAATGTTTTATTTTGTAACAAAGGTACAACAGGAAAAATGCATAGCGATTTTAGTCTTATACAAGGAGATGTTGCCCCCATTAAGTTTTAGGCAACATTCGTAGCGTTCACGAAGAAAGGGGTTGTTGTATATTCTTCTAACACATCTAGTTATCTCTTCCTGAAGTTCAGCGATGGTAGTTAGTAGATCGTCAAAAATCCTTTCCTTCATCATTCCCCAAACATAGGCGTTAGGTGACGAGAGATCAGAGGAATGCGATGGGTGTGGAAAATCTTTTCCTCGGGAAACAAAACTGTTGCCAAACGAACCTTGAAGTAAAAAAGAGTGTGTAATATCGTGTGAATTGTGGTGCCATCTGGGAACTAAAATCCAGGTTTATAGCATGCGAACAATCCTTATAAGATCTCTCACAAAAGGTTGAATGATTTCCTCTCTGTAACGAACCTGGTTTACATTAACAGCATTCCCGTTATCATCTTCAAAGAAATAAGAACTCAATATGCCCCTCCCTTGTAAAGCGCACTAAACGGTCACGTACTCACTAAGTTGAGGCTTCACTACGACCATATCAGGAAGCTGAAATCCAAGAAAATCCAAGGTCTGCTTGTTGATGAAACCGTGTAAATGAACATGACTTTTATATGAAAAACATAGTTAATATACATGTTATAAATGTATAATGTTTTTTAAGTATTGGTTGATACAGTAGTTGTAGATTGTAAAGTTGTTGTGGTGCGTATACTATAGAATTTAAATAAATAAACTTCCTATCGTGTTGGGCGCCAACGGATAGGTTTTATAAATTACAGTTTCCAGCATTAGTTTTAAATCCTTGGGGCGTAGATTTATCAGTTTAGTCCAAACTGTTTTGATTTATAAATACTGACAACACAAAGATTGTTTTTAAGCAATAAACCCCCCCCCTCCACATAACATCCTAAATTGCTCAGCTTTTCGTTTGCTCCTCTTTAGTTTAAAGATAAACTATGAAACTGAACTGTTTATCCCCCCCTCCTACTTAAATGTAATATCTATAATATGTAGTTTGCAGTGAGCTCGGATTTTAAGTGGAGTGGAAACTAGATTACGAATTGTTTTAATTTAACCTCAATTCTAATTATAAACTTAATACTTAGCAATAATTAGTTTATACAATACATACATCATTGTAATACAGCAATTCTATTATGTATTAGAACTTGCACAATTTAATAGCACCGTAATTCATTTAACTTAAAACATAGCTTTCCTCTATTATTTGGGGAAACGAATTTACCTAGTATTGCAGCTGTCATCATAACAAAAGTTGGAACTCAGTATTATACACTGAGCACTGATCAATATCAGATATCAGAGCACTGATAAACAACAGAACATCTATTGGATCCATTTTTTAAAAAAAAGCAACACTTGTGGAAACTTCAATCACCAAATTAATTAACACCCACACCTTTAAACGACAACATTTATTTTTAATGACGATGTTAATCATCTTTAGGTCTTACATATAGCCTACACAAATCCTGTTGACACTTCAAGAACTTCTCAGCTTTTATAGAAGACCTTCTTCGTTACAGCTAGTAGTAGAGCCAGGTTTGTGTACACGAAAAAACTAAAGATGATGACGTAGTCGAAACTTTCCTTTGTTGAAAATAATTTTTTGTTGTTTGTTTTATTATATTTAGTGATATATTTGAATATTGAAATCAAACCCAATACCACAATTTAATAAAACAAACTTTTATTTCTTGATGTACATTTCAGTAACATAGTTACCATCCTCAGAGGTTGAGTATTAAACAAACACTAAATCTATAAATTTTATAAAAAGTTGTACAAGTGAGATTTTTGTACCTTCCATTCTAGTCAATCAGGCCGAAGCCCTTAATCTCCAATTCGGCAAAATGCCCTAACCTTTTTGTGCCTTCTCTATTATTCCTTTAATCGATTTCAATCATCCAGCCTACTCTTACAGACTCATTCTTCACTCTATCTCTTTTAGTTTATTTTCTATCTTATGCAGGAATCTCAATTCATTGAGTGCCTACATTTCACAATTGTATGATTGGTATGTAAACACTTATAAATACAATTAGGTTTTGACGTAACATATCGTGCGTTAGTGTTAGAGTCTAGGTATCAAAATGTTTCACTATTTGGCCGTAGATAATAACCTACTCCTTCCTCTAACTAAAGGGGCAAGATGTGAGATGTAACTGATGTCGTATCGTCTACTAAACAATAAAACAGACCAATCCAATTCTTTGTTAGGTTAAAATTAGTATATTTTTAGAACACTTTAATATTTGGGCACCATTTTTGTTTCGCTGTATTGGAAATAACATTGTATTAAATGGCAGAATAATACTTCGCTTGAAAGGTTAACAAAAACTTTGATAAAAACACTTTTATTTAATCGTTTTACCCAAAATACGACAAATGGAAAATACAATTTGAGATATGTACACGATTTGTTCGTCAAAAACTACGTACTAATATATTCCAGAATTATACCACCTTCTCTGGTCTCTAAATTCACTGGGACCTCCTACGTGATCTCGTGGTCCCATCTGTTCGCGTGCACTAGTCCCCACTCTGCCACTCAGTCCAGTTTAGTTTTCTTCAAACTTTCCGGTAGTTCCTAGATATTTAGCTTTGCACATAAAATTTTTAAAAAAACACAATTTTTTTGTCTTACGTGTTGGTCTCAAAATGGATATTTCCATGAAAAACGTTAAATTATTATTTTTTTTTTATTTGTCCCACCAAAAAAAACTTGCTTTAAACCGTGTGCTTAAAAAAGTTAAAGTAATATAACAAACGCAATTATTCATATTGTCGTGTTAATGTACAAATGTAGGAATGATAAAGTTTGAAATGTTTGAACAACATTAACACAATCAAGAGTGGAATGATGTAGCTACAGTGATTATTAAACTGTTACTTATAAAAAAGACAATAGAACTGTACTTCTCCAATAGACGGGATCAATTCTGTTTTATGAAAAGAAATCAATTATTTTAATTTTCTTTTCGAGATTACATGCTTTTAACAATTTCTCTCGATATGAAGAGCAGGTTATTGGAAATTGTGTGCCGTCTAAAACAAACTCCCGTCAAATATTAACTATTCCCTGCTTTTTCCAATATTGAAGTTGAATAACGCTTGAAATATTCTCGGAAATACTTCTTAACAACTCCAAGAATTGTATTAGAAAAATAAGGAAATGAATGAAGCTGCAGGCGTACTTCTTTCCGTGTTTATGTGTTGCATTTGTTTGAAAATTTTAATATGAAATTTAAATATCAAGCTGCCTAATAATTTAAAAAAAAAAGAATAAACTTTCTACAATATTACACAAACATTTTCATTTTACGCTATTCATTTTTAATAGCTATCAAAACAAATTTGTTGAAAACCTCAAAGTCAGAAAAATGCAACAATAATTGCCAGGAATATTATAGTAATTGCTATTCTCCGAAATTCTAATTAAATTAAAAAAGTTGAATATGACAGATAAATTTCAATATGCTGGAAGTACGGAATAGTGTTTCGGTAATTCCTTCTTATATATAGGGTGATTCAATAAGAATACCAGTTTTAAATTGCAAGCTATTGTTCCATTGTTACCATGTCAACATTTTATTTAGACCTATATCTTTGTTAATCAGTATTTTTTGAGGTTAATTATCATGGAACGCTTTAAAATGGAACAACGAATATTAATTTTGAAAAGACATTACAAATATGGTGAGTGTTACGCAGAAACTGTGCGGAAACTTCGTACGGGTTTATAGGACGTCATAATGTACCAATTGGTTCAAAAGTTCGTAGGCTAATGGAAACATTTGAGACAACGGTCTGATCAGAACATCGTCAATTACCCGTCGTTCACAACAGTTGGGCATCTAGAAAACCTCCCTTCAGCGAATTCCTCACAAAAGATCTCCTCGTGCAGACCTACAAAATTCAGTTTACTCAACAACTGAAACTAACGGACCATTTGCAACGGAGACAGTTTGTTTAATTGATTTTGGAGGACAATCTTCTCTGATGAAGCATATTTTCATTTAACAGAACTGTGGCATTGGGGGGGGGGGCAGAAAATCCTTGCGTAATACCTCCCAAGAAAATGTATCCGCAAAGAGTAACTGTGTGGTGTGGATCTTTGGGCTGGTGGAGTCATCTGACCTTATTCTTCTGAAGATGAGGATGGAAATGCCATGAGAGTGAATGGACAACGCTACAGTAATGGCCTTACCTTAATGTAAATATTGAGCATACAATAGTCTTGTTGAGGCGTACATTTCTGAACTTAGTTCTCCTGACCGTACACATCTGTCAACATTTTTAATGTTATTTGGTGTATCGTGAGTGTTCATATCGGTGTTAACGAATACGTTTTAAGGATCTGAAGATGACCTTGAACTAAAGGTTAAAACTGGTTTTCCGATATCCAAAACAAAGGAACTGAAAAAAATACTCTAAAGGTACGTAACCTAATAATCATTGAATACATTTCCTACCAGAGTCCTTTCATGCAACGAGATCAGAACTGAAGAGCAAAGTCATGTGACCTAACACCCTGCGACCTCTTTCTTTGAGGTATTTAAGACCACAAGTTTATCAAAATAATCTCCGAACAATACCACAAATAAAAGAAGAGCGGAATATCATCGCCCAACTCGAGAAGAACACCTGTATGAAGGTTATTACAAATTTCATTGATCGAGTTACAACATGCAGAGAGGACACAAGCCAGATGTAATTTTCCAAATGTAATATTTCCATATGTAATGACAACATGTATCCTTTGTATTGATGTTGAAATATGTTACGTTTCATAAACAAAGAGTACTTTATTCAACACTTAAAAACCGGCCTTCTTACTGGACAAAATTCGCCCCCTATCATGTCAGCGCATCAGTTGCGTACCGACTATTTTGTTATTAATTTTATTTATATATTCGCCAATAATAGTATTTAGTAAAATGCACACGACACATTGAATACAAACACGATATTTTAATGAAAGCAAAGATGCAAGCCTAGTGTTAGTAGTTGCAGCAGTAAACATTGCTGATTCCTCAGTTTGTAATCAATAACACGATTAATCCGTGGTGTTCGCGTCTGCTTACGCCTCACGACGTCATAAATCCAAACAAACTGCAAACTGCGCAAATTATAAATTGTAATGATGGTGGAGAATAACATCAGCGAATAGAGAAATTCTATTGGAATCACTCATTGAAATGCCAACTCCTGAGAACATGAAATGGTTACCGATCCTACTCATCGAAGAAATGTATCAATATTTTCTTAATGAAAAAAATGTGTAAGTTTAGGATCCGTAGGTAAAACCAAGGATAATTCCACGAGCGTGTCTGTTTTGTCGTAACCAGTTTACAATTCTATAGAACTATTGAATTGAAAAAGAAAAAAAGAAAAATATTATGTGCGGGTATCAAATAAAACTAGAAGTTATTCTGATTAGAAATATGTATGTTTGACAAAAATTAATTTGTTGGGGCTGTGCTAAATGTAAAGTATCAGTTATCGTGTCTCCCTTCCTCTCTAAAATGAACACGGCTTGACCTACAAATATAAAAAAAAAAAAAATTGAATTCAAGATTAAATTGCAGTGCGAATTATATAATATAGTTTTTTTTATATGCGGAATACAACTTAATCTCACAATGAGAAATGCGTAGCAGTTAATAATAAGTTAATAATAATGCGTAGCTATTAATAAGTTTTAATAACAGCAGTTTTTGTGAGTTGTGCGACAAATAATTCAACAACCATTAAAAGATGACATTTTCATTGATTTTTCTTAATTAAGGGTACGTACGTAAAACCAAGGAGCCTTATATTTTCACCTGCATGTCTGTCTGTCTCTCTGTCTGTACAATTTAAACTAACGTTTAAAAGACTTCGTTTTTATAAATCTCTCTCTCTCTCTCTCTCCCTCCCTCTCTCTCTCTCTCTCTCTCTCTCTCTCTCTCTCTCTCTCTCTCTCTCTCTCTCTCTCTCTCTCTCTCTCTCTCTCTCTCTCTCTCTCTCTCTCTCTCTCTCTCTCTCTCTCTCTCTCTCTCTCTCTCTCTCTCTCTCTCTCTCTCTCTCTCTCTCTCTCTCTCTCTCTCTCTGTCTGTCTGTCTGTCTGTCTGTCTGTCTGTCTGTCTGTCTGTCTGTCTGTCTGTGTCTGCCTACCTATACTAAATCGTGAGGTTTTAGCAACTTTTTTAGGGTTTTTTGAACACTTTATTTATCACATACATATGTTAATAAACACTTTACACGTGGAATTTTAGTCCTCTTTTGTTCAAATTGGGATGTATGATTTTATAACAGCTCAATTTGTTCAGCATCCAAATCTGAATGTAATGAAACCCGAATGTGTTATCTACGGTATAAAATAAGAAAGTTATTACTATAAAACAAAAAATCCCGGGTACACAGATAATAAGCAAAAGAAATGCGCGTCCTATCATTCCAGAGTATCAGGTCTGACAATATTTCGATTGTTAGTAGTGTTTACTTTCTAAATCTATAGGTCTATAGAAAATATTACATACATAGTTATAAAAAATAGAAGTTTAAATTAAACGTTTCATGGTTATATCTGTTTTGGGCCACTTTGAGTTCAATACTTTTATTTTTACAAAATTATTATCGGTTTGTGTACAATCATTTCTCAGAAACAGTTTGACAGATTTTGATGAAAATTGATACATAGGAGTTATGTTGCTCCTCATTTAACAGAACTTCCAATTGATTAGTTCTCTCGCTTGATGTGTGAAAGGTTACGTGTTTAATCCCCGTAGTGGTTCATGAAGTTAGGCGTTCTCCCAGAATCGTGAGAAATGAGAAGCTATAATTGATAGGTTTGAAATTTTAACAGCCACTATTTTGAAAAACTTCAAAAAAGAAATATATAGTTAACTGTCAAAGTTTTATATTTAATTATACAAATTTGTATGGATTTCATTTATAAATTTGCTTCGTATATTTCACAAACACTATATACAGTAGTAGGTATTAATATTGCCATATTACTCGTGTGGATCGGTTTGCATTATATAGTCCCGGTATAATTGTTTCCACAAAGAAGCTTTGCACTGGAATTACTATTATAAAATCGTTAAAAATTTTAAAATACGAACAAATAACGTACAAATATCTGATCAGTATTGCTAATAAAGTTTATCACACAGAGCTCTATATCAATTCACAGACTCTATAATCACGTTTTCACAAAGCTATAAATCAAAACAAACTACAGTAGATACTATAAATTTTCCATTATGAATGTGTAGGAGGAGAGAGAAGGGTGTTGGTCAAGAAATGTCAACGTGATTCATTGACCCATGCAAGCCGTCCAAGATGTGGGTGACCTGGAAATCTTCTTTTGTCTACAGTTGTTGACAAGACGGCATTTTGTTCATTTCAATTAATTTGCAAAACAGCTGATTTCTCAACAGATTCACTTTACCCACTACTTTGCACACTACGAATGGCAACCGAACAAAACGAAATTTAGGTTAATTTTATTTGAATTGATTTATAATATACAGGAAATGTCCCGTATGCAGGTTAGATTAATTCTTGCATGTAAAATAACACAAATAAACAACAAAACAACGTTTTAAAGTTCAAAAAGGAAGTGATTATTCATGAAGATTATTGACAGTGTATGTACACGGGAGAGTATTTTTCGTTTGCCGAGTTTTGAAGTTGGCAATCCCGTTTCCTCAACAATACACCTAAGTTATTTGTAATATACATAGATAACCTCAGTTTTGACGTGAGAACTTCTACTCAGTGTTGATGTGTTGTTTAGCACTACTGCTATATTTTGTGTAGTTAGTTTTAAAATATGGACAGTTCAGATTTTAAAATAATCTGAAAAATAAGAAAAATGCAGTTATTAAAGATCGAATTGTAATTAATTGTTTGTTTGAACACTATTGTATTAAATTAATGTTTTATTTAATTGTGTTACTGCTGAAGTATGTTTTTTATTTGTCACAAAATAACAACTGTAGACAAAGTATAATGTGCAATTCGTGAGCAAAGTGTCTTTTTTAAACTCGATAAAATTGACGCTCTCGGCAAGCCTCATGCGTCAACATTTTTCTCTCGTTTAAAAAAGTGCCACTTTGCTCACTAGTTACACAAATAACTATTTTCTTCTTTTTTTTCGTTTTTATTGTGAATAATCGCTAAACGATTAACCTAAAGATTTTTTTCAAAACTCGGCATCGAGGAGTTCAAAAAATGAAAAAAATAGCCTAAAACATTCACCACTTTATACTGTTTAATAAAATATATAACACTATATTATATGAATAATAATGTATATGTAACGGAGTATTCTAAGTTTAGATGTGATAGGTATGTAGATATTAGGCCTACATGCTAGTTATATTTCTTGTTTTATTATATTGTACACTTCATGTTTATTTTTGAGTGGTTTTAGGTTAATGACATTGTTTAGGTTGTTCACACTATATGATATCAGCTATTTTATTTTGTATATACTGTAGTTATTTTAATTTACAGTTTGTAAACATTTGTAGTATCGAGGTTGGCGATTTATTTCTTTTTGTTTATTACAAACAATCCACAGTGACATTTTTGTATGTAGTTGTGTGTTGTTTTTAGTTCTGTGATAATGCCTAGAATCAGAAAGTTTAATCAAAAAAGAGCTTATAGAGATAACCGATATTCATCGCGCTGTTCAACTCCAGTTAGACCTAGATCTACTGATGAATCTAACCCTAATAATTCATCTAGTTCTAGAAAATTACTTAGTTCTAAACTCCCAAAGGACATGAATTATACTGATAACCAGGTAAATTTTATAGTTGATCTACAAATAATATCAAATCTAATTCAGTCCTTCACTAAATGTAAGTTTTGTGAAAAAACTGTTTGCACTTTTCCCAGTCTCGATCTTAGTGTGACTTCAACTTTTAAAGTAGTTTTTCCGTAACTTGTGTTTTTAAACTTTAGGTACACATATTTCAAAAAGTATTGCAACTACATCATTTATACAACTATTTGACACTACGCTACCAAATGTATTGAGGTAAGATTGTTGAAACCTATTATTATTAATAAAAATCTTTTTAAAAATATAGAGTTTTAAAAATTAAAAACAATAAAAACCCTATATTTTAATATTTTTTCACTTTATTTTTATAATAATTCTGCTACAATAATTCACATTTACTAAATATGTACCAAAAATTTCAAGTCTGTAGCACTAATGATGTCAGAGATAATGGTACCTAAAGGAAAGTATTTACAATTTGATTAACATAAGAGAGGAAAAGGTGCTGACTCCCTTTAAAATGAGGTACTTATTTAAAATATACCACTGGTATTTATTAATTATTAAAATGAAAAACTATATTTAACGTGTTTTACATAGAATCACAGCATATTTATACTAATTTCAAATGTTTGAATCTTTTGTGTTCCCTCCTTTAGTTGATGTTGTCCAGAAGATGCAGAAACTTTGTGTTCCCGTGGGCATGGAGTTTCTCCTCGTGCTAGGCTGCAAAACTCTGGATTTCTTCTCCGACTTTTGTGATTTTCATACCTCTATGTCATTGAATATTGATAAGGGGGGGTATAAGTTTCTTAAAACTTAATTCTGATGGACTTTATTTTGTTAACTAGACTCTTATCTGTGCTCAATCCTGAAGTTGAATCATATTTAAAACTTTGTGTAAATTTATTTCTTCTTAATGTTTAAGAAAAAATCTCTCGGTTATCATGCCCAATAAAAAAAAGAATATAAAATACAGAAAAGAAAATTAAAAACACAACTTTTTAGTAAATCCTACTTTTAATTGAGTCTTGCCGACCTTGGTTTCACCAGTGACGGTATTTACGCCAGCTTAACACAGACTAAAGAAGGAACAGTTACTTGGCTAACAAACAAAGGTAAACTGACAAAATGTGGAGGGGAGTGGGAGACTTCTGGTCAAAGGGCAGGTAATGGTTTCAATAGAGGTGAATTTGACAAAAAGCATTTAAAACAAAGCTTGCATCTTTATAAAATAATCGCTTAATATCCAAATTTCCAATAAATTTAATTTCATATTATCTATTATTTCCTATTATTTATTTCCTGAAATTAAAGGCCATTGTCTGCCCTTTGACCAGAAGTCTCCCACTCCCCTCCACATCCTGTTGGTTTACCTTTGTTTGCTAGCCAAGTAACTGTTCTTTCTTTAGTCTGTGTTAAGATGTCTCGTAAATGCCGTCATTGGCGAAACCAAGGTCGGCAAGACTCAATAAAAAGTAGAATTTACTAAACATTGTGTTTGTGGTTTTCTTTCCTGAAAATGGAATTCTACCAAGTACCACCGGTCAGTACTATAATGCGTATAAAATACAGACTCCTCTTTGAATATTCTAATAGCGCCAGAGAACAACTGTTGGTCAAGAAAGACCCGATACGAAGTACAAAGAGATTGATCTAACCCAAGACTACATGAAAAATGTAGATCCAGCTAGAACACCTTGGGATTGCCAAGCCTTGAGGGTACATTTTGTGTAGCAGTCTTATATAAATGTATTAACAAGTTCAAAACAGCAAATCATTTTCTTATATTTGATGTCTAACCTTTTTTGTTGTGTTTCACTGATCAAACCTTCAAACTCAATTTTTAACAAATTTTGCCGTTGAATTGTTTGTAATGTACATATAGGTTGTTGGATGGGATGGGGGGGGGGGGGGTTACAAAAATCAACGTCGAGTTATTAATGGAAATGATCTTGTTCTGATTCTGAATTGAATTTTTGGAGAGATTGAAACCAAAAGATTTTGATTGTGTACTTAAGGGTAGATTTTAACAAAATTGATCAGCCAATTATAAAAAAAAATAATAATAATAATAAAAAATAAAAAAATAAAAATACTCTGGCAACTTCTCATTGAATTCTGAGCTAGATTGCCATTTGTTTTTGTTTACGAGCGTATAAGAAAGTATTTGCAATGTTTGCACACTGTTTATTTTAAATAGTTTTTAATTTCTTTATTTGTTAATGTTAAAACATTTGAGTCATATTCGCATTCAAATCATAAACAATGCATCTGGAAATTAAACTAGGCAATCGGTTTTTATTTAAAAAAATAAGGACACAACAAATAGAAAACATGAAATAAAAATACATGCACTGGAATACAACGTTAAGTTTAATCTAGAGTTGAGACATGCGCACTGAATATCACAGTTTTAATTAAACCAACGGTTAGGACTTTCTTGTACAGGAAACTTCAACAACAACTGAGCTTTGATAAATCCTAGTCTGATTATCTTTCTCAACTCGCATAACCCATTAAGTTCCTTGGTAAACAAACAGCTGACATGGTGACGTCATAGGTATGATCACATACAGAAACAAGATTTTTTTTTTAAATATAAAAAATGAAAGACTTTTGTTTTTATTTGATTTGTTTTCTGGGTTTCATTAGGTTTATAGCTGCATACAGTCTCGATTCGAAGTTCATTTGTCTTTAATTAAAATATTACCTGTAGGCCTATGCCTATTATTATAGTTCATCGGATTTAGTATTGAATATATTTTATCGCCATTGTTCTAAAGCTGCATTATATATTTTTATGACAATTAGATTTGGAGGCGTGGACCCATTGCTTCCCAGCTGCTATTAGCGTCAAGCATTTGGCCTTGTTTCTTTTAGTTCAGTGTCACAAAATTTTCTGTACATTAAAAAACTTAATATAATGACTTATTCATTGAAAAGTCGTTTTAAATAAGGTGTTTTTTGTGGAAAATTGTGTTTTCTTTCACTTATTGATTGAAGGATCCACAAATATAATGTTCCTCATAAGTGATAAATCATACAATGTTGTTTTCTATACATTTGTTCTACCTACACATAAAACGTTTCTATCAATAAATTCAATTTAAAAAAAAAATCCTACTTTTGTTAGGAATTCAACAACTTACATTATATTTGATACCACATAGAATTGCACCAATCCCAACTCTCTAGCATAAAAAGTAACACAGTTAATACGAGACTAATAATTCTAACTTTTACCTACATAAGAAAATTGTAAATATTCTCATAGTCGATGGTTTAATTGCCGTACGAAAGTAGTGAAAGGCGTAAGAGGGCTAAAAATACGGTGTTAACCCGTCATCGTGAAGTCGAGGGAGTTACGATTCACAGCGAATTCTGGTTGCAAAAGCTAGAATTGCAGCGACGGGAAGTGGGTGTGCTAAACCATGGTTCAGCAGCTTACGCCCTTCACTAGCTGTTATGCCAAAGGATGATTAGTAAACCAGTTTAAGATTTAGATTTCATGAAAGGACTGGTAAGTACTAAAATGGAGTAAAACAGCTGTTATTTATTACAGTTATTGTTGTAATCACTCATCTGGAATACATAATTAGATCATAAGAACACTCACTCTGTTTTTCAATAAAATATAATCTTTCGTATTTCCATAAATTATCGAGCAAAGAAGGTTGATAACGCTTCAAATATTCTTAATATACTCTGCAAAATTCAGTAATGGTTTCCGAAGCAAGATTTTCCATTACACAAATGAGGAAAATCATGATTTACCGCTCTACTTCCTGTACGTATATATTTCTTCGAACTTCCTTTAAACTTGAATATATTATGTAGTATAATATTGTATTATGCATGCAAAATTTTACATTAAACATTCAGTATACAGTAAATATATACAGTTTGTATAGCCTACTCATAAAAAGCAACAACAGGTGTGAAAACATTATTTGGAAATAATGAGTTGTGAAGTTTGTAAGTATTTAACTTAAGTTATAGGAAAATATAAATTTGATGGCAAAAAGTGCATTAAATTATCACAATGAGGCAAACAGCTGATATGATGACAAGATCGGACACGTATTTAGATTCATGTTATTTTGAGTAACTTTGTTTGTCGGGCTCGATCTTGGGTGTCCCGAGATCAATTGAAGACAAGTAGCTCAGAATAATTAGTAAAAAAATACAAAGTAGTTCACTTCTTCGGAGTGTGGGGAGATTACTATACAGAGTGGGCTATAAGTCACTTGACACTACCAGTCACTCAGTATCAGTTTGACTCTAGTTGTAACCTGTCAGCTGTTACAACAAAACAACAGTATTGTTTTGAGGTTATGTTTGAGTTATGTTGAAGTTAGCACCCTGTTAGAAGTGATTTTAGTTGATTAAGTTTTGTAATTAATTAAGTTAATTAATTAACTTAATGAGTTAATCATGAATAGCAATGCATTTTTGTCAAGTGACTTATGGCCCACCCTGTATTTTATCATAAATGAACGGGAAAACATATGACTTTAAAACAAACTAAAAATCCATGGGAACATATAAATATTTTTGTATACATGTGTTTTGTTTGGGGGGGGGGGTCAGGTGCATCTTAGATCCTACTGATTATTTTAAATGACGGAAAAACTGCGATAAAAGTGTTTTTTCTAAAAATACAACTTGGAGAATGTCTAATTATCCACTGACTTTTCCGTAATCTTGAAAAATTTTGAAAATATAAACACATTATATTATATTATATTCAATACTGTATATAAAAACTATTTCTTATACATGGATTAGGTATAATATACCACCAAAACTATGGATTTTAAGAACGGTCATAAGTGACCCTAAGGCAAGTATGAAAGTAAATAAGTTGATGGAAGAATTTAAATCTAATGCAACAGTGAGGCAAGTATGTTGGGCTCTCTTCTCTTTTATTTGATATGCCTCTGCATAAGATGATAAATGCAATTAATGAAAAAATAACAATATTTGGAAATTCCAGTCAAAGCTGTGCATACGCCAATTATTATTCAACCATTAAGCACCCTTAAACAACTATATAAAAAAATTGAAAAAAGAAGCGCTAAAAATTGAACATATATATATTAATAAAAGCAAAAATCCTGATTGACTCACTCATCACCAATTTTCACACTTACCACAATGCTAGAAGGCTAAAATTTTGTACAGGTGTTCCTTATAAGTTAATTATTAAAAGTATACACGATTCATTCATGTTTTGTGATTAAGAGAAGGGGAATAATCCGATAAGTTTGTTCTGATAATGTCTTCTAAGATATATTACAATTATTCTTTTTAACCCCAATCCTTTTTATATGCAATTAAAGAGACTATAAAAGTCTATAGTTTATAGTTTGCTGAAAAAGTGAGAGGGCCCGGACCGAGACGATGCGATGTGATGCTAGGGAGAGACCTATCCAACCGCGTGTAGCTAAAGGGTGCGTCCGTAGTGTACCGCTTCTTGCCATGTTGCGCCGGGCGAGCGGGGGGGGGAACTTATTGCCGCGGTCACAGTGCACCTGCCTACCCTGCTTTAACAGGCTCAAATCGCTTGCTTACCGCTTAACACAATCAGTCAGTTTGCTGTTATCTTCCGAACGTGTACTCTTTTCTTTTTTTTTTTATCAAATGAAACTGAAAAAAAGACATTTTAATCTCGACAGTATATATGAAAAGTGTCATTAGCAAATTTGTTTTTTTGTTTGGTCGGTTCTGGGTGGGTGTTTTTATGTGTAAATAAAACATTCAAAACTAATAATTTATAACATTAAATTTAAAAAATTTTGTGGTGTACTCATAACTTTAGCGAAAATCAGGATCATACTTCACCTATTAGTAGCTAATTAATTCACACATCTATATAATTATTTTAATTAAATTATATAACACTCACTCGCAGATGTAGATTTATTTTTTGTCTGTAGATAATTAATTATTGTGTCTTTTGATTTGTTTGTGACCAAAGACAATGTTAATGGGTCAATGGCCTATCCCTATAGTTTTATTAATTAACTTTGTACAAATTTAACCAGGACATTCTAAGATTAGTTGTGTTTAAGTTCCTCACAACATTTTTAACGTTTTCATAATATCATTCGTCGTTAGAAATTTACGTTTCTCCTTTTGCTTAAGTTTATAATACATACAATATGATAATGTAACCTTCAAGCAACCCAATAGTATTAATCATCATTGATAATACAGAGATTATCGAGTTTCTACAAAATGACGAAGCACTCGTGACTCATCGTGAACATTCTCTCGGAGAATTTGAGCGATACATACTAAGAGAGAACCGTAAGAGGATATTATCACTAGAGAATGAAACATAATGCAGAGTTGGACGAGTTAATTTAAGGTCAGAATGTTGTTGGATTTGTAAAGGCTTGGAAATGTGAAAAGAATGAAGAAGACTGAATGCCCAGAGGAATACTGGGAGAAGTGCTTTACCACAAAAGAAGAAAGGGCAGAACAAGACTTGGATGGATGACGTTAATAAAAGCCCTAGAGCTATGGAGGAAACATGAAAGAGTGGAGGGGGCCAAGGTCCACCAAGTGCAATAGAACCATAGCAAGAAGAAGAAGAAGAAGACATATTATTACGAGTTACACTTTCACTTGTTTTGACAAAGGAAGGAGCCGGACTATACCAAGTTTATTTATATATACTATTTCTTATTAACTATTTATATGTTCATCTTTTTATGAACCTTTGCTATACTTTCTTTAAAATCACGCATAACGTTGTATACTGTTTTAAAAATATTTTAATTAAAATGTGTCAGAAAAATTAAATCACTCCAAAACGTATCATCTAAAGAAGTTTGTAAAACGAAGTTATGGATGGCTGAAGAGTGCAGTAATTATAAAAGAGTAAAAGAATGAAACATCAAATTAAGATAAAAAAAACTAATAATTTAATAAAACCTTAGGAACGTTTTGGATTGGAACTATTATTATACTTTATAGTATAGCATTAATATAATAAATAGCCATGAAAACATTAAAGTAATAATTAAATATATTGCTTGCAAGAACTTACAGCCTCCATGATGTTTTTCTAGAGGCTGCAAGGGTCAAAGCCTTCTCTATAACTACTCGACTGGCTTGCTTCATTCGTTACACCTCTTCTCTCTCTCTTCCACTCTCTTCTCTTGTTGCCAACCGAATCTAATCGCCTCAAGTCATTGCTACTATTATTAGCTGTACTAACACTTTCAAAAACATCTTGTACGATCACTGAATCTCAAGTTATTAGTTACAAAGGTTATTTATTTGAGAAATGTAATAGTATTAAGCAATCAAATTCTTCTAACATAATAAATCGGGTTAAAAAAAAGTTATATCAATCTTCAAGTGACAGTAAGGTATTCCATTTATTGAGTTTTTGTAGGTACGAACCAAGTCTTCAAAAACGATTAAATATTCAATGTCATTGAACTTTCGAAAGTTCCACTTCGACTAGATCCTCTCAGTAATAAGTATATATTTGGATTGATGTGTATGCGTATATAACAAAAGAAGTGTACAAGAAAAATAAGAGGTGCGCTTTTATTTTCAGTAAATGAAAACAAACAGTGAAAAAACATTGAATTAACTTTCTTACCGATAAAGAAACTAAATACTAACAAAATATAATATTCGTAGCTATCTCCCCAAGAATGACTACTAGGAATATGTGAGGAATATAAGAATATAGTTTATTTATTATTTAGTTTGTAACCATGCATTTGTTATGGGAGATGTTAGTCCCCCTTATCAAATTTTGTTATTTAAAAAATGTTTGACAGATATTTATGTTTTTAACTTAAATTTTGTTTTTCTTGTATCATTTTGATTTAAACAGAGTTTGTATATAAGGTCAAGGTTCATTTTTGTTTTGTTTTTTGCTAATTATTTCTGAATTGAATTTTTTAAATATTTGCTGTTTGAGCAATCAATCTTTACAAAAAAATGGAACGAAATCAGTATAATCAATTTTGAGAAATTAGATGTTTATGAACGATTATTATTATTATTCCTTCGTTTGGATCCACAGTGGCTAAATTTTAGAAAACCTAACTTTCTAATTCTTACTGTTTACAAATTATGTAACAAATTGAACATAAAAAGAAATGATGAAATGTTGGCCGCTATTATAAAATCATGCCACGTGTTTCCTCTACATCTGGTCCCAGGTGGGCAGTCATTACGGAGGCTTGATGGCTACCGGAGACGTATTGTTATTGTAATTCTTTCAAACAAAGCCGGAAGACTGCCCAGGACACTATGTGCACCCACACATCATCTCGTGTACTGAAGCTCCTTGATTTATACTCGGTGATAATCTACAGGGCATTAAAGCAATGGAAACCGTTTCTTAAATCCTAGAGAAGACAAAATAAACATTTATTAGAGTGTGTTGTGTTGAAATATGTGACAATAAGTCACGTGCACATTCTTCCTGCTACAAGTTGTAAAGTAGCCGCATATAATTATAATTTAGGGAATTTCAATAGTAACTGGTAACGAAAATAAACTATTCTTCATTGTTTAGTAGACAAAAATAAACTAACGTGAATAAAAAACCATCATTCAAGAAAAATTAACATGTTTTGTGAGGTCGTTGAAACGATATAAACAGTGGGTTAGAAAAGTATGAACCAATTTGATAACGTTTAAATTAATAAAAACAACTAACAAGAACTAGGTTTCACCTATTCATCAAATTGTACTACATTTGTGTACACAGCTCAAATCCCAAGCCTAAGAGTTAAAGTCAAAAGTTTCAAAAGTAAATTTTTTTTATAAGATTTCATATAAAATCACATGTTAAGATGATTTTATTCTTGACACGTTTTGCTGAAATTTTCAGTCTTAGAACCAAAACTAAGCTTCTATTCGAATAATTTGAAATAATAACAGAACTAAAATTATTAGATAAATTTTCCTAAATTCATAAAAAAATTCTTAAAATAATAATTTTGTTTGTTAAAACGATTACTGAACCGTCAAAAAGAATAAAATTTATTATCAAAAATTGCTATATTAATTTTAATTATCTAATAGTTTAGAGGAATTATTCTTTCAAATGTTTTTATTAGAAGCGCCGTTTTGGTTCTAGGGCTTCTAGAGTTCCATGTTTTCAACAAATCTAAGAGCCACTATCTCCTTACAAGTATATGTTTAAAATAAAAATATCTTAAAACTTGATGTTAATGGAACCATTTAAAATGTATATAAGTTTATATATACAAATATTGAATTACACCCAATGCTGTAATTCCCTTTTTGCTCTTGAACAATATGGTTGTTAACTAAAAGGTAAACAAATTCTTGGCAAAATTCTTGAATTTCTACTATTATTAATTTAAAAGATATTTAACAATGAGAGGACTTTTGAGACGCTCAATATGTCGTAATTGTTATGCTGAACGTAAATAAAACTATGTTCCCCAAGGCTGAAAACTATTACACAAAAAGTTAAGATTTGACGATCTTAAAAAAAAACTAAATGGTAAATTTAAAAATAAACACATTAAGTTTGACATTGAAAGGATTATTGTGGCAGTGATGCAATGTTAAATTATTATGCAACGTTTTACAGTCATTAAACACTTTGAAGCCATATTGTTAAACAACGGCTCTTTGTTTAAAATACAATAACAGCTTGTAGTTTGCAGTAATGTGTACTTTGTGAACAATTTATAAAAAAATGGTTTGATCAATGGAAAAAATAAAATGTCGTTTATTCTCTTCCAAAATGAATTAAGTTATTTCTGAAAAAGAAGGGGGGGGGAAATTGTTGGCCCTGAATTATGAGAAACTATTCATAAATGGAAAACTCTGAACAAGAAGTACAATCAACTTTTAAGCAAAAGAGTTGAAGATCTGATTGGTGGTAATATTAAAAATGTGTTACGTAATTATAAAAACGTAGCAAATTGCTCCCATAATATAGCAAAAAAACATTTTCGTCTGAATTTATATTTATAAATAAACAGAAATTTTGTCACAGATAGGTTCATGTTAATCACATGTATGGTAAAGACAGATTACACGTATAGCCCTAATATTGGATATAAAACAAAGTTTAGAACTCATTAATGGTGGGGCATAGATTGAATACATAGGCTAAGAACATACAGATGTTTGTTAATCGGCTATTAATCCCACCTTCACTTCCACTTACAGGTTTGATTAAATACTCAATAGCCACTACTTAGGCTTACACTCAGTACTTGTCTATACACAGATGCAATGGCGCGTTTTGTACTGTTATACAACAAATTCCAGACATTTCTTTAGAAATATTTAAAAAAAGTATTTACAAAAATATACATATTTAACAAACAATTAGTTGTTTCCGTAACAAGTAAGATAATACAGGTTTGTTGCTTTACAAGTTGTAGGTTGAATTCATTAGAGCTACTGTGCTATATATATATATTTAATTTTTGTAAGAATATACAATAAATGGAATACATAAAACCATATAAAAAATATTAGAGCTATCACTTGGCTCAGACTACACAGCTGTGTTCTAGTTATTACTAAAGAGAAAACAAACTATTATATATAACAGCAGCAAGTTTTATGTCTAAGAGAAATTAAAAACTTAAGCTGGTTCAAGTAATTTCGAAAAAACAATCTATTTTCAGATTAAATTGGAGAGGCGTGCAATTAGTAGTCTATGTCGATTGTCGGATTAGAAGTGAAACACGATTACACAGTCGACAAAGGCATAGTGACATGAGAAATGTGAACAATAGTTGCACAGATTGCCAACACTTAAGTTCTATCATCGTATATTCTTTGATTACTTTATATAAAAGCTGTTAATCTGAATCTGTCAGATTACTGTTAGGAATAACGAGCTGAAGAGTTACCTTCCATAGTTTGTATATTTATTTAACCTCTCCTGATGGCACTTTTAATATGCATACGGCATTAAAATAAGTAGCTATTAAATGTAGAGAAATTATTTATTGAAAATTCCAACTCATTTCTATAAATATTTCTTGATTTGAAATCGAACTTCAAAATGATTTAGTTAATGGAGCAAATTATAAATTAGTCTACTTGGTTATTTTTATATACCGATAATTTGTAGATATGAGATCAAAAATTCTCGTGTTAAAACATTGAACAGAAGAATATAATCTGTTTTTATGTACTACGTGTTTATAATGTTCATACCTAGATTATAACTCAACACACGATTGATATTCTAAATATTATTTGTGTATCACTTAGTTTAACAATATCGCCTATGATACCGACGTTTTCTGTTTCCAAATTGAATTTTATGCGGGTAAAAAGAAGGTCTTAAAAAAAAATTCAAACGGTACAAATTTGTCGATCTTTTTTGGGGAACAAACATTTTCCAAACGAACTTACGCATCAAATTCTGTTTCTAGTTTAGTTGACAGTGAAATTAGTTTAAGTGAGGCTGCTCTATTAAGATCTAAAAAAAAAAATAATAATAATAAATAAAAAAAATTATAAACAATAAAAAATTTAATAAAGCCAGTAAGATTTCTTCCTTTTTTAAAAGAGAATGTTTGGTACAATAAACTATGCAAGTGGAAAATAGCGCTGAGAACAAACTGTCTTTATTTGTACGATTGGAAGATAACTCTGAGAACAAACTCCCTTTATTAGTAGGAGTGGAAGATAGCGATGAAAACAAACTCTCTTTGTATGTACGAGTGGAAGATAGCGTTTGAGAACAAACTCTCTTTATCTGTACGATTGGAAGATAACTCTGAGAACAAACTCCCTTTATTAGTACGAGTGGAAGATAGCGGTGAGAACAAACTCCCTGTACCTGTACGAGTGGAAGATAACTCTGAGAACAAACTCCCTTTATTAGTACGAGTGGAAGATAGCGGTGAGAACAAACTCCCTTTATTAGTACGAGTGGAAGATAGCGGTGAGAACAAACTCCCTGTACCTGTACGAGTGGAAGATAACTCTGAGAACAAACTCCCTTTATTAGTACGAGTGGAAGATAGCGGTGAGAACAAACTCCCTGTACCTGTACGAGTGGAAGATAACTCTGAGAACAAACTCCCTTTATTAGTACGAGTGGAAGATAGCGGTGAGAACAAACTCCCTTTATTAGTACGAGTGGAAGATAGCGGTGAGAACAAACTCCCTGTACCTGTACGAGTGGAAGATAACTCTGAGAACAAACTCCCTTTATTAGTACGAGTGGAAGATAGCGGTGAGAACAAACTCCCTTTATTAGTACGAGTGGAAGATAGCGGTGAGAACAAACTCCCTGTACCTGTACGATTGGAAGATAACTCTGAGAACAAACTCCCTTTATTAGTACGAGTGGAAGATAGCGGTGAGAACAAACTCCCTGTACCTGTACGAGTGGAAGATAACTCTGAGAACAAACTCCCTTTATTAGTACGAGTGGAAGATAGCGGTGAGAACAAACTCCCTTTATTAGTACGAGTGGAAGATAGCGGTGAGAACAAACTCCCTGTACCTGTACGAGTGGAAGATAACTCTGAGAACAAACTCCCTTTATTAGTACGAGTGGAAGATAGCGGTGAGAACAAACTCGCTGTACCTGTACGAGTGGAAGATAACTCTGAGAACAAACTCCCTTTATTAGTACGAGTGGAAGATAGCGGTGAGAACAAACTCCCTGTACCTGTACGAGTGGAAGATAACTCTGAGAACAATCTCCCTTTATTAGTACGAGTGGAAGATAGCGGTGAGAACAAACTCGCTGTACCTGTACGAGTGGAAGATAGCGCTGAGAATAAACTCCCTTTATTAGTACGAGTGGAAGATAGCGGTGAGAACAAACTCCCTGTACCTGTACGAGTGGAAGATAACTCTGAGAACAAACTCCCTTTATTAGTACGAGTGGAAGATAGCGGTGAGAACAAACTCCCTGTACCTGTACGAGTGGAAGATAGCGTTTGAGAACAAACTGTCTTTATTTGTACGAGTGGAAGATAACTCTAGGAACAAACTCCCTTTATTAGTAGGAGTGGAAGATAGCGATGAAAACAAACTCTCTTTGTATGTACGAGTGGAAGATAGCGTTTGAGAACAAACTCTCTTTATCTGTACGATTGGAAGATAACTCTGAGAACTAACTCCCTTTATTAGTACGAGTGGAAGATAGCGATGAAAACAAACTCTCTTTGTATGTACGAGTGGAAGATAGCGTTTGAGAACAAACTCTCTTTATCTGTACGATTGGAAGATAACTCTGAGAACAAACTCCCTTTATTAGTACGAGTGGAAGATAGCGGTGAGAACAAACTCCCTCTACCTGTACGAGTGGAAGATAGCGCTGAGAATAAACTCCCTTTATATGTACAAGTGGGAGATAGCGGTGAGAACAAACTCCCTGTACCTGTACGAGTGGAAGATAACTCTGAGAACAAACTCCCTTTATTAGTAGGAGTGGAAGATAGCGATGAAAACAAACTCTCTTTGTATGTACGAGTGGAAGATAGCGTTTGAGAACAAACTCTCTTTATCTGTACGATTGGAAGATAACTCTGAGAACTAACTCCCTTTATTAGTACGAGTGGAAGATAGCGATGAAAACAAACTCTCTTTGTATGTACGAGTGGAAGATAGCGTTTGAGAACAAACTCTCTTTATCTGTACGATTGGAAGATAACTCTGAGAACAAACTCCCTTTATTAGTACGAGTGGAAGATAGCGGTGAGAACAAACTCCCTCTACCTGTACGAGTGGAAGATAGCGCTGAGAATAAACTCCCTTTATATGTACAAGTGGGAGATAGCGGTGAGAACAAACTCCCTGTACCTGTACGAGTGGAAGATAACTCTGAGAACAAACTCCCTTTATTAGTAGGAGTGGAAGATAGCGATGAAAACAAACTCTCTTTGTATGTACGAGTGGAAGATAGCGTTTGAGAACAAACTCTCTTTATCTGTACGATTGGAAGATAACTCTGAGAACTAACTCCCTTTATTAGTACGAGTGGAAGATAGCGATGAAAACAAACTCTCTTTGTATGTACGAGTGGAAGATAGCGTTTGAGAACAAACTCTCTTTATCTGTACGATTGGAAGATAACTCTGAGAACAAACTCCCTTTATTAGTACGAGTGGAAGATAGCGGTGAGAACAAACTCCCTCTACCTGTACGAGTGGAAGATAGCGCTGAGAATAAACTCCCTTTATATATACAAGTGGGAGATAGCGGTGAGAACAAACTCCCTGTACCTGTACGAGTGGAAGATAACTCTGAGAACAAACTCCCTTTATTAGTACGAGTGGAAGATAGCGGTGAGAACAAACTCCCTGTACCTGTACGAGTGGAAGATAACTCTGAGAACAAACTCCCTTTATTAGTACGAGTGGAAGATAGCGGTGAGAACAAACTCGCTGTACCTGTACGAGTGGAAGATAGCGCTGAGAATAAACTCCCTTTATTAGTACGAGTGGAAGATAGCGGTGAGAACAAACTCCCTGTACCTGTACGAGTGGAAGATAACTCTGAGAACAAACTCCCTTTATTAGTACGAGTGGAAGATAGCGGTGAGAACAAACTCCCTGTACCTGTA
Source organism: Aphrophora alni (assembly GCA_963513935.1). Lineage (NCBI taxonomy): Eukaryota > Metazoa > Arthropoda > Insecta > Hemiptera > Aphrophoridae > Aphrophora > Aphrophora alni. The sequence goes on along the minus strand of OY740768.1, from coordinate 103,920,862 downwards.
CGAGTGGAAGATAGCGTTTGAGAACAAACTGTCTTTATTTGTACGAGTGGAAGATAACTCTAGGAACAAACTCCCTTTATTAGTAGGAGTGGAAGATAGCGATGAAAACAAACTCTCTTTGAATGTACGAGTGGAAGATAGCGTTTGAGAACAAACTCTCTTTATCTGTACGATTGGAAGATAACTCTGAGAACTAACTCCCTTTATTAGTACGAGTGGAAGATAGCGATGAAAACAAACTCTCTTTGTATGTACGAGTGGAAGATAGCGTTTGAGAACAAACTCTCTTTATCTGTACGATTGGAAGATAACTCTGAGAACAAACTCCCTTTATTAGTACGAGTGGAAGATAGCGGTGAGAACAAACTCCCTCTACCTGTACGAGTGGAAGATAGCGGTGAGAACAAAGTCGCTTTATCTGTACGAGTGGAAGATAGCGGTGAGAACAAAGTCGCTTTATCTGTACGAGTGGAAGATAGCGGTGAGAACAAACTCTATTTATCTGTACGAGTGGAAGATAGCGGTGAGAACAAAGTCGCTTTATCTGTACGAGTGGAAGATAGCGGTGAGAACAAAGTCGCTTTATCTGTACGAGTGGGAGATAGCGGTGAGAACAAAGTCGCTTTATCTGTACGAGTGGAAGATAGCGGTGAGAACAAAGTCGCTTTATCTGTACGAGTGGAAGATAGCGGTGAGAACAAACTCCCTTTATCTGTACGAGTGGAAGATAGCGGTGAGAACAAAGTCGCTTTATCTGTACGAGTGGAAGATAGCGGTGAGAACAAAGTCGCTTTATCTGTACGAGTGGAAGATAGCGGTGAGAACAAACTCGCTTTATCTGTACGAGTGGAAGATAGCGGTGAGAACAAAGTCGCTTTATCTGTACGAGTGGAAGATAGCGGTGAGAACAAAGTCGCTTTATCTGTACGAGTGGGAGATAGCGGTGAGAACAAAGTCGCTTTATCTGTACGAGTGGAAGATAGCGGTGAGAACAAAGTCGCTTTATCTGTACGAGTGGAAGATAGCGGTGAGAACAAAGTCGCTTTATCTGTACGAGTGGAAGATAGCGGTGAGAACAAAGTCGCTTTATCTGTACGAGTGGAAGATAGCGGTGAGAACAAAGTCGCTTTATCTGTACGAGTGGAAGATAGCGGTGAGAACAAAGTCGCTTTATCTGTACGAGTGGAAGATAGCGGTGAGAACAAAGTCGCTTTATCTGTACGAGTGGAAGATAGCGGTGAGAACAAACTCCCTTTATCTGTACGAGTGGAAGATAGCGGTGAGAACAAAGTCGCTTTATCTGTACGAGTGGAAGATAGCGGTGAGAACAAAGTCGCTTTATCTGTACGAGTGGAAGATAGCGGTGAGAACAAAGTCGCTTTATCTGTACGAGTTTAAGATAGCGGTGAGAACAAAGTCGCTTTATCTGTACGAGTGGAAGATAGCGGTGAGAACAAACTCGCTTTATCTGTACGAGTGGAAGATAGCGGTGACAACAAACTCGCTTTATCTGTACGAGTGGAAGATAGCGGTGAGAACAAAGTCGCTTTATCTGTACGAGTGGAAGATAGCGGTGAGAACAAAGTCGCTTTATCTGTACGAGTGGAAGATAGCGGTGAGAACAAACTCCCTTTATCTGTACGAGTGGAAGATAGCGGTGAGAACAAAGTCGCTTTATCTGTACGAGTGGAAGATAGCGGTGAGAACAAACTCGCTTTATCTGTACAAGTGGAAGATAGCGGTGAGAACAAAGTCGCTTTATCTGTACGAGTGGAAGATAGCGGTGAGAACAAACTCCATTTATCTGTACGAGTGGAAGATAGCGGTGAGACCATAGTCGCTTTATCTGTACGAGTGGAAGATAGCGGTGAGACCAAAGTCGCTTTATCTGTACGAGTGGAAGATAGCGGTGAGAACAAAGTCGCTTTATCTGTACGAGTGGAAGATAGCGGTGAGAACAAAGTCGCTTTATCTGTACGAGTGGAAGATAGCGGTGAGAACAAACTCGCTTTATCTGTACGAGTGGAAGATAGCGGTGAGAACAAAGTCGCTTTATCTGTACGAGTGGAAGATAGCGGTGAGAACAAACTCCCTTTATCTGTACGAGTGGAAGATAGCGGTGAGAACAAAGTCGCTTTATCTGTACGAGTGGAAGATAGCGGTGAGAACAAACTCGCTTTATCTGTACGAGTGGAAGATAGCGGTGAGAACAAAGTCGCTTTATCTGTACGAGTGGAAGATAGCGGTGAGAACAAAGTCGCTTTATCTGTACGAGTGGAAGATAGCGGTGAGAACAAACTCCCTTTATCTGTACGAGTGGAAGATAGCGGTGAGAACAAAGTCGCTTTATCTGTACGAGTGGAAGATAGCGGTGAGAACAAAGTCGCTTTATCTGTACGAGTGGAAGATAGCGGTGAGAACAAACTCCCTTTATCTGTACGAGTGGAAGATAGCGGTGAGAACAAAGTCGCTTTATCTGTACGAGTGGAAGATAGCGGTGAGAACAAACTCGCTTTATCTGTACGAGTGGAAGATAGCGGTGAGAACAAAGTCTCTTTATCTGTACGAGTGGAAGATAGCGGTGAGAACAAACTCCATTTATCTGTACTAGTGGAAAATAGCGCTGGACAAATATTGGAATACACAAATTTGCAACATGTTGTGGTGGTCATGGTCGGTTCATATTTGATAGTAGTAGGTCTAACATTTATAGTGTGAGAGAAAGGCTGCAATCCGGGAAATTTCCAAAGTAAATTCTTTTAGTTGTAGGCTACCTAACTTGAGTTGGATTGTGGTAGACCACGGTTGTCCAACTGTCGGCTCGCGGGCAGCTTGCGGTCTGCGATATCGTTTTGTGCGGCCCGCGAGAGCTTATTTGATAAAAAAAAATCAGAAAACTACTTTGAAACGCCTTCCTTTTGAATGAGATTTTATAATGTGATATAAACAAACTTATACCAAATATGCTGGTTTGTAATTATATTAAGAAATTAATATTATTATTAATAGAAATTATATAAAAATTAAAAGAAATTAAAAAATTAACTTAATTAGTCTGGGAACCCTATATATATATATATGACCCGCAATCACATCCAATGTTGAATTTTGGCCCTTGAGGCTTTGTACGTTGGACACCCCTGTGGTAGACTGAGTAGTCCTGATGGCTTTTTATTTCGTATGCCAGAATAAAGCTGTTAAAGTTTAATAACTCACTTGTACAATCAAATACCAACAATAAATAATACAAAATATCATACGCATTACGATTCGCTGAAACTTTGATAGTAATCTTCAAACAAATTGAAACAATTTTTTGAATAGCAAATTCGATTTAAATCCGAGTTCATACATTTAAATAAATATAAAAAGATTTTCCAACTAGGTCGCCCACACTGCGTCTTGTTATCAAGTTACCGAAGTTTGGAGGTAGGAAATGTAAAATGACCATCAGGATGCACCCAAAGGAGACAGACTTGGGACTAACGTGCCTGGGAATAGAAGTTTGTTTTGAAGCACGTCATATTGGATAGTAAAGTTATCCAAACTCTTGTGTATCGATCCACGACTAGATTGATGGTACAAGGCCTCTGGGAACACGCTACTTGTTAGGTAATTTCTTGTCTAAAAATACAAATCCGATATTAAACAATGCTCTTATTGTATTCACGCAGACATTAAGTGGTTTGGTTATGTTCGCTTAGAAATAAACGGTGCAAAAACTTTTCTTATTAAACACCAAGGCTTAACCATACTTGAAATGTTATTTCCATTAAAATTCCAAATTAGGAGTTATCTGTCAAAAAATATCGGAAAATTACCAACTTGTAAAGTGAATAGCTGCACAAACCTACGATTGTACGGTTTTGACTTATTTTGTATTATTTGAGTTTATCTTTAAGAACTGATACAGTTTTCTGTGTTTTCTATACCTTCTGTGTTTTTTACCTCAGTTCATAAATACACAATACCAATTAAACATTAAACAGAGTTTAGTAGACAGAATTTTAGATACATTACAGTCAAATTTCGTACGTAAGCTTGGTTGTACTATTCATTGAAAATATCTGTTACTCTAAACTAAAAGTAGGAAAATTAAAACAGGCTTAAACCAAAAGTAAGCCAATAGGCTAGCTGTACGTAAAAGAAAATTACGAATACAAGTAAATTGGGAAAATCCGAAATGTACAGGTATTATTGTCGTGTTCATTTGAGCATTTTCCAAATTACTCGTGAACTATTAATTTATTTTACACGCGGTTCAATACATTAGTTTAGGTTAAAAATATTTACGGTAAGCCAAATTTAATTGAAACAGGTTGAACCGACTTTTAAAAAAATTCGACAGCGACGATGACTCTTAAACCGTTATTTTTTGGAGAGTTGGCGACTAATATGTTTTGTTTTGATTAAATTTAAAAGGAATTTCATTAAAATTGTTAACCATTACAAAACAAGAGAAAAAAAGAAAACAATAACAACCTAAGCCGTTTGGCTTCGGCTCAGTAAACAACGATAGACAACGGACATATTTGAAATATTTTTGAATTTAATTAAAATTTTTTCGATAATTACCGTAGAGGAAAAGGGAAACATGTTTTAAATACTTTTGTCATGCCAATACTGCCGATGACAGTAGTTTCAATCTGTCTATACTTAGTGATAATTAGCGAGAACAGATGGCGTTAGTGTCCCTCTGGTCAATTAAGTCGGCTACCAACATCGAGCCAAGAAAGACGTGTGTTGTAGTTGGGCTTACGTTACTAGTTTTGGAATGATGTAGTATACACAGAATGTCCAACAACAATTCCAAGCAGAGTTACCGGAGACCAAGATCATAATGCAGTGAGACAAGTGAAATAGAACTTTTAGGTAACTGATTCCGTGATTGACTGGAAGGTCATCATTCATCAGTAATGACAGAGGGGTAAATAAATGCTGAATATCTCATTTCACATACTCCAAAGTCCGTAGAACTTCATCCATGGAATTATTCTAGCATGTTGGTGTCTCATATGGGACGGCCCACATGTTTACAAAACTACAACGTCCATAAAATTAAATCTGGCGATGGTGTCAAGCGTCCTGCATGTGTTTTTTTTATACCTTTTTGACTGTGAAAAATAGAAGATTTTAGAGGTCACATTATTCGTATACTTTCATTTGTCAAAGTAGAGCAACACTGTGTCTGGTCAAGACACAATCCCAATGAGAACATCGAGTCGCCAATGCATGAGAAGATTGTTGTTAGAGTTGCAATCGATCACAATCGAATAATCTATTTTTCTATAAACTCCCAATGGTAATGTGGAAATATTTAGTAGCCACTGCGTAACTGATGGAATATTAAATTAATTAATTCACCAGGATTGCGCTAGAGTTCATACAGCTGATATATAAATGGGACTCTTGGTCGACAGAATCATTTCTAAAACAATTTAACTTCCAAAATTTGTTTTCTTCACCCCCATTTTCCACTGGTCGTTGAAACAGTCATTGTATTCGAACAATCCTTACATAATTGATGATTTGAAGATGGTCAAGAAATACATTCAGAACCGCGCTATATTGAAAACAATCTTCAAGAACAGAATTCAGCGGGCCTATTAAGGACACTGATGGGGATACTTTCAACATTGTTTTTAACTACGTGTTCAAAGTAATTGATGTAAACTCTTGTGTGTTACTTACCCAGTAGATTATACGATGTAAAGGGTAAGTTTGGTAATAGCAAACAATTTCTATCTCATGTTTATCCTCAGGAATTGAAAAAAATGATTTTCGAAACGCCCTCCATCAGTCGTCGTTCACGTCTGTACGTAAGCATGATAAAGATTACAAAATTTTATACAGGAACATGAAATTTGGTATGGGGGACTAAAGGGTTCTTATATTGAAATAGAAAAAAAATCAAATTTTAATATGAACATAGTGTCTATATAAACTTATATATATTTTTCTTCATATCTCGTGTTATTCAGATATAACATACTAAATACAATTTAGCAGATTTCAATTCTGTACCTAGTCATACCAACCTTACACTACGAGGACAAATACATAGTGATGTTAAAAATATAATTTCGCACACTGATCTCCTAAGAAAATGAAGATTCGTATAGTTACGTCTCTGGTAAAGGTCCTTCGATGACCCACCATGACCGCGACACTGAACGAGAGAAGCAAGTGGACACTTTTTAATACATTCACATCTACGAGGTTCGTTAGGGCCTAGCCAGAGGGCTCCACCACTTCAAATTTAACATTTCCTACAAGCCCCAAGAAACGAACATTTAGAGGATCTGCTTGTATTAGATTGAATGATGCGCTGGGTAAGTATTATGATGACCTGCATCAATTTGTTTTATACTCTAATCATTCTGTATTAAGTATATGAAACAAAATAACAATACACTATAATAATCACATGTTTTGATGTATAAAGATATAAAATGTTACAATCGAGAGTAAAAGAGAATTTGACGTAGAAGTTATCTATTATTATTTTAAATCTCTCTTATAATTTTTGTCATTGTTATACAAAACCTGAGATTATCTACCACGTAGATGATAAGTAAAATATAACAATTTTCAAAGGAGCAGGAAAAATAAACAACAAACGGAAGTGAAAGACATTTAATTACCAATCCAGCAGTTAACCAATTAAAAGAAAAACAATTAAGTCCTAATTAAAGTGTAATTAGAACCGATTAATTAAAATCTTAATATGAAATAATAATTTCTCTTAAGTTCTTTATTTATATCACATTTTGATAGTTAAATAATATAAAACAAACACATACAGACCAACATTTAAATTCAAATAAAATACGAGAGAAAGAAAGAGAGAGAAATGTGCGGGCATATAAAATAACAAACTGACCTCTGTCCGCCACTTTGTTCTTCAAATGTAGTGGAAGTGAAAACACTTTCCTTTGAACCTTTCCTCTCCGTGTTTTTTTTTACCAGAATTAGTAAATTCAAATTTCACACTCATAAACGATCGCACAATTATCCGCTCAACAATAAAATAACAATTCGTACGTTTCTTTTGATGTTATTTTCCGTTCGAATAAAAAAAAGTCCAATTTATCGATCAGAAACTTTTATCTTCGACCATAAAAAATCCCCTACTTTTAGTTTGATTAGCTCTTTTAACGCGACTTTCCACTGTAACGTGCCTTGGTGCCTAAGGATCGGTACAAAACATAATTGATGAGTCTTTCACTTGTTATCCTCACAACCTTAACTCGTACATTTCAATGTTTCTTTTGTATTTTTTCCTTCTTTCTTGGATATTATCTTCAGAAGTGTAATTTTATTTATGCTAATCCTACAGAATCCATAAAAGTGGTTTTGGGAATAACGTATGTTTGTCTATCTGGTGTCTTCTGTACAGTCCAAGAAAACCAAATTTAATGTAAATTAATATGTAGACATATTTTGTACACATCTCGCGGCTTTCTCATCATTTTTTCGACTGCTCAAAATTTAGTGAACTGTTTGTTCTATAAAAACAATCAAAATTCCGATGTTATTTTTGTTATAGTTTTACTAAACCTTGTTTAGGTAAAAATGGAAACAAATACAATTCAAGTTTGCTTTATTTAATAAAAAACTCTGTACATGTCATGAACTATCGTTGCATTCTGTGTTTGGTCGCCTTAATTATTGTTCATTTTGAATATGAGCGGAGTATTCATTCCCTATTCAAGAAAGAATCTCTTTTCTTCACCGTTAATGTTAAAACACCTTTATGACTAATATCTGATATGTTAAAATAATGATTTGATTACTTTTTAATAAGTGAAAATAGATACTTTCGAAACATCCTGTATAAGAGCTGCAATATCGTCACTCTCTGACAACTTTAGCAAACAGGTTTTCAACGCCAAATCTAACGGGATCTAGAAGAGAAGATAAACTATAGATTACCGATACTTTTGTTAGTGTTGGGACTATCGAATACTTCTTAATATTCGAATAGGAAATAAACTATTCGAAAAAGTATCCATTTAAAACTATTCGAATAGCTTTCTGTACAATAAGACAATATCAGAATAAATAAAGGCGCTAATAAAGTAATTTTGAAAATTTTAGATTATTTTAAATTTTACTAAAACTCCAAGTTTTAAATGAAAATTAGTGACTATGAATAAATATCCATTTATCATTCGGTTTTCTCACTTTTTTGAATTAGTGCAATGAAATATATATATATATATATATTTCTTTAGTATTAGACCAGGAATATTGTGGCCACAACAAAGAATAATTTTAATAAAAACGTTTTAAGTGGCTGAATTATATTAGTATTAGTACTATGAAAGTGTTTGTCTTTTAAACATAAACGAAATGATGAACGAATAGTGTTCAAACGCAGTGGTAAAAAGTATTCATCACTATTTAGATAAAGTATTCGTGAGTACCGCTACGAATAGAAATTGATTCCATATGTGCATAAGTTGTGGTAGCGTAGCAGCTTGCCAGAAAAAAAGTATTCATTAGAAAGTATTCGAATACTTTTCTTACTATTCGAATAAATGTGAACTATTCGAATATATGAAAACTTTTCGAATAACCCATCACTAACTTTTGCCTAACCCTGTAAAATGTATGGAAGGAAGTTAAAATTACATAAAACATTACTGATTTGCCTGGCGCAAAATCTTCAAATACCGTACTTCATGTAAAAACCTATGTCAAATTCTAACTATGTGTAAACATATGCATTTCATCAAAATAAAATTGTAGGTTTATTTGGTATTTTAGCAGAGAAGATCCAATACACTAGTATTTATAAACCTTCGTAAAACTCACCGTAAAATAAACAAATATTATGAGTTAAATCGAAATTGATATTCAATGCAAATACCCCAAATATTCGACATACCATTATTTTTATCACAATCTAGAAATTAACTTTGAATAAAATACAATGATGTAGACAATAAAAAAATATATATATATATATATATATATATATATATATATATATATATAGTCTAGACTTGTTTATCTTTTTCAGTCGAGTAATGTGCGTTTTACATGTTTAGCACCAATTGCTGTAATACCAACCTTCACAACCAGAATTCGTTACCAGTCGTAAACCTACATCCCTGAATCATTAGATCATTCGAGATCTCAGTAGTACTGAAAATATTTTTTTTAAACTCTTGAAATGTATTAGTTTTATAAATATAAGACACAAATTCTTTTAAATAGTTTCAGACATTACTCAAATTAGGGTGACATTAAAAACCTTCGTGAATGAGCAAAACAAGAGATACAATACCACTATAAGAATTAATGTCTTCATATAAAGATTGACGTAATGAGACAAGAACTGAAAACGTAAATCACACCGCGTAGATATGCCCAATACATCAGCTAATTGGCACACATGGAATCCCATGTTATCACAATTATAATTTGTTTCGTCTGGTGATTAAATGCCACTGCAGACCGTTTATAAATCACGCCTCGTATTTAGTTTTTTTTGTGAACAACAAAAACCGTCTATCTAGCACCTGTTATTCCTGACCAGGTCCTGGGGAAGGATATTAATGGCGGATAGCGACAGCCATTCATTGTAAAGGATTTTTAATAGCAATTAATACACAATGTGTGAATGTAACAGATGCGTGTTGGTTCTGCGATTATTTGACACACCGCGGGGAAGCACTCTTCATCCGTTTCGTGAGTTTATGGTAACATAACCTCAAAATTAGGTGAAGAAATTAAGAACAGTTTTTATGGTTGTGCACCACTACTACAAAGATAAAAACAAAAAAGATATGGCTCTCCGTGTAACACTGTCTAAAAAATCGCTTGTAAACTCTTTTGGGAAACATTACGTGTATGCAACCAAAAATTCTATTCCACAATTTGTATAAATCAGGAAATGATTAGCCTATACAACGATAGGTTGTTTTTAAAGCTATTTCAGTTTTCAACGTTGCGTTTTCCCTCCTATTAATCATATGAATCTTTAGTTAATATAGACAATTTAAAATTGTTGTTCTATACAAATGATAGTTTGTATGGTATGAAAAATACCCCCCCCCCCATTGAATTAGCTGATCTTTACCTTTTGATAAGAAAGTGATAAGTTTTCAGATTCGCAGTTTATTTCTGGTATTCTCATTCTTAAGTAAATACTATAGTTTAGTTGTTAGTTTCAAAATTGACCTTATAGGACAAAGCTGATAAAAAAACAAGTTCTAAAAAGTTATTATTTTTTAGTTACCACAGTTATTGAACCTATTTTTGTTTGTTTTGTTCTTTTATGTTATGAAAAATGCAAAAAAAAAATTTCTTCATAGTTTGTAGATGTTTTTCGAAATTTAGAAGAATTAGAAATCAATATAACATTTCGTTTTAGCTCAAAATCGACCTATTAAGACCATATAAACCATACACAATTTGTCTAAATGTACTCTATCATCTCTACAATCCAAATAGTTGGATAATTTCTTGTCGTTTTCAATAATATTTTATGAAAGACAATTTCGGGTCGGAGAAATAGGTACGCCGAAAGATATTCACAGCAGATTAGAAAATGATTTGTGACGAACAAGAACAAATAAATCAATAACTCGGGGACTTCCACAGTTCACCATAATGAATTTCTAGAGTTGATGACTGAAATTAAATTAGCATGGTAAACAATAGCAACAAAGGATCCATCAAGATCTTTGTTGGAAATCCAGAGGAGAAAAAGAGATGAGGACGATATAGTACAAGATGGAAAGATGACAGCGGTAAATAGGATAGGTGTACGAAATTTGACGAGTTGAAGTGCGAATGGGCGGTTGTCGAGAGAGAGGGAAAGCGAAGTTTTTCAAGGACTGTAGTGTTTTGGAGTAATAATAAGTAACACCTACCCCGAAACTTATTAAAATTCTTCCAATAACGTCTCATAAATTTAAAGTAGGCATAGTTCCCTTACATTATTTCCCTCCTAATCTTTAATAAATGTTGAGAATCTGAACAAATACAACCTTCATTTTTTATCTTATATCAATTAGAACTATGCCCCCCCTCCCCAACTGTTTTACTTTCAGGTATAAGCCTTTAAAATAGATGCAATTTATGACAATATTCTACGATGTTTTAAGCGTTTCGTGTGAATATTTCTTTTGTAGATGAATAAATACCATTATTAACATAATGTATACCTGTAACTGAGCACAAATATCCCATACATTACCACCACTTCCATGAAATAAAATATCTATACTTTGACAAGTTTTCAAAGTCCTAAAATAACCGGGAAAAATCGCATGCACGAGCATGAAGTTAATATATTTTATCCATGCTATTTTAAAATTTATTCATATAAGTTGTACAATAGGAAGAGTTTGTAGGTCAACAAACATCCCATGATATAAAGAAGTATGACTAAATGGCGAGGAATATAAAGTAGCACATATTGATTATGTATTTGAAGCAGACGACAAAATAACAACAACAAAAAACTTGGTCTGCAATAAATATGTAGCTATGACAAACACGTCTGAATAGCATGGTTAAACTAATTTAATGCAATTTAAGGTTTAATATTTAAAACAAATACTGTAAATGCAATTTAAGGTTTAATGTTTAAAACAAATAAATGCAATTTAAGGTTAAATGTTTAAAACAAAATAATGCAATTTAAGGTTTAATTTTTAAAACAAATTAATTCAATTTAAGGTTTAATATTTAAAACAAATTAATGCAATTTAAGGTTTAATGTTTAAACAATGTAGAGCAGGCTTAACGATTAAAATAATTTTAGAAAATTTTAAGGTTTAATGTATAATATAACTAATTTTAATGCATGTTTAAGATGGAATGGATAATGTTTAAAAGAATGTATAGCAGCTGCAATGTTTAATGAGTAAAACTAATTTAATACAGGCTTAAATTATTAATGTTTAGAACGATTTAATGTAAGTTTACGATGTAATCTATATTATGTTTACTAAGTTTAATTCATGTTTAAAATGTGCTGTATAGTGTTTACAACTATTTAATGTAGGTTCAAGTTGTAATGTTTACTAAATTATAACAGGTTTTAAATCCTACAGGTTTAAGGCATTTTTTTTTTGGAATTGTGAAAAAAAAAAAAGAAAGGTTTATTAGGAAATTTCTGTTTCATTTCTACTACGAGCTCTTTCGTGGAAATTCCAACACCAGAGACTCGTTCACTGATCATATGAACCCCCCCCCCCCCAACCCTTCACAATATACTGTATATGAATCAATAAGTAAAATAGAAGGAGATTGCCGGAATAGAAGTGTAACACGGTTCATAATAGGCAGTGAATTGTTTAATTGATTGGAAAAAATATAAATAATGATCTCTTATTAGTTTATGATTGAAGTACAATAAAATAGTAAAGTTTATTATACTTTGTCTTCAAAGTTAATGAAGAAAGCCGTAGGCTAATCGCCCGCACGATATTTTATGACCGCCATAGTTCACAACCTAAAGCTCCAATTAAGATAACTTGGTGGACCCACAACGGTGTTGATTAATTATGACAACCACCTCATCCCGGCCAAATATTAATCAAAAGGGTAACGTGTCTTTTTATCCCTTATAATAAATGCTCCAAAGTGCGTTACAACAATGTGAGGGTAGTTATCGAGAACAGGGAAAATGTTTTTACACAACAAAAACGTAAAATAAAAGGACGAGGTAATTTTGAAGTGAGATAACAGTGACATGTTTTAAAATCAGAAAAGTTAATTCCTGACGTAGGAGATCCTTCGTTAAAGCAACAAATGAATGCTTTTCAGTTCTGTAAACGTCAAAAGAAATAAAAAATAAAAAAACAGGACGGACATGATAATCGTCCACAGATGTGAAACACAGTTGTAACAAACATGATAATCTTTAGCTTACAATTGTCCGTTCTTTTGTTAATTTAATTTTTAATAAACTAGCGAGTAGTAATTTGTTCGCCAATTGAAAATAAAAAGTTTTGCTTAGTTAACAAATAAAGAAATGATTAAAAATCATACCAGGATTATACAAAGCGAGACTGCAAAATATTGCTCAATTAGCAATGGAAAAGTTTTTGTTCTTTACGAGTTCCGTATTCAAAGAAGATGGTATAGTTTAATTTTACTATTTTTTTATTAGTCTGTACGTTTGAAGAGCAAACCATTTTTCTCGTCTATAGAATAATTTACTGGATAACTTTAAATAACCCGATATCTGGAACTTTTCAAATAAATTTGATATGTAGCAAAGAATACTAATTAAAATTGTTAGTGGATCAGGCAAAGCTGGAATATTCCACTGAAAGAGAAAAACTAGATGCAATGATTATATTAAAATATTAATAGTAAATGTTGAGCTCGACATATGAGAATAATTATACAGTATAACAAACAAAGTTTGTTATTTTAAAATATTAGGCGATATTAAATTAAAGAGATTTAAACCTTTAATAGAACCTGCTAGAACTTTACTAGTTTACGATATGCATTCTCTCAACAAGTTTTAATAGTTCACCTACTAGTTCTTCATGCTAGGAAATAGCTCAAGATTGAACTCTACATTGCATTAGCCTCTTGGAACCATAAAATCAAAGATTAAATGGCGTTGTTTTCATTTTCTATCTCGCATAGTCACAACATGGTCTACATCTGAGAAAGTATAAACGCTGGGTTCAAGAATTCACACTTCGTTCTTTCAGCATTGAAAACTAGCAGTCTCATTGACTTTCTGTATCTTCGCTTATAACTAACTATAATATTGTAATCAAACATACCTTAGAAAGTTATTGTTATTTTACTATTATATTTTCTTTTCCCATCTTTTCTGGATATTTCCTCTACACAGCTTATTATAATATAACATATTATTATGCGGATAATCTATATAGCGGTAACATTTATCTTAAATTTCAAAGCTGGAGAAAAGTAGGAAGTAGGCAGATGAAATAGGACTGGAAAATGTGTCCTTTGTGAATGGCTCGAGTCTTTGGAACGTTAGTTGAGCCATTTGGAATGTCATCAACCGAAGGTACGGTATTACTGTAAGGCCGGGTAACTAGACTTCTGAAGGCCTTGTCAAGCGGTCTGGAGCAGTATCACCTGATTCCTGAAAACCAATTATGCCGAGAAATGAGCACAAATGGATGCCAATACTTCAATTTATCTTTGCTTTGTGATGGGATATTGTCACTGTTTCCTCATCCCATTTTCCAATTCTTCCATCCCGCCCGTCCTGGAGAGTAGAACACAAAAAGCCCATTGAGGCCGAAGTGAATTCGCGCAACAGGATTTTCATCCTCATCTTAACTTCACATCTTTTTATTACTTTTTCCACGTGGGTATACTAAACTACAACACATATTATCAAGTAAACGTAAACAAATAATTTGTGTGCATCAAAATATTAGTATTCATTCTAAGTAGATTAATTTTATTTAAAGAAATTTTCCATACCTAAATTTACTAAAACTCTTCTCTAACAATAACGCTATTTCAGATTCAAGTCGCGAGACAAAGTGTTTTTATCATATCAATGTCAAACAGCCTATAGTGGATCTTACTTTCACACTCTATAACAACTTCCATCAATCACATCCCATTTTGCATGTCATCTGTCTCAACTCACGTGATGATGGAGTCCATGATGCAGGTTGTTCACCTCTTCTGAACATTTTGATCTCAAAGAAAATTCTAATTCAGAAAACTGTGGAAGACAAATAACTACTGATCAGTGGGGATAAAATAAATAAGTGGTATGGTTTTTCTAATAAAAGTATTATGATTGGAGTAAACAAAACTATAATTTTATAGTAATTTTACTTTCTTAAACATACATATAATATAGAAAAAATTCCATCGATTCGGACAATATACGTTGTATATTAATTACGTTTTAAATTCAAACTTCATTCAACTCCATTATCTACAAAATTAATATCTTGGTCATTTGGTCTTGCTCATTTGGTTCTTTAACATACCTCCAAACACGATAGTCTACCAAATGGAATAAACGTTATATTGCATTAAAAACAAACAATCAAGTCTATACCAGATGTTGACTAATTGTTTTTTTACCTTATAATCCTGGGTTAACACCATAACTTTTCCAAATCTCACGCTCTCAAACACTAATTGAGAACACGCGAGCCACAGACAAACAGCTAGCTCCTTTAAGTAAAGTTATATGTATTACTTACCTACTTAAGATTAAAGAACATTTCAGCAATGATGATAATATTATATCGTTCAGATTTGAGTAAATATACAAAAAAATGTACAAAACTTACGTTACTGATGGCAAAGGATAAATGTTGACTTTGTCAAAGATTCGTTTCACATACCTGCAAAGAAAATGTATACATTAGATATTAAACAAATACAGTGTATATTATTTTCAAGTATATAGTAATAATTATGATTAATAAATTATTTATATTTCTAATACATCTGTAGGAAACTTATACAAAACATATTCAATAAAAATAATATATTACATTAAGTACGGTATGTTAAAACCAGGACTTTGAGAGTCGTTGGTTGCCTAGATGGATGGATTTAAAGGCAGTGATATTTCTGACTCACGAATAAGGTATATTGAATGAATATCAAGGTGTCTTACTCGCTGGGTAGAAATGTATAAGGAAAGAGTAAGGTCAGATGTGCTTAGAGACTTAGAGTACTGAGAGCACTGACGTCGTCTAGGGTTACATACTCTCATAATTCACTGGAAAGATGAGTTCATCAAATTAGCATAGGTTAAAAGGTCAAGCTGTTTAGGACGACCTTTATTTAAAACTGGTGGACTGGCTATAGTAAAATCCTCAACTCTTATTTTAAGTCCTGAATAAATCCAGGTAGTCTCAAGACACCAGTAGAGCGATCCCGGTAAGATACATTTACACAAGTGGAAATGCCGTAGACAGTTGCACCAATAAAGACAAAAAGAAAGAACCTGAGGTTATAACAGGGCACTGTGTTTTACATAATCTTATCTCAATCACAAGGGAGAAAGATCTACTTACATGTGACCGATGTGGGTTTGAGGAAAAGCTGAATATTTCGTTGTAGTCTGTATAGGTTTTAGTAGATTGAAAATGAGAGAGCTCGGAGGGAGGGGCATGTTGAATGTTGTGGGACTGATAAAGTATATTAAAATAACAGCTAGGTTGGTAAAGGTTAAGATAAGGTCCTATGAGGCGGGTAAAAGAACCTGCCGATAGTGACGAATTGGATGTTGAGGAAGTGTTAGATAAGAACCTCCCTAATCTGAAAAGGTACATTAAGACAACAAAGTTTAAGATAACCCCCTCTGGATGAGGTGACAGATAGAGAGAACCTACGAAACCTTACTACAGGGGAAGTACTCGAAGCTATTCTTCTTAGTTATATCAAGATAAACAGCTAAGGTGTTAATAAGATGGTGGGCAGAAAGGTGGTACTTCTAACACATAATGTCTTGACAATTCCAAAATAGAAAAAAAGCGTAGTAGGTCCTGAAGAATAATTTTTGTTAATTTTCATGTACAGGTGTTTAGGAAAATAAGTTCTATGTATTTTATTCTTTCAAAAAGATTAGTAAAAGCTTACGTGTATACCGTACATATATATCAACAGTAAATAAAGGTTACTTTGTATGTAAAAGACCCGCTTCACTCTTTTTCGTCTAAACAAATATTAAAATTTTATCCAAATAAGAATTCCACACACGAACATGGGAACGTGAGGGGAGCGTTACAACAATGTGATGGTTGTTCTAAACAATTCCAACATCATTGTTGAACTTCCATTGTTAGTACAGACCTATCTGTCCATTGATGCATGTAGGCATACTGTACGAGAACTTAATTCCATTGAATTAAACCTCTAACAATTGCACTATAATCCTCTCCAGGTACATTCATATAGAGATAATTAATTCTAGTGAGATACAATATACTGTATATAGCTTTATTTTGAATTTACGATAAACTAAATGTTTCATATATTATCTTTTGCATAAGATAGAAACGTTATTTAAGAATTATTGAAGGAAATGCAACGTAAAAATGGTAATTTTAATGAGGTTATTATGGACAGAAAGTAAGAATAAAAGAGTCGTTTGACATTTTGGGAATTAAAAACAAAAAATTCTGGATTTAAAAATTAAAAATCACACTTCGAAATGCACTAATAGACTATTGTAGCGAAAACTGAATGAAAAATGGTTCAACCTTTTGAGATGTAGAGACTTTATTATACATAACACCTGGGTACATAACCTCTAAAAAGGTTTGGAAAGGAAATTTATCAACATTATTTTTCGAAATTTGAACTACAAATTTTATAAAGCGGGAACGCAGATGGTATTATTTAAAAAAACAAGGTAAATCAACCTATATTGATATTTGCTCCAGTGTTTAAAAGTAACTGTGTATAAATTGTATTGAAATGTATATAAATTTAACAGCTCTAATACTGTTTTGTATAAAACCATATGAACATCGTTTTCAGTATTCATTTTAAAATAGCATCTAAAAAACCATATGACCATTGTTTTCAGTATTAGTTTTAAAATAGCATCTAAATGTTTTTCTCAAAGTTACCTCTATAGGTAATTTAAACCAAATGTAATTATTTATTTCTAAATATGTAAAATTACGCATACAACATTAGAGGGAAGCTTTTTTTAGACACTCGATATATACAAACATATCCATAATTTAAAATATTCAATAACAATTTTGAAGCGCAACTAGATGTCTTTTCGGTGGGGTAAAGTGTGATCATCATATCGCTTATCCCGTCGCCGTAATTCTACCTTTCGCAACCAGAATTCGTTACCAATCGTAGCTTACGTTTTAACTTTTTAACTTCTCAAGAGGATTGATCAGTTCTCAAGCAATTTTTCCGTATAATCTTTAAAGAAACAAAGACTAGCGAGACAGCTTTATAGTCCATTTTTATGTGACCGACTAGTTAAAGAATATATTTTTTAAAAAATTGTTAAACATAGTCATATAGGAGTAGTAAGAGGATGTAAATTTGTAAAAGTGTTTAATAGCTACAACTTAATCAACGACTTTATAGATTTAAATTGAACTTAGGAGACCGTAAGTATCGTATAAAAACTAATGCTTACATAATACAATAATATTTGTTCAAAAGTCTATTTGGAGGAGAGAGGGAGCACGTTTCGATTCAAATTTCAAATATTGCTTTTGACATTGTATAAAAATGTAATTATTATAAAGTCAATGTAAATAAACAAATCTAGTCAAAAAGGTTCGGGAAAATGATCGATAAATGACATTTCAGACATATTGTAAATATATATCTGATAAAAAGGTTCAATAAGTGGATAAATGGTGGGAAAATATTGTATTAACTTTCTCACATATCCATATCCTAAGTAAAATTAAATTCAAATAAATGTTAAAATTTGCAAGTAACAGAAAATGAGGGTTCGTCTGATTTTTTTAAAAAATAGAACAGACTTGACGGCGCAGCGTTTACAATTTAATTCAATTTTTGCACATTTTTATGAATTGTGTTTTTTTTTATTTTTGGGATATTCGAACTAGTACAATGGTATCCTGGATTCATTTACTTTTTTTAACAGGGATTTTTGATGAGATAACGACCAAAACGTGTTTGATTGTTTAGCAGACACATTTAGTAGCACAATTTCATCAAGTTGATATATAGAGAAAATTAAAATTTCGAATTTGGTTGACAAATTTGATCAAAATTTGAGTTTTAGGGCACTAGACATTACCCTAACAATAAATATTTTGTACCCAGAGCACGTCAAAACATATCAACCTACGTATTTGTGGGAAATTAGAAATCATTGATTGTTTTCTCTCTATTTAGCGTGAAATGGTAATAAAATAAATAAATGAGACTATAACAGCCACAGCTGTCTCTTCACTATCTCTAATAGTAACTTGATATTATAAACAGTTGAGAAATTCTCCTAGTCTAACACGTGCGACTGTTTCCCAGCGTAGATATTATTCCTATATTTTCTTAATTTATTATACCCCTAAGTAACAAATCCTCGTTGTATAGTTTTGTTTTGGCACAGTTTCAGCCGCAGTGCTTACGTTGTTAATGGTCAGAGAAAACGCACGGGTTAATGTTACATTCTTATACAGAAATTTCTGCAACAGGATTTACTTATTTATTCACAAGAGTATCGTAATTTATTGTTGTTATATTAAATCTTTTTATAAAGCTCTTATGTTTAGCTCAATAAGAAATTATATTTTATGAAAGAAAAGAGGGGGGGGGGGAGTTTTTTGTATAGTTGCATACTCCCAACTTGAGGCATAACTCGTAGATCTTGATTAAAGTTGTAATGTCGATTCCTTAATTCTTTACATTTAAGGAGAGTGGTTTCAGTTTTATAAGTGGACAATCAGATATAAACAATTTATATTTACATTCAACTTTAATACAAAACACGCCATATTTCATCTTGATTCGCTGATAATTTTGATATTAATTTCAAACAATTATATATATATATATATATATATATATATATATATATATATATATATATTTTTTTTTTTTAAACAATTATATACATTTAAAACAATTGTATATAAATAAACAATTATATATATTTCAAACAATTATATCTATATTTTAAACAAATCACGTTTTTTATTGAAAGTGTGATCAAAATGTATACAGAAAGTGGATTTTTTCAAATTCGACTCAAAAGATTTTGACTTTTTACTTAAGTATTTTTACTTAAAGTATTTTTTAATTTTTTTACTTCTAGGGCCTAAACAAAATGTAATAGTCGCATCTCCCCAAAAATTCCGGTTCGGAAGTTATTCCGGTGAGGAAATTGAACCATGGAATTTTTAATAAACGTTTCGGATATCTAAAAATTGGTGTAAACGATTTCAATTTTTTTTTAATGAAATGTGAAGGTTTCTAACTAAGAAAACTCGAAATTAAAAGAAAATTACTATTCTAGAGTAATTAAAACAAAGATAAAAACCCTACAGCTGTTCATAGTTTATTTGGGTATTTTATAAATTACTCTCGAAATATGCTTTTTGTTTATTTTGAGATATTTCAAATATTTTAATGATGCCGCCCATGGTTTTAATTTCATATTTTTAACGGAAATAACTCCTAAAATTAATCGAAATCAATCGTATAGTTTGAGATAAAGGAAAATGAATGGACGAAAGAAAAACTGCATGTTTTTAAAGATTAATTTAATCTTCTATCACACATCCTCCGTTACAAATTAATATATGTTTAAGCCGCTGCATACAGAGGTAGGGGATAAACGGCAGGGATTACCATAAGGTCTACCCCAAGTTAGATAATCCACAACTATAGAAAATTGCGTCACGATTTGTAAGTCAAAAATTTCTGTTTCACAATGCTCTGTAGTAAATCTGTCCGGAATGATATGTATTACCAATGATTACCAGTATTTTGTAACGTCTTTATAAGATGTACTATTTGTAACAAAATAGTGATGCAGTCAATGTATGACTTTCCAGTTACTTATTTAAAAACCTGTCAAATTTGAACTCAGTTAATGGAAAAAATTTATAACAAACTTCTAAAAGTCGGCCGGTAATTTATATATATATATATATATATATATATATATATATATATATATATATATATATATACATATTAAGGAAACAAATAACGAAAAATTCATTCAAATTAATTCCCAGCTTTACAAAATACATATATGTTATGTCTTGTTATATGAAAATCTAAATAATTAATATAAAATTTCGTAAATTTTGGACGATTAAACCTCCTAAATAATTTTGATGTAAATTTAATTATTCCACAGGACACTGTCCATTTCCCAAATTGCAAAATATGAAGTTATTTACAAAACAAATTCTTATGATAAACACTTAAAGACATTTAAAATTAGCTGGCGGTTTACAATTAAACATTTGAAGTTTCCCTTTCCAACAGCCCCATTTCGAAGGAAGCACTAAATTTACTTCATGTGCCAATAGTTATTTGTGCAACTAGTGAGCAAAGTGAGCAATTGCCTCACTCGAGAGAAATCCTTACTCACGAGCCGTAGGCGAGTGAGGAATGGTTTCTCGAGTGAGGCGATTGCACTTTGCACTCGAGTTGCACATTATATTTTTCCTACAGTTACCATAAAACAAATAAATTGGTAAAGAAACGTAACATATTTTTACACAGAAGTGAACTTTTAATATGACATTTAATGTGAAAGTAGCATTAATAAATCAGAAACAAAATTATAAAACAAAAAATAATCTCCTTAAAAATGAACACAAACACCCTAAAAGAATTGTTAACCAAAGAATTACTTATAGAAAGACAAATAACACAAGCAAACAGTTAAAAAAAAGTCACTTAAAAATGGCAAATCAATGAAATGGTGGCTTCTGCCGTGACCGGAAGTGTTGTGACAAATACAACAGTACAACAGCTGACCAGCTGATTTACAGCCAGTGCTGCCAACGTATTTCGTGCGCATACGACCTTGTCTGCATGTTACGCGCTCACTATTTCGTGCCTTCACGTTGCAAATCTGGAGTGAGACAAAGTAATTAGAGTGAGACAATGTTAACATTGTCTCACTGATGAGCGAATTGGCCACTTTGCTTTCTCAAATCAGTGAGAGAACATGTACATTGTTAGGTAACTGTAGGAAAAAAATATTTTCCTAAAAGATGTTATATTTGTTTTAAAAAAACTATTTAATATAAATATGTATAAACAAATATTATTATCTAAATTTAAAATGGTATATATTTCGATCAAACAAAGATCATCGTCAACCATGATAAAACTCCGGAGTATGATCGATGTACATTTCATTGTCCGCTTACAAAAGTTGAAATGCATACAGTTAGAAATTCATTATATACAATTCGTAATCTATATCAGACGTGTAAAAACGTCAGTGCTGCCTCTTATTCTATTTTCTCTAAAATTGAGAAAGAACAAGTCTTGGAAAGATTGTTTATACAGTTTTCAAAGACTCTAGACTCTATGAATTACTGTCCCCGTACTGCGTAAAACTGCCGTTATTTTCCATAACAAGAGCTGCAGGACCATCAATGTTTATACGCTCACCCTGGGGTTGACCTGACTACATATATCAGACCGATCCAACCACACTTGAACGTGCAAAGCATCGGTAAACGGTCACACTCTTGTTTCTCTCCCTCTCTCTCTCTCTCTCTCTATCTACCAAGACAAATGATGCTGACGTAATTCTTTATGACCTTGTAACATAATTCTACATGTACAATATTTGACCTTGGTCGTTGTTTCTGATCACGTTTGAAGGTTAAAATTAAATAATTTACTTAATTTAATAAATATACACTTGTCTATTACATTTGGTAACATTCGAAAATTTCACCCATAAACACGATTTAGTTAAATTGTGCACGATTTTTCTCACATGTCTATATAAAAAATACTAATCATACTTAAAATTTAAGGGGTGGAGGGAAACTGTCATAAAACCAAAACGTAATAATCATAATCTAAAAAAATGCCAGTTTGAGAGATGTCGGTTTAAAGAAGAAAATGAAAAATGAATATTGTCATAAACGTCAGAATACTTCAAAATCAGTGCAAACGATTTCGATAAAATGTTTACAACTATAAGAAAATGACGGCTCGTAAGTAATAAGAAAAAGAAGAAGAAAAATGTAGTTCATTCAAATAAAGTTCATTTCTAAAAAAATTAAAAAAATAGGATACACAGCTTATGAAAAAAAACTAGAAGAGGGGAGGAAATGTATAAAATTTTTAAATTAAAGAAATTTACAAATTTCCATAACGAACACCTTATTTCCAAAAAAGATGACGTTTCAATCCCTAAGATATCATCTTCACTTATTCAATAAGCTGTGTGCAACTTAACTATAAAGCTAGGCTAATACCTCATAGTCATTCCTTGTAAGCATATAAGCAACTGAAGAGGATTAGACTAAATTAAATATAATTTTTATATATACCTGTTTATCCGTCTTACAACTATCTTCTGGGTAATCTAACACAACGCGTTTCGGGAACAAGTTGCCATCTTCAGGTACATGTGAGCACGTAAATAGAAACTAAATTATAAGTTTACGTCACAACAACCTTACAAGACAAAACAGTTTTTGTAAAATTTAAAACAGATTGTATTAGACGATATTATCAATTCGGCGGTCACTCATCAACCCAATGAATAAATAAATTGAATCTTGTAGAGGATTACTTAATAGTTGAAACGTTATCTAGTTGAATTTCATTTAATGGCCGAATTTTTCAAAAGTGTTGTTAATTGTTAATGACAGTTTCTTTAAGCATATTTCTTTGTTTCTGTAGAGGAAGTTTGTATGTACAGTTTATAATAAAGGCGGATATTTCACCAAGGCACAGTAATGTGCTGTGCCATGTACAAGCAGTAATCCCACCAAAACAAGGCCTAACTAAGGGGGTTGCCATTATCACGTGTCCCTAGCGAGGTGACATGCAGAAGGGGATGTGATGGATGGAAGTTGTTATCCGATGAGAAAGTAAGATCGACTAGTGCTGGGGATTGGTTGACAATGATTACACAAAATGCATTCTGTTTTGCCGAGATCATTGTACCGTTAAGAGTTATGCCTAATCAGATCAAGGAAACATCGTTTAGATAAAATCAAGTCTCGCTTCCCACTATATTAAAAGGGCGTTTAATTTTTGGCTTATTAGCGATTTTATAATGTGAAATTATAACTGTTTAATCTCCCTCAGTGAAACGACAATATAATCTGAGACGATGAAATGTGTTTTAAACCTATCCATTGGAGGAATTTGGCACCAAATTGTTTTCATATTACTGCTGTAGTTTATCAGTTATTTAAACGTCAAATGTTTAGAGTTAAAAGTCCAACAAGAATACACAAACACCCAAAACACATTTAAACATGAAAACTTATCATTAGTAAACACTGTATTAAAATTGAAATTTTAGAAAAAAAACAATGAGATCAGAATATACAGAGGATTGTTTTTCGGAACAAAAAATAAAAAAATATACAGGGTGTCTCGAAAGTCGTGCCCTTTCTAAAAGTTACAATAAAAAGTAACTAGAGATTTAAAAAAAAAACTTTGAACTAAAGAATATAACTTTTGGTTGTGCAAGCATTTTTGCCCTACCTCCAAAAATTGAGAGACGTCTCATAAATTTAAAATGGTAATCCTATGAATGTTACCAAATTTTAAAGAGAATAATTAGTAGAGAAAAATTATTCTACTAATATTCATAGGTATTAGTAATGAAGGCCTTTATTATGCACTAATATCGAAGGCAAACCGAAGGCATTTATATTGCACCCATAAGAAATGGCAGCATATAGAATTTTAAAATAGGACTAGCAAATAGTTTGATTACAAAATTGGAAACACATTTAATAAAACGTATAAAACCGTATTGCAGTAAGAAGCTAGTGGTTTAAATTTTTAATAAACTTGATTAAACGTAATCTGGTTTGCAATTTGATTTAACACGTTAAATGAGCTTTTCAATGAGTACATATATCACTATTTAAAAAAATTCATCTGGTGTCATTTTGAATAGGAAATTTTTTAGATTTATCTCGTTATTCTCTTTAAAATGGTGTATAGCTCGTTGGGAGTTGATTTAAAAAAAATAAAGAGGAAGGGTAAATGACTCCATTTGCCAAGAGTTAATAGCCCTACTATACATTTTTTGTATAATCTGTTTATCCAATACTCGTTCACAATTTTGGGTTCAAAATTTTACTGGTTTCTTTTGTGTTTGTAACATTTTTTTTTTTCATTTTAATTACTGTTACGATAGAAAACATATTTTGGGTATAATTTGGATGGAGATTCACGAGCTGTACAAAATGAGTTATTAGTGAAACGTTATAAAAAAACAAAAAAATGATCCCCCTAAGTCAGATTTAAAAAACCCAATTTGAATTTTATTCACAGATTTTTCTGGTAAAACTTGTTCAATTGTTTGCTTGCATACAAAATTTAACTAAAATCGCACCAACTTAGTGACTTATAGATCGCTTACTAACACATATTTATATGGAAAACAGTTGTCAAATTACTCCAATGGTTGTAAATAAGTATTAAACTTGACTTGTGAGATAATATTAGATGGGAAAAAAAAAAAAAATCAGAACACAAGAAATTACAAAAATTATGTTTACTTAATCAAACGCGTTTCACCGACAAAGTCGCCATTCTCAGTCGCATGAGCTACAATAACTAAACTATAATTGACTAAACTATAAGTTATCACTGAGGATGGCGACTTTGTCGTTAAAACGCGTTTCATTAAGTAAACGTAATTTTTGTGAGATATTGTGTTCGGGTTTTTTTCTATCTCCAATGGCTGTGATTGGTGGATATATTATGGTCTCAAATGTCGGTGTTATCACGAGGGAGATGGCAATAGCTATTTTATGATTAGAAAATCGTTAAGGAAAAATGAATTAGTATTCTTTTATAGTAGAAGACTTTTGATTTTATCTATCTCAATATGATGCCTAACTGCTTCAACTCTAGTATAAACAGACAGGTTTCATCTGAGCTGTGAGCTGCGTTTGGAAGGGAGGTACAAGTTTGTAGTTCGAGGCCGCGTGGGGACAGAGGCATTGTAGGGGAAACAGTCGGCGCCAACTACTGTCCACGATCTAGCGGTCTTGCAGACATCGTTGTTAGTACCAAAACCCAACACAGACTGAGGCGACCGCTTCCCCCACCACCTCACTGCTGCTTAGACCACGACTAGACCCACTGCGCACCCAAACTCCAAAGCTCAGATGAAACCTGTCCATTTATAGTCAATTGGAGGGGAACGCACTTGAATAACGCGAAACATAAATTTAAATAAACAGCAAATTCAATGACAGCAGTTAATATAAAACCTCCTTAAACAGCACATTAATAACATCTTCTATTATATTATTATTTATAATCAAGTAAATTCATCAAACCGATGACAGACCAAACCTAAACTAACACCATTCCACCTAAACAATACACTAATTACATTTATTGTGTCTGCTGCAGTGTCGAGGTGGCCCTAATTTAATATTTGTTTCATCCTCCGTGAATAATGTTCGAATTGAATTGTTTTATCGCCGTTGTCATTAATTATTGTGAAATAAAGTTCGTATTTGTTCGGCGCTATTACTACTCGATACAGAATGGTTTTAGACTGCAGTCAAAAATCACGGTGCACCTGTTGCATTTATCTTTTCTTTTTGTTACGGGTGGTTATTTTTAATAATTGATCGAATTTACTAAACATTTGTTAAAAAATAGTTCGCATTTCTCTCTTTAATTTTGTACAATAAATATCAAATCTCTTTAATATTTATATCTCAGGTATCTAAATCATGAATTTGATAAAAATGTAATACCCTTTTTGTAAATCCGTCAAAGTGACTTCGTTTTTACATCTCATATGCTTAGAAACGGGATATAGAGGCGTAAAAAATAAAATCTCATTGACAGATTAAAAAAAAGGTAAATATTGCAAGTTTCTTTAAATTCAAGCTTGATAATATGAAATAACGATTTTGATGCGAAAATATATAACCTAATCAAGTATAACAAGCTATTTAAAAGTATAGATGTGGCCAGTTCATGGTTTTACGTACCTGATTCGATGTTAAATTTAAATTGATTAGAAAAATGTAAAATATTGGTTTATTTTGGAAATAGAAACACGCACAAACAAAAGTCAAATTCGAACTAACTTTTTTATTTCATGCACACAATTATTGCTTAATATTTGATCATTTTATGGACCCTTAACAACCTGTACAGTTTTGAGTCATTCAGACTACATCTTGTGACAGTAGTAAAACTGTCATAATTCCACGAGACATCCATCTCCAAATCATCTCAAAACTTATGTATCAACATGATCTCCCATTCGTGAGTAAAATGCTACATGTCTATATAAAGTTTATATCATGACATTACTTTCCATAGTACATATTTGAAAATATAAAAAGTCTTTTAAAATAATAACAGGACATTCAAAGATTTGATATTCCCCATACACCTGACATGATAATCGCAAATTTATATTATTTTACATAAGCTCAATTCAGAAATCGATCTTAGTATTATTACGTGCAGATCACAAAAAAAAAATGCACAAAAATAGTTATTATAAACACATATAAGGGTTGGGGATAAAAACTAACTACCGAAAAACGTCATATTCAACGATTAATTAAACTGTTCTTACATAATCAATTGTAATGAGCTTGTGGAAACTTTAATAACCAAATTAATGAAAATACAGATATCCCATACATAATCAATTTATTTGTGCATGTATTCGGTTGCTACATGCACACAAGCCCCTATTGACGCTGCATGTAGCAACTGAAGATGATGACATAGTCATTGAAACGTCGTCTTGCATTTGTATTGCACAAATAAAGTGGTTTGTTTGGGGAATTTGTGTTTTTATGAATTTGGTGCTTATTTACATACTACATTTTACTGTAAATTATTCCTTATTTGCATACTAAATTTAACTGTAATTATTCCTTATTTACATACTAAATTTAACTGCAATTATTCCTTATTTACATACTAAATTTAACTGTAATTATTCCTTATTTTTTTTATACAAAATTTTACTGTAATTATCCCTCATTTTCCTCTAATTTTGAGGTTATATATCTAATAATTTTTTTAACGTTAAAATTTTCTTATTTTGTAAGACTGGTTTGAACTTGGAGGTTTTAAAGCTGTAAATGAAATTAGTTTTTGTGAGACATAACAGATAAAGTGTTATCTCCGAAAATATTTTTGATATATTAATATTTGTCGGCATTTTGAAAATTACCAATTAATTTTTCTGTTAAAGGAATTTATTCCTACCATTGAATCATATTTGAAAGAAATTATGACTTTTATAATGTTTACTAATACACACACAGTATATCAAAATACGTGTTAAATTTCTTCAAATGGTAGGATCAGTGGACATTTCATGGTCTCGGTTATCGACGTTTTAACGAGGATGATCGTGCAGCTAGTATATAAATCGTAAAATAAAACACAGATGTGCAGTCTGAGCAAAGTGACAGGTTTAGGACTTTTTTTTTGTACGTGGTGTATCTTTTACTTATGTTTGAGCCATTTCCAAAATTGTGAAAGGTAACACGAGTAACGTTGTATGCTGAGTTTAAATCAAATAAGTCGAGATCACACGCGGGGTCGATCCCGTGGGGCTTAACAAAGTTAATGTATTGATCCATCATCGTGAGGGCCAGCTATTATTAATAGCGATTTAGCGATTCCTGTCCACAAAATCTAGAGT